>CM031237.1:1016200318-1016327816 GCA_018340775.1 Taxus wallichiana var. yunnanensis
TCATCAATTTTACATTTTGATAAATTTTAAGGGGTCATTTTTAAGAAAATGTTCTGTAGGCTTTTAAAAAGCCAACTGGTAAATTTTAACTTATAAATTTTGTTCAATTTGATCTTCTCCTTCACTCAACATGCCAAAAAAACATGGAGGATTGTTCTAAGAAGGATTTAGGATGATTTAGGAAGGTAATTTTACTTGTTTGATTTCCAATTTGCATTTTTCCAATAATTGATGAAAATGACTAGTAAAAGGTTTGGGCTATAATTTTGCAATGTTTTAAATTATTTTTAAGTGTTATTTGTCAAAATGAAAGCATGATATCATAACATGCTAGATTTCAATGTTTCAATGTTGGTTATTTAGTGCAGGTTTAAACTGTGCATTTTAATTAAATTATTTTCGATTAAAAATCCAAGACAGAGATCAATTTCCTAAAGGATCTGGATATCAATTTCATCATCCATATATGAACTTTCATTTCTCATCTAGTCTAACACATTTAAATGATTTAAATCAACTATTCTAAACCCAAAATGCAACTCTGATTTCAATTTTATACACTTCCCAAAAAAAGATACAAAATATTGTATTATTCCCACATACATTTCTTCCTTTCAAACAGAGATTTAATTATCTCTTTTGCCATACAATGAAACATTTAATTCATTCCATGCTAGACTTAAGTTTTTTCCTTCTTCAATCAATCATTAAAACAAGAATCCAGTTTCTATCTTTCCCAAAATCATATATTTTAAACAAGGTAGAATAATACAATTTCATCTCACGTGTTTCTTCCTTTTTTCCATTTTTTCCAAACGGGATTTCATTCACAATCTGATATTCCAATTTAAATCAACAATGCAAATGAGGGAAGGTCTTGCAATTCTTTATTAATTCTAAAATAAATACATCTTTACATTCTTCCCTTCCTTGAATGTAATTAACATATTTCACTTTCTTTCTTTCAAATGTATAGACAAATATAAATATCTTTCACAATTTGAATATGCAACTTTCATAACCAATTACATACATATTTTCTTCACAAAATACATTACAATTTCATCCACTTCAAAGTGGGAAAGGTTACAATGAAATATATTTCACAAGGGACTGCAAAACTATCTTCTTCTGCTCCAGAACAACAACATGCAAGTTTCCTTTTTCTTCCAATTTGATCACAACAAAAGTGGGGGAAAGGCAACACTCTCCACCCAACCAAGACATCCAATGAAAGGAGAAGCCATCCTTCATCATTGGCCCCCAAGCCCCAACCACAATGTAATAAGAAATGGATAGCAACCCATGGCAACAACAGGCTTCCACAACACACAACATTCTTTCAACATGCATAATCAAATTAAAACATAGTTCAACACAAGATAATTTTGCTTTACATTTGAAAACCATTCAAACAAAACTCGGAAGCTTGATCATGCGAACCCAAAGGAGAAAGGACTATGGGGAAGTTACTTATGCCTCCCAATGGGAATTACGCATCCACCTGTAACAAACTGCGCCATAAATTTCACCACACATATCCTTATGCCCCCACATATTTTCCTTATGCCCCCACAAAGTAAGAAATGTAAGCTATTTCTTTTCCATGGTGGATCCCAAACCCAAACTCCCTCCAAAAATATGATGCCACTAACATTCCCTTATGCCCCCACATGGATTCCCATAGCCTTCTCCTACACCATCCCTATGGCAGTCTACCCAAACAACCAACAAATAAAAAAACATACACCATTCACACAAATACAAAAAGAAATAACAATATAAGAGAAGAACTAAGCTCCTACCTCTCCATGGTAGCTTTTGTTTCCAAACAACAAGCTTCAATGCCAAAACACAGTCCCAAAACAACAATGCCAAGTATGAAATTATCTCCAATCTCCTCCAAAATCCACAAGAGCTCCAAACAACAAAAATGTGCCCCAAAGAAGTATGCAAAATGATTCAACAACCCAAAACAAGCAAAGAGTTTGAATTTTATAGAAGAGGGAAAGGAAGAGGATGAGGTGGATCCATGTAGGATGCCACTTCACACATCCTCAATTCCAACACAAAGGTCAAATTCCATTCTCCAAAGCACAATAAAGAGGTGGGTGAAAATATGACAAATTTACTTGCACACTCCAAAAGCCCACACCCCAAAGGACTGAATTAAATAAAATGTAAGAAGAGTGCAATCAAAACATGCAACATGATTGATAAAAATGCATTAAAAAGGGATAAAATCAACCCTCCAACCATAGGTATGGTTGGTAAATAGCTTTAAGAGGCATGGGACAAGTTTTACTTGTCCCACAAGCCTCCAAAAACAGCCCCCAAGGACAAATTCGAATTTCCAAGGAGGTGGAGTATTTCATACTCCAAAATCTGACTTACACAACTCTTACACAAACTTACACATCCCTTACATATTTAATACAAAGAGCCAACAACTTCCATTATTACTTTCTCATATCCCAATTTGATTTATTTAACTTTTAACCATATGTTTTCTCACATTAATCTACCACAATTTAATTAAATAAAAGAAAGGAACACATCACTAATAAAATACATACAAACAATAATAAAAAGGGACCACATAGTAAAATACACAAACCCATCATCACATTTAAAGATGATCCCCCCATGGGAATCCCTAACAACAATCAAACACAAACACAACAAAACAAGTTGTCATGGTGACCTTGTCGAATTCACCTAGAATTCCATTGTGGTTGGTCTCCAATCCCCCGATGTTTGTTGTGATATTTAACCTACAAAACAAAAATACCTCCTTCGGCCTCGTGGCCATATCAGAACATCCAACATGATATAAATATAATCACAAAATCATCTAAATATGTGAATCACAACAACATCAAAGCAATTTAACAAAATCACTTACAATTTATATCAACAACATCAAAGTAACAACTATATCATCATCATATAATGTCCATTTCTAAGTCTACTCACAATATCCAAAAATCACATGCCCGAACAACATTCACAATATATCCATGTCAAATAGTATATCATCATCCACATATGAAGTGTCTCTAATAATCATCATGCATCATAACCAAATCAAGATCAACAATAATCCATGATCAAATGTCTAACATCATACTAAATCAAAGCATAATAATGTCCATAATGTAATCAACAATATCAAAATAAGTATCAAAGGTGTCAAAGGGAAGTGGGCACTACAGGTATGCCCTTTCACTTCACATTTTGTGCACAAAACCACTGACGAACCTCATGTGCTGAATTTGCAGACTGACTTCTCCAATGACTTGGACATTGCAGCAATTTCACCTCCGAAAAGGGCTAACACCCGGTTTCAACAATCCTAATAGCCTCGGTGCGTAGGGCAGCCTCCAAGGCCTCACGCAGGTCTGTGAAAGTCTTGTATGACAGTTCCCTTCTAAATGGTGTTATCAATCACCCAAAAAACCATTAAGTGTGTTGAGAGGGGTGTATGTCATAGGATAGTTTTGATAAGAGAGTTTTGAACCATGTGTCGTACTCTCACACACTCTCTGTCATTCTATATTGGATCTCCTTCGAGGGTGTTGATGCTTTTCTACTTCAAATCGGGGATATGGAACTCTGCTAGGAAGGCATTTTTCAACGTAGTGTAATCCACCATTGTCGATGTGGTCATACTTCCAGATACTAGTTGTGCATGCGCCTGTAACGTCACTACAAAGTGACTTGCTTTTCACTTTGGGGTAGTGATTGCCTTTATGGGCCACAACAATTCACATTTGTGCACATGTTTTGTGGCATCCTCAATGCCTCTGTAGTCCAAAAAGTGCAAAGACATCTCAAAGAATACTTGTGGAGGTGGTTGCAGCCCTTGTCCTCCTAATCCAGAACCTTAGTTCCCTCTGGTGTTTCCTCCACAAGACCCACTAGACCCACCAAGTCCTATCCCTCCTATACCTCACATCCCCATTGTCCCACTTAATCGTGCGCTAATGGTTTGTGATATTGTCCCACTTGTCATCGGTTGTGTCCCGTGCCACTTCGAGACGAGATACCCAAACCTTGTATATTTGTGTACAAAAATTCCTCCGAATGTGGGAATAGTTTGCCATGACCATGGATGTCCCAAACGAGAAATTATATCTCCTAGGCATAGATTGGTTACTTCCACCGATACCAATTGGATTAGCAATACTTCTTCCTTGATCTAAAAAACCAAGTGCTAGGGGTTGGTCACCAGGTGGGTTCAGATGCATGTCAACGACTCTCCTTTCTCCATGCAACAAACTCTCATCAAAAGTTGAAGGGGCTTCTCTCATGCACTTTCCAAGATGGGGTAGCATAGACTGCTCAAGTTCCATGTCCTCTATGTGAACCTCAACTCCTTCCCACAATGTTTTCCTCCATAGATCCATCACACCTATAACCTCACGTTGTCTAGCCATCTCCCTTTCACGAGCTTCACTATACTTGAGTCGTCTCTCTTTCCTTTCTTTTTAGTATAATTTTTGCCATCTTCCTCCACCCTAGCTTCCTCACCCAACGCTCAGAGAAGCTTAGCCGGCCATAGGGAATGCCTCTAAACTTAGGGTAATGATCAAGATATTCATAGCCAAAGGGATAACACGTAAAAAGATCCTCTGGCTCCTCAAAAACTTGAACTCAGCAACCTCTAGGAAAGAATACGTAGAAATGGCATATTCTAAAGTATAATTGGTTAGGACTCCTTTCCACCAGTGATCAACAAAGCACGCGTCCAAGCCGGATCTGTATTTTTCAGCCTTTGGTAATCATCTTGGGTCCACACCTACAATTTATAGTTCGAAAATTGATCTGGATACATATCTTGAGAGCCATTCATATAGCTCTATTGGAAAATAACAAAAGAATGTCTTGTAAACCTCATGGTATAGGTTCATGTATGTACCCAAAATTTTAGGGTATTGCATCACTGCTAGAACGATGTCACACATGCCGCATGATGATACAGTCTCCTCGCAAGGTGTTCGGGATCTAGAAAATCTCTCCAAGTGTACGTTAACATCCTGCATACCCCACTTAGCCCTGTGTGCTTTGTGTTGGTATCCAAATTTAATCTCCTTCACAACTTGAACAACATCATGAATCTGCACAAGACACTCAAGGATAGATAGATGTTTTATATGTCATTTGTAGCAGGGATCACACCTATCTACTTGTTTGTATTCAAGAATTAAGGGAGTGGATAGCACCTTCATAAGGGTTTTGATCTAACCCTCACTATTTTAGATTGTGCCTATCAACCAAGGTAAGAGAACCTATATTGCAGCCCCTATATGGTAAGGAGATGGAGATATCCTTGTATTTTGTGTATGATGTGGAGGAGGCTTTGTGAAAACATGATCAAATATCCATTATCCAAACTCAAAGGAGCTGTCACTACTAAATGATGGAAATGTTCTCAAAACAAAGCTAGAGTTGTTAAAGACATGATAAAACCTTGATCAACTTTGTGCATTTTTGTGAAAGGATTGAATTCTTTTGTGGACACATAATGCAGATGTAGGGGTATTGTAGGTAGGATGAGTTAGTTTAAAGTGAAATTCTGATGAGAGATGTTGGGACAAGAGTAGTTAGGAGTCATCACCTTCTTTGGGAAACCTTGCAAAAGAATTACAACACCTAAACAACAGAGATATTTCAATGAATTTGAAGTGCTCTTTCAACCAGGATGTGTGCACATATGGATGCCCAAATATACACTATTCCATACAAACTTTGATAGCCTGCCACAAAGGCTTGAAGCAAAATATCAATAAAGCATTCAGAACCCTTGTTAGATCATGACCTAAGGTACACCCAAAGGTTTACAAACACCCTCAATTTACAAGGAAGGTAAGATGAATTTAAGTCTGTTTATCTCCACTCAAATGAATGCTCTTATGAATGGAAGATTACGGATGCTTTCAAACCCTCTACAAGAAATGATACCATGCATGACCAATAAATATCCCAAACACAAGATTGCAACATGAGCATAAAACACAAATTGAAAACATCTTTGAAATCTGAAGTACATGCACGAAGCTTTGCCAAGAGATAAAACCGGTTGATCCAAGAATTTGATCAAATATATCAGCAAGGGAATGTTATCTAGACAATCTCAAATCTTGTTGATGGCTTTATAGCTGAAACCAACTCAACATGATGAACATTTGATGCAAAATGGAATCAAAATGGCTCTCGGCGTAGTTTCTCAAAAGGAAATGGACTTCTTCTAGTTTTCCCTGTGAAAATTCTTCTCTCCTTCTCCAAAATTCTCAATAGATTATTAAAAATTCTTCCAAACTACATGATATACCCTATGCCAACTTGGATCCTTGCATCCCAAGCAAAGAATATGCCAAAGGGATCAAATTTGTTACAAAACCCTATCCATTTGATGAAAAATGATATAAAACTATGAAACAAATTTTTACAAATGCCAGAGATGCACAAATATTTTAAAATATTACATGAACTCGGATCCTTATCCATCCCAAGGTCACGTTTTTGGCATTCCACCATGCCAACATGCATTTGCAATCATTTTTCACCTTTTTCCCTCACCATTTTTAACTCTGCAACTTTTCATTTTTTACCTTTCACGGGCTGAGAAAAATATCTCATGAAAAACACTATAGGGCACCGAATCAGCTCAAATAAATGATGCCATTGTGTTTAGAAGGCCAAAGGGATGTAGATTCATATAAAATTTCATGTGTTTTGGTGCAAAAATGACGATTCCACACTTCTTGGAGCTCCAATGGCACCCAAAAATGAAATGCATAGCTGCCATTGATTAAAATCAACTTTAAAATTCTGCCCTCCATGTGTCTTGATGAGATTCATCATGCAGACCAAGAAATATCCTCTTTGACTTCTGGATAAAGTGGACACGTGTCCAAATACCATTGGACCAAGCCTCCAACTTTAAAAAATGCGTTTTGAACCTTTTCTGCCCTTGGGAAAATTTTGAAAATTTTCCCATGAGCCCCTGGATGCGCCACGTGTCCTTCTATGGGCCTTCACCAAAACCGTGGGCCAATTTGATGCATTTCACCACTTTTTTGAGAAAAGGAAAATTTTCTCAAATTGCTTCGCCCCGAACGCCCGCTGTTTCTCTACCACGTGTCGCTCTCCCATTGGATGCGGAGCCGAATCATCAATTTTGCCTTCATTCCTCTGCGAGCACAAAATCCCTTGTGGGCCGTGCTTCTTCCTTTTCCCTTTGAAACATGCCACGTGTCTCTTTCCTATTGGATGTGGAGACGACCCTCAAATTTTTCTCACATGGGTTTATTTTTCACTTTGAGATTTTTTCGCTAAAATTTGGAAAAAAATTGCTTTCTCTCTACGTGCTCCACATCTCCTGCCATCTCCCGACACGTGTCCCCCATTTATTGGTGGTGGGAGCTTGGCCCCAAAATTTTCTTTTTACCTTGTGAAGTGAAGTTTAAAAACTTCAAATTTCTCCAAACCTCCGCCCCATTTAGGACACGTGTCCCGTTTTCACTTTGGACCGGGCTTTTGAGGCAAAATTTTCCTTTTTACCTTTTGAAGTTAAAACTTCAAATTCCTCCAAACCTCCACCCATTCATTTCAACCTTTGCATATGTGTCACTTTCTTATTCACCACGGGACCTCGGGTAGAAATTTGACCTTAAGAAATTTGCAAAAAATGAAGGCAAAAATTTTAAATGACCTCCGCCATCCGCTTGGCCCTCCTGCGCCACGTGTCACCTTCCCATTGGGCACGGGCGCGTGGGCCAAAATTTTCCCCTGACACCCTGAGCCAAAAGTCATCAAATTTTTCCAAGTCCTTGACCATCTGCCTGGCCCTCCTGGACACGTGTCATCATGCCATTCGCTGCGGCCTTCGGGCAAAACATTTGATTTTGAGAAATTTTTCCAAAATGGAAGAAAAATTTCCTAAGTGACTTCCGCCACCGCCAATCCTCGACCAATCACATCGTGCCACATAAGCACATCCCTATAGCACTGCGGGGCCATGGGAAAAAAATTTTCTTCCGACATCTTTGAGTCAAAAACAATAAAATTTTCCCAACTCCCACGTTGTCTGTTTGATCTCCCTGTGCCACGTGTCGCTTCCCCATTGGGTGTCGGGCCTTCGGGAAAAATTTGGATTTTGAGAATTCTTCAAAAATTGAAGAAAAGTCTAAGTAACCCCACCACCTAATGATCTTTCAACCAATTGTATCGTGCCACGTAGGCGCACCATTGTAACATCACTGGGGGCGCGTTCAAAATTTTCCTTTTGCAAAAAACTCAAAAATGACAAGTTAGCAATGTTTTTTCCACATATCCCGACCAATGAGAGCCTGCCACGTTAGCATAAACATTGCAATGATAAATTTGACGGGTAGAACATGCCCGTATGCCCGTCAAAATGCAAAAATGCAGGGGATGCTTCTGAAATTGAATTTTCTCACAAAGAAGATGGATTTTTGGTTTTGAATCCAACGAAACATGATTTGGGGATGATTTAAGCCTGGGGAGTGAGATTTCACCTTCATAAAAATGGAATTTGATCAAACATGGGTTTCTTTCATGCTTTGGCCAGGAAAAAAACACGGCCGTGAAAATGAATAAATCGGGGCACAAATAGGGGAGAACTTGGATTTTACTTCAATTTTGGGTAGAATAACAACATTGAGGGCGATTACTGAAGGTATTTAGTTGGAAAATGTGAACTATAGACCATGAAATCAAAAAATGAAATGTTTCAGACCATATTCGGTCATGGAAAAACAAGGCACATTATGCAAAACGTGAGTAATGGGACCAACACTTTGTTTTTCTCTTTTCCCTCTTTTCCTTTGCATTTTGGTCTTGATTCTTCCCACCTGCACCTAGGCGCGGTCTCTTTGCCCAAGTAGGCGCGGCTGTCTGGCGGCGGTCCTTCACGTGTTTTCCAGAACATTCCTTTTATCGTGACTCGCGTAAAATTTCAACGTTTACCAGCTTTTTTCACCACCTTTGCTTCGTATTTATGATTTTGGTTCCCTGGAATAGTGTTTTTCCATTGTTTATTGTAAAGGAGTTCAATTTGGATTTCACCTTTGGGTAAATGAGATTTCTATAAATAGTGGTTGGTTCTCAAGCAAATGGCCCCTAAAAATTTGCCTCTCATTCTCTCATTTCAATTTTAGTCTTTCAGTTCTTGCTTAGGAATTGTATTAGTTTTATTTGTTACATGCATAGTTAGTGTTGTTTTGTTGTTTAGAAGCCACATGATCTTCTTGTGCTAGTGTTATTACTGTTTCATACAATCAATTGAGATAGGATAGTTTCATTTTTAGTCTGAAGCCATTAGAGTTGCAGGTTTTGTTCGTCAAGAAGGATAGTTTCAGGTTCTGGATGTTTTGTGTTGTATGACTCATAATAAATCCCGCTAGGAATTGCATAAGCCAAGCTCTGTTCTCTTGCGCTATCCCTCTCCTACTCACATTGTATTCAGTCTACACCCAAAGCTGCCATTGTTCCAATACCTACTTTTGTTGATGCTAGCATTACATGCTTTTCTAGATTCACGTGAGCACGAAGGAATGAGGAGACCACACTGAGGGGACAAAGCCACACACAATCGGATTCACCACTGTTATGCAAAATCCAGGTTCAAGCTTTCAAAGTTCTAGTTAAAATATATCAAATAGAATAGTGAATCATTTCATTTCAGTTAATCTCACTTTTGATATTGCTGGGGAAGCTGTGGGGATTGATAGTTTCTGAGAAACTATGATTCATTCCTCACTTCTGAGGTAGGATCGAGAGTCTTTCAAATAGATTAGATCAGTTATTTTGTTATTTAGAATAGATTTACAACTACATGTAAGTAGCTATACTCGGCTACTTTGTTTGTTTTAATTTCGTTATTAGTTTAGTTGTCAATTTCTAGATATTTTAAATAATTTCTCTTTCAATTTCATCCAATAGTTTATCAAAAATACAAAAACAAGTAATTTATATATATGTTGTGGATATATTTTGTATGATTAGTTTTTTTAAACTTAGTTAGATTTATATTGTTTCTTTCATATGACAATCGGGGACCTAGGGAGCCCGGAGAATACGTATTCGAGCCAATCGTGCCTCAACCCAATCTTGTTACAAAGAATAATCGATATAGATCAGAATCTTAGAATCCAAGTCTTCTAAACAACAATAGACCTACAAGAAATCAGCCCACAGTTAAGAGGATTAAACATAGAAGACGACCAAGCACATGCATTTTGGACAAACCAGCCAAACTAAACTATAGATTTCCCTAAATAGATATTTCCATGGTGTAGAAGGGCTTGAAGAGAGCAAGCGTTCGGTTGTGATCCTTTGGTCCCATGACCAGATGTAGGAGATATCCTCATTGACATAGACACTAGCCTAAAATTCAAGTTTCGAAATGCGCTTTGTAAGGTACTCGAGAAGATTGCACAACTTTTAGTTCTAAATATAGAGGCCAAAAAGGCATACGACTATTGGATAGTAGGGATCAGGAATTAATTCCACACATGACCATAGGAGGTCCACAATGACCACAAACTTACGGCTGTGATTCACAGATCCCACAACCCAACGAGTCCACAGGTCAATCAGACGTAGATGTTGGTTTACGCACATTAGTATTTAGATCTTCTCCACTTCCACCAACCATTATCACACAATTATCCTCACTAGACATAATAGCTAATCAAGCTAAGGATTTCTAGACTAGGCCAGAGAATCACCCATAGAATCCCCTATATATCCATCATCCATCTTATGACCCTGTCTGGAGACATACACGAAACTATCCCAGGTCATTTTCCATGTATCCCACAACCTATAGATCGGATTACGCCAGAGCTCGATATTGATTGGAGCCTTTGAGCAGTCATCCTCGCCGACCGATCTATCACACCAATTCAGGTTAGGAGGGCCTTCTTTGCCTTAGACTCACAGATCCCATTAGTGCGTGTCAAAGACATAAGATTACCTAACTAGTTTGTCTATACCCCATGCATATTCCATTCCCACCGGCTGTCTCGGCACGACCTCGGGAGGTCGGGTGCGAGGAAGAGTTACTTGTAGATTCCCATGCTCACTTGTCACTTTTCCATCGTACAAAATTGGTGAACCCAACGTGAATCAAACAGTTCTTCCTCTTTTAGTTTTATTCTTTCATTCATCTTTTCTCCTTCCCATTATTCTATGGGTATTCATATACCCCCAAATATGTTGGGATTCGATGCATATGGCAGACCTCTCCTAGGTCTTGAAGCATACTACGATCAACTAAATAGACAACCATCACCCTCACTCTCAGCATGGGGTGACAACTATTCAACTAACCGGTTTTCAACACAAACTCCACCTCCAAGACTAGATATAGTTCTTCTTTCCAAATAGAGGAGTTGGATCAGCTCACTCAAACACAACAACCAGAGCCTTTGGGCTCTAATAACATAACATTTACGGAGAATCTAGGTTCATCTCCTCGGGTGTTACTTAGACCACAAATCGGTAGAGACAATCGGATCCATATCTATTTTTAGATGAAAAACATTTAGCGCTATCTTTAGGAGTGAACAACGCTCTCGAGTATGTACCCACCTATAGGAAGTTTGCAAACACAACCCGAGGTCTCTTTTCAAGAAAACACCTCCATGTCCACTACCACCTAATAGGAATTTCCCTCGATGAAGTTTGGCAGGATAACAACCAATTCATAGTGGGGTATCATACCCCTTTGCAGCCTCAAATGACACAACAAATGCCCGTAAGGAAAAATACTGTGTCTTCACCAATAGAGGTCATTTCAGCCTTGGCTGAAAAGGTTAGAGGGCTAGAACTTGCTCAAGCAAATCAAAATTCACATTTTGGGCAAGTAGGAATCCCCAACCCTCCACATCATCCTAGCCAAGTAGACCTCCTCACAGAACAGGACACGTTGGGCATGCCTCCTCAGTATTCACAACAAATGCCAACTAGAACCATGTTTTCTAACGTCACTCCAGTGGAAAATATGATACCTCCCGGTCTAGTACAAAATAATCCGTTCCTGGGCAATACTCCTCCGTACTTAAACATGTATTCCAAGTCACCACAAGGAGATATGTTCTCTTCTCCTAGGATATTTTCTCAACCACAGGGATTTCCTTATGTCCCTACAAATGCATACGCTATGCCATACCAACAACCCATTCCACCTCCACCCCCTCAGCAAGCGCCATCGATGGTCGAAACCTATGCGATAGGAACTTATTCAGAATATTTGAAAGAACCTTTAGACTTCACCATACGAAGCGTCATGCTTCCAAGACCTCTTCTGATTTTCCCAAATACAAAGGGAGGAGACCCGAATGCACATATCAAGGCCTATGCCACAGCCATTCGAGAACTGCTCCCTTGGGATGGGGTTGTTGCTAAAATATTCCCCAAAACTTTAGAGGGCATTGCCCTCGATTGGTATTACAGAATACCTGAAGCTTCCATCCATTCATTTAAACAACTCATTTCAGAGTTCATCAAGGCATTCGACATGAACAAACTATTGAGAACAGAATCAGGGAATTCTTGCATATTAAGCAAGAACACAATGAATCTGTTGCTCATTTCATCCAAAGATGGCGTACAGTCCTTTATTCTTTGGCAAGTGCTCCAAACATGGATCAGATGGAACTATGTGATTTATTCCTTCATTCTCTCAGCAGAGAGATAAAGGAAGAAGTCTAGAAGTTCCCACTAAGAACTTACGATGAAGTACTTGAGAGCGCCCTCCAAATAGATCAAGCTGCAATAGATAGCGGCCGCAAGACGTATGGAACAAACGGGAGGTTAATCATCCCCAATCAAAACACTACGACCTATCCTAGTATAGTAAATGCCAATCAAGGACCTAAAATCCTTAAAAATCATGGAGTGACAACAGATGGAGTAACTGACCAAGCTAAAAAGGCAAATGTTGTAAATACTCCACCACTGGTTAACAATCAACGAAACAACAATTTTACCCCAATAATCAATGCAGTGGATTTTAATCATCCACAACCAACAACAACAACAACAACAATAATGGCGGGTCCGAGGCATAGGGTCCAAGTCAAAACTCAACTGGATATCAAAACCAAAACCAAAACCAAAGACAACAAACACAAAATTTTAATCCTAATGGTCAACGGTTTAATCAGAGTTTTGGACCACAACACATGCCAAACCAGCAACCTAGGAATTACAATCCTAACTCGTATTGTGGTTTCCACAAAATTTGAGGCCATGACACTAGGACTTGCCACGATTACAATAAATTCATGCAACGTTTTCCAGAGGAACAAAGACAACTTTTCATAGATATGTTCTTAGCAGATCCTGCATCACCTGCGCCAAATACTTTCACGGGAGCAGTCTCCCCTCAAAATGCTCCCCTCAAAATCTTCAATGATCCACTCCCAAATCACAATAACAATAAATTAAATCCAAATGGGATGAACAAGGGTGTGATGACAAGAAACAATGATCATGAAGCCTCGACTTCACTAAATCCACCTGTCGCACCACAATTAGGAAGTCAGCCATGACCCAAAATAGTCGGTTTAGTGGAGTTAGACACTGAGCTACATGTGGAAGCCATAACAAGGACACGAGAGTATTCCTCTCAGCCAAATCCAAGTTACCCACTAGAGACAGATAACATTCAACAAACATTAGTAAAACCCGTAGGTGCCTATGATTTAATTAATGACCTAACAAAAACCTTCTCCCACATCTCCTTTTTGGACTTATTGAAGAACTCTCCTACCCATAGGGCTGCTCTTTTAGAAGCATTAGGTTTAGGTCATTTAATTAACATCACTCCACCTCCTAAAACATAAGTAAACCATATAGACTTTGATATTCACCCTCAGGGCAACGGATAGGGATACTGAGTTTATATTTGACATAAGCAAAATGCCAACAGATCGTTGAGATTGCACACGTAGAGGTGATCCAGCCTTACATTTACAAGTATGGGTTTATAACAACTACGTTAAATGCATGTAATGGTTGATGATGGGGCAGCAGTTAACATAGTCCCCTTCTCTTTCCTTCAAAAGCTAGGGTATGGAGAAACAAATTGTTCCACGACTCGGAATACACTAAGAGGCTATGATAGCCTTAAAGCCACTTCGATTGGGACTATAATACTACCAGTCACCTTAGGACCCAAAACAATCCTAACTAAGTTTTATATTATAGATCGGAAACCAATTATAATATGATCCTCGGCCGACCATGGATACACCATATGAAGGCAATCCCTTCTACATTATTTCAAGAAGTAAGATTCTTGCACTTAGGAAAGATATTCATAGCAAAAGGTGATCCAAACCATTCGATATACACCTAGCAGACCTGAAGAAAAGGCCAGGCATTCACTCTAAGTTTGAACTCCCAACAAACCAACTTAACAAGCCAACCGACTCAAAACCGGAAGAAAAATTAATACCTACAACAGAACTAGAGATTACGAAGAGCATCCCAGCTCTCAAGGAGGAAGCTAACATTGTAGAAACAGTATCATTAGGAACTACTGCAAAAATTGTCGAATTGCTAGAACAGGATCTACCAATTTTCCTACCATTTGATTATGTAGGTATGGGATATACCCTAGGAGTTGGTTCTCTTCCAGCAGAGGAACTCTACATGGTAGAAGTAACCAAAGCAGAAGAAATAGACGTAGAAAATGTCCCAACATCCATCTTCCCAACTAAATATTGGACTCTCCATTTCGATGGAGCTAGATGTCGTTATGGGGTTGGGGCAGGTGTGATCTTTACTTCACCCAAAGGAAAGATCCTACCATTCGCCTTTAAACTAAATTTCAAATGTACAAACAATGGCACTGAGTATGAAGCCCTCCTCCTTGGCCTCATCATAGCTAAGAGGCTCGGTGTTAATGACATCAGGGTGTTAGGAGACTCACAATTAGTAGCAAACCAAGTCTCTGAGGTGTATGAGACTAGAGTTGAACACTTACAGACTCTACAAAACAACAATATTAGATTTGAGCAAAGGATTTAACTTCATATCAATTGAAGCAATCCCACGAGAACAAAACCTTCTCATAGATTCGATAGCAACCTCAACTTCACGTTTCACTCCAAACAGTGAGTTGGAGGACACCCGTTTCATGGTATCCCTTCGTATTGAACCGTTAGTAAAGAAAACGTCAACAAACCCTCTTCTAATGCACATAGTTGAGAATACACCTACTATCTTAGGTCACATTGATAGTGATACAGCCACCCTTGATTACCTAAACACCTATGCAAAGTTACATCTCACCCATCACATGGTAGATTTGTCCTTAATCCCACATTCATCTTCTTACTTTGGAAATCCCATGGTAGAGCTTCCCCCACAAAAGGAACTCGACATATACGCAGTAGAGAATGGAGAAGATCTAGAACTACCTCCAGCCCCACCTGAGTTTGAAGAAGGTAACGCTTCTTTAATCGAAGAAACAATTGATATTAACATCGGAATGGAGGAAGAACCAAAGATCTTGAAACTAGGATCTTCGTTAACTCTAGAAGAAATAGAAATACACACTCAAATCCTCAAAGAGCATCAAAAGGCTTTTGCATTTACTTATAAAGAAATGACGGAATTGCACCACACATCGCGGTACATAACCTCATCACCAAATCAGATGCAAAGCCAATTAAACAAAAATCGAGACCAATGAAACCCAAGGTAGCTCTCATGGTGAAGGAAGAAGTAATGAAACTTCTCCAAGTAGGGTTCATCAAACCGGTCGATTACTCTCAGTGGGTATCTAATATCGTCCCCATTCTAAAAAGAATGGGAAGATACGCATCTGCATAGACTTCTGAGACATTAACAAAGCGTGCCCCAAGGATGACTTCCCGTTACCATCCATTGACGTCAT
Source organism: Taxus wallichiana var. yunnanensis (assembly GCA_018340775.1). NCBI lineage: Eukaryota > Viridiplantae > Streptophyta > Pinopsida > Cupressales > Taxaceae > Taxus > Taxus wallichiana. Next base: position 1,016,216,259 of record CM031237.1, read on the forward strand.
CGTAGATGCAACAACTGGATTTGAGCTTTTGTCTCTCATGGATGGATTCTCGGGATACAATCAAATCAAAATATCCAAACAAGACCAAGCCAAAACCACATTTATAACTCCTTGGGGAACTTATTGCTTATGCGGTTATGCGTTCGGTCTCAAGAAACGTTGGCGCTACATACCAACGGGCAATGACATACATATTTCATGACCTTATTCATAAAATCATGGAATCTTATGTAGATGACTTGTTGGCCAAGGCTAGGAAGTGCTGTGATCACCCAGAAGTGCTCCACATCATCCTTTCACATTTGATCGAATACGAGTCACACTAAATCCAGAAAAATGCATATTTGGTGTGACAGGAGGGAAACTCCTAGGTTACATTATATCATCATGAGGGATCGATGTGGACCCAACCAAAATCAGGTTGTTCTTGAGATGATCCCACCATCAAACTGATTCTGGCATTAGATCGTTTCTCGGAAAGCTCGGTGCAATCAAAGATTCATCCCAGACTTGAGTTTTGTTGTTCATCCAATCAACAATTTGTTGAAAAAGGATTGCTACATTATTTGGACAAAGGAATGCCATGAGGCCTTCGAAGCAGTTAAACACTTCTTACTTTGTCTCCTCCTACGTTAATGCCACCTAGACCAGATCATCCTTTGATCTTATATTCACGAGCTACAGATGTCTCACTAGCCTGCATGTTGGCTCAAGAAGATGACAATAAATGAGAACGTGTGATCTATTTCATTAGCGAACATTTGCTCGATTATGAAATGTGTTATACGCAGGTAGAACAGAATGCCTTGCCATAGTCTTTGACAACCAAACACTTAAGACATTACATGCTAAATCAAGAAACAAGGGTCATTGTAAAAACAGACCATTTATGAACTTTCCTCACGCAAGGGTCCTTGTCTAAAAAGGTTGGATGCTTTATAACCTTAATGGGTGAATTCAATTAACTTTTGTAAACCAAAAGTCCGTTAAGGGACAAATCATTGCAGATTGGTTAGCCGACAACCCGTTAGATGGAGGTGATCTAGTAGATCTAGATTTTCTGATGAATGCATATATTACATCGAAACTAGACCTCCCATCTCTGAATGTCCTTGGTATATTGATATTATTAATTATATCATGGACCATACATATCCAGAAGGTGCTACACCACAACAAAGAAGGTGGTTACGCATTATTGTAGCTAAATACGTTATTATAGAACAAGTGCTCTATCACAAAGCTTTTGATGGAATGCTTCTAAGGTGTGTTGACACGAAAGAATCCAAGAAGATTCTCTATGAATCCCACTAGTGGAATATGTGGAGGCACTTCGGTGGTCATTCCCACCACCCACAAAATACATCGGATGGGCTATTTCGGCCCACTCTAGAATACACGATGAAGAGAGTTTGTATGCGCAGTGCCATAAATGCCAAGAATTTTCCCACGAAATTCACATGCCGGCACAAGCTCTACAACCAATCGCGACTCCATGGCCCTTTTCTACGTGGGGCCTAGATTTGATAGGAAAATTCTCTCCCTCGTCAATAGATGGCCATAACTTCATAATCACAACCACCAGAGTATTTTACCAAATGGGTAGAGGCCATGCCTCTTACCACTGTACTAGTTCCGTGATCACCAAGTTCATTTGAACCAGATCATTTGCAGGTACGGTGTCCCACAAATCATTATCTCAGATAATGGCACTTCCTTTAAGAATGATGAGGTCCATGAGCTATGTAGTAAATTTAAAATAAACCATCATACGGCCTCCCTGTATTACCCTCAAGCCATGGGTAGGCTGAAGCAACAAACAAAATGTTGAAAGCTATTCTCCTTAAAATGGTAAAAGAAAACAAATGAGATTGGCATTTAAAGTTATATCCGGCCTTGTGGGCCCACCAACCTCAATAAGAACACCAACAGGAGCAACTCCTTTCTCATTGGTATTTGGAGCAGAAGCAGTTCTCCCACTTGAGGTTGAAATACCCAGTCTCTGCATCTCACTACAAGGGATTCTGGATGAAGAAGCTTATAGAGAAGCACGTCTCTCCCAACTAGAAAGCCTAGATGAGGCCAGATTAGACACTGAACAATGGCATAGAGTTTATGCTGACCGGATGTGCCTAGTAGTATAACAAAAAGGTCTATGAATGAGAAATATATGAAGGAGATCTAGTTCTAAGACTAGACAGCCGGATCGATAAGAAGACCGGTGAAGGAAGGAAATTCCGGCCCAAATGGTTGGGCCCATACCAAGTCATGAAAGACTATGGAAATGGTGCGTATCTCTTATGTACACTAGAAGGTGAGGAATTCAACGAAACAGTCAATTCCTTGCATCTTAAATGATTCTATGCATAAGCGACCAACACTATTTGTATAATTATATCTACATTGCATCTTCATGTAGTTAGGTTCATTTTGTCCACTCGTTTCGTAAAGTTTTGTGATCAAGGAACTTATTCGCAAGTAATTCATTACAAACTTCTGTTGGTATTGGCAGAAGCATTCGAATCATACTTCTTCATTTTCATAACATCATCACCTATTTCAGAATCATTTTATCAATTAAAAGCTAGATATGACAAAGTCTTAATGGTAGCCATACCAAGGCCTGCATGCTTGTTCCCACTTTTGTTTCTTCCTAGGATAGGTGTCTTGCCTATGGTCTATTCTAGAAGCTTCATAGTGTCACATCTATCCCATATATAGATCTCTTTGGAAATAAGAACATACTGACATTTTGCTCAAATAAATAAGTCAAATGTAGATCAAACAGAAAATTTTATTTTTACACATTTCCTTGCCCTACCAACCTTCGGTGATGAGCTTGCATCTCTTACTAGTGACGTAGGGTTGGGAAAGGATGGGAATGCCCTTACTCGCTTGTGCCTTGTCCATGGTGATAAGCCCATGCTTCCTACTAGAAGCATGGGGCAAGGTGTAGGGGTTCTCTCGACAATAAATGTTAAAAGTCACAAAGCAAATAATTTGAACAAGCCTTTGAAATCTTGAGTCAAAAACAAATGAATCAGATGTCCAAAATTCCAAAGAGTTCAAAACCCCAAAAACCATATTTTGTCAACCATGTGGCCATCTACGGATCTAAGTCTAGATAAACCACAAAGCAAGTTGCATTCTAAACTATGGAGTCACTTGAGTAGAATAGGTTTGTAGCGTCCTAATTTGGTTCCACCAAATCTTTGTCTATCTCTCATCACTACCATTCAACAAATTTCATAGCTTGTGCCCTTTCTAGCTCTCGGTGGTGAGCCCTCGCATCTTACTAGTTGCGTGGAGTTAGGAATGGGGCAAGTACATCTACTCATCATACCGGTTCATCATCACGTTCTGCCAAAACTATATGAAGTACCAAAAATTGCTTATAAAAGCTAAAGTTCAAAATCACATTGTGTCTACATTATCATATATCAACATCACGAAATACAAAAGAAAGAAAGCATTTGTGTCATTTGTTCTCCATTTGCATACATTCTAAAAGCATATAAAAACAACATTATAATTTACATGTGGAAACAAATCACAAAATCCTAGATACCAAGAGTCTGATCCAAAAAAAGATATATATATATATATAATCAAGTTTTATGTACAATGCCATCATGCGCTAGGCATGGTCAAAATGCTCAATGAGCCCGGGAAATACAAAATAAATCGTATAAACAATCTAAGAGAGCCAAGTGGCCTCTCAACCCCTATGAGACCCCTCTGAAGGTGCACGACCACGTCTAGGACTCCGGCTACGCCGGCGCACTCTGAATGCACCGAGGGCTCACGGTCCCGAGGAGCAGTTGCCCTCGCTATGAGAGTGACTCCTCATCAGGCGCTCTTTGTCCTATACCCGGCCAACTCGGTACGGAGGGTAGTCACCATCTTGGCCACATGCTAGACAGGGGAAAAGACATCGTTGTGCCTACCAGCTGTTGAAGGCTCCCCTGCATCCACGGATAGCTCCGCGTGAGTCTTCTCCATGGGGATCATCAGGGTATCAGTGCATACCCGGTGAATCAGGTCTCGCCACTCATCAGCAGTCTCTGCAAGCAAAGGAGAAAAGTGAATTAGAAAATGATCAAAAGGTAAAACCAAGAATGAACAAAAGGAGAGATAGCAACTAAGACAATCCTAGCTAAAAACAAATATTAAGAGAAAGGTGATAACTCACTCGGATCTCCGGGCCTCCAAGAGGATCCCTAGGATCGGCACACCTACCCATAGATGTTGCCATTGCGATGATGTCCTCCTCCGGTGTCAGGGCAACATAATGTCCTACTACGGACTCATCCTCCCCACCTATGTCCTGAGAGGTGGCTCCTCTGAGACTAGAGTCACCCTCTCCACACTCTGCTCTACCCTCTCGGCCTGTAAGATCTCCTAAGTGTCATGCCACTCAGGATCACTGTCCTCCTCTCCACCCGACTCACTGACCTCCATATCCTCGGTCTCCTCCTCCATCTCTCCCCTGTGAACTCCTCAGACTCGGAGTCTATATCAATGGGGTCATCATGCTTGTGGTGGCGGACGGTGGAATCTGAAGTAAGGGTGCTGAGGAGCACTGGCTCTCCCTCGAGCGTGTACTACCCACTAGCTACTGATAAGGGACACCAGGAGTAACAATGGTCCAACCCGGCCTCTAGGACCTCCCCTAGCCTCCCAAACTGATCTGAACACTAGCACCACTGGGGGAGCATACCGACGTAAGGAAGGCCAAACTGCTGAGGCACTCGATCAAAGGGTGTGTCTCCACCTTCCCCATCCTGTCCACAAGTTTCCCTGTAGTAGAGCAAGAAATCAAAGTGAGGGTCTCCTCACCCCACAACCCTGCCATGGCCTGATAAGGTGTGGCCTCCATATCATTAGTAGTCAGGGAAGCAACTAGGCTGGGGGGTGCTCTAAGCACCAACATCTCTGTCCATCTGGCTGCCCTCACGGCTCGGATCCACCACCTCTGCCTCTCCCCCATAAGGGATGATACGCTCATAGACCCAGCTCATAACCAGGGTCGGATGGCTCAAAGACTATCCCTGTAAATGAACCACCCGTACAAATCATGATAGGTGGTCCCAAGAATGTCGGCTCCCCAGGCATAAATCCGCCATGTGCCTCAATCTGTGTAATAATAGGGGACCAGCAGTAGAGTAAAGTGTCCCCTCCCTTGTCCCCGATCAATCTCGAGGCAAGGATCCCCATAATAGCCTGATGAATCAAGGGGATAGGCAAGCTAGGAATGGAACGGACCCTCACCCCCTTCTTCGAACCAGTGGAGACAACTGCATCTCCCATGTATGTGGCCCACTGAGCTATCAGAGCCCATGACCCCACTGTCTCAAGTGTGAGTCATCTCCCGATGATCGGGACTCCCAAAATGTGGTAGACATCCTCTAGGGTGATAGTCCACTCACCCCTGACTCCTGGAAATCGGAAAGTGTTCCGATCAGCATCCCAATACGAAAACAAGTCACAAAGTATGTGACTAGAAGGTGCAACATGCGGGACCCGTGATATACGTAATATGTCGGCCCTCTGAAGAGTATCCTGCTCATCCTGAGAAAGTGCATCCAACACTGCTGGAAGCCAATCACACTCTCTCTCTCTCGGCTCCATCTGATATATTCCTCCTTCGCCTGCATACACCCAAAAACATGCCAAACGGAGTAAGTTAGTATTCAAATTACATTGGAAAAATCATTAAAACATATAAGAATACTAAAAATGCAAAATTTGGCTCAAAACACTGAGTTTTGGCATTTTGTAAAGGACCGCCACCCTGAGCAGGCGGCGGTTCCATAACCGCCACCTTAAAGGGTGGTGGTCCTGTAACCGCCACCTACTCAGGGTGGCGGTCGTGTCCCGAATTTTCAAATGGGTCACGTGCCTAAAAATGCCTAAAAACACAAAAAATGACTATTTTGATTAAAACAAAGCCTACCCATTAGGCCCCCTCCTAAGTGACCCTATTAACACTTGACATTTTCAAAAATAATCCCCCCATGACAAAAATTTCATCATTTTAACATTTGGGGGTAAAAATGCTAAATCAAGAAGAACTAACCTGTGATCTCGTGGGTCGAGGATCTGCTCGTGGAGGCATGATCACTATCTCATCATGAACATTTTGACTATACTCTCGTCAAAAACCATCACCGTGGGCCCCAGAGCTCAAAATCAATCAAATCAACACGTGCAAATGAATAGGAAAATGGGCCCATTTTATATATATATAATCTTGGCTCATTTTGAATGCCCCTTTTTGTAAATTTGGAGCAACTTTGAAGGAGGTAAGTTCTTATCCCCGCACAAATGGTAAGTCCTCACTTCATGTTATTTTAGTATTTATTTTTCAATCTATTTTATCTATCTGCACTTGAGTCCTCTTTTCATTTTGCAGGTAGCGGGAATTTTGGATGGCATCATTTCGACACACGGGCGTATCAGGTATAATTTCTAAACTTCCCATTTCGGGACCGCCATACTCGGACCCACCATTTTATGCCTCTTCATGGCTAAAACACTTCTCAGGGGGCAATATGTACATACCCAAAATTGTAGAGTCTTCTTACTGCCAGAACGATGTCACACATGCCCCAATGATGATACAGGTCTCCTCACAAGGTGTTCGGGATCCGGAAAATCTCTCCAAGTGTACGTTAACATCTGCATACCCCACTTAGCCCCTACGTGCTTTGTTTTTCTCTTTTCCCCTCTTTTCCTTTGTTTTGGTCTTGATTCTGAAATTGCCACCTGCCTGGTGGCGGTCTCATGACCGCCACCAGTGCGGCGGCGATCTGTAATTGCCACCCCGCTCATGGCGGTAGTCCTTCACGTGTTTTCCAGAACATTCCTTTTATCGCGACTCACGTAAAATTTCAATGTTTACCAACTTTTTTCACCGCCTTTGCTCGTATTTATGATTTTGGTTCCCTGGAATAGTGTTTTTCCATTGTTTATTGTAAAGGAGTTCAATTTGGATTTCACCTTTGGGTAAATGGGAATTCTATAAATAGCTGGTTGGTTCTCAAGCAAATGGCCCCTCAAAATTTTCCTCTCATTCTCTCATTTCAATTTTAGTCTTTCAGTTCTTGCTTAGGAATTGTATTAGTTTTATTTGTTGCATGCATAGTTAGTGTTGTTTTGTTGTTTAGAAGCTACATGATCTTCTTGTGCTAGTGTTATTACTGTTTCATACAATCAATTGAGATAGGATAGTTTCATTTTCAGTCTGAAGCCATTAGAGTTGCAGGTTTTGTTCGTCAAGAAGGATAGTTTCAGGTTCTAGATGTTTTGTGTTGTATGACTCATAATAAATCCCACTAGGAATTGCATAAGCCAAGCTCTGTTCTCTTGCGCTATCCCTCTCCTACTTGCATTGTATTCAGTCTACACCCAAAGCTGCCATTGTTCCAATACCTACTTTTGTTGATGCTAGCATTACACACTTTTTGGATTCACGTGAGCACGAAGGAATGAGGAGACCACACTGAGGGGACAAAGCCACACATAATCGGATTCGCCACTATTCTGCAAAATCCAGGTTCAAGCTTTCAAAGTTCTAGTTAAAATATATCAAATAGAATAGTGAATCATTTCATTTTAGTTAATCTCACTTTCGATATTACGGGAAGGCAGGGGATTGATAGTTTCTGAGAAACTATGATTCATTCCTCACTTCTGAGGTAGGATCGAGAGTCTTTCAAATAGATTAGATCAGTTATTTCATTATTTAGAATAGATTTACAACTACACAGCAAGTAGCTATACTCGGCTGCTTTGTTTGTTTTAATTTCGTTATTAGTTTAGTTGTCAATTTCTAGATATTTTAAATAATTTGCTCTTTCAATTTCGTCTAATAGTTTATCAAAATACAAAAATAGGGAATTTATATATATGTTGTGGATATACTTCGTATAATTAGTTTACTTTAACTTAGTTAGATTTATATTGTTTCTTTCGTATGACAATCACGGGACCTAGGGAGCCCAGAGAATACGTATTCGAGCCAATCGTGCCTCAACCCAATCTTGTTACAGCAATAACTGATATAGATCAGAATCTTAGAATCCAAGTCTTCCAAACAACAACAGACCTACAAGAAATCAGCCCACAGTTAAGAGGATTAAACATAGAAGATGACCAAGCACATGCATTTTGGACAAACCAACCAAACTATAGATTGCCCTAAATAGATATTTGCATGACTGTAGAAGGGCTTGAAAGAGAGCAAGTATTTGGTTGTGATCCTTTGGTCCCACAGCCAGATGTAGGAGATATCCTCATTGACATAGACACTAGCCTAAGAATTCAAGTTGCCAGAACGCCTGTAAGGTACTCTGAGAAGATTGCACAACTTTTAGTTCTAAATATAGAGGCCGAAAAGGCATATGACTATTGGATAGTAGGGATCAGGAATTAATTCCACACATGACCATAGGAGGTCCACAACGACCATGAACTTACGGCTATGATTCACAGATCCCACAACCCAACGAGTCCACAGGTCAATCAGACGTAGATGCTTGGTTTACACACATTAGTATTTAGATCTTCTCCACTTCCACCAACCATTATCACACAATTATCCTCACTAGACATAATAGCTAATCAAGCTAAGGATTTCTGGACTAGGCCAGAGAATCACCCATAGAATCCCCTATATATCCATCATCCATCTTATGACCCTGTCTGGAGACATACACGAAACTATCCCAGGTCATTTTCCACGTATCCCACAACCTATAGATTGGATTACGCCAGAGCTCGATATTGATTGGAGCCTTCGGGCAGTCATCCTCGCTAACCGATCTATCACACCAATTTAGGTTAGGAGGGCCTTCTTTTCCTTAGACTCATAGATCCCATTAGTGCGTGTCAAGACATAAGATTACCTAACTAGTTTGTCTATACCCCACGCATATTCCATTCCCACCGGTTGTCTCGACACGACCTCGGGAGGTCGGGTGCAAGAAGAGTACATTTCCCTTCTACCCATCTACGTGCATCGAACTCAAGTCCAGTGTTGAATCTTTGAGAAAAATCATCCTTTGTGCTCTTGAACTATGCTTCAACATTCTCCAGGTTAGACGTTACTGTCATCACGCATCATAAGGACCAAGATGTATGTCATTTCTCACAACTTCAAAAAGAGGTCCCGATAATGCAAAACCAAGATGTAGTCATTTTTATGCCCTTAGAACAACATTCTAATCCCATGCACTAGCCTATCACCTAGCGAGCACTCAGGCGCTCACCCAAGGCACGCGCGGGTGTCGAACCCCTCCTTTATGTGAGTTTTGTGAGAATACATTCCCTACTAATAGAAGCTTAGATGTAAGAAGGTAAAGAACCATGCATTCATTATGAGGGTCTTAAGATGAGTTACTATATAAATGCATCCATTTAGATAACAAGGAAATATCAAATAGATAACATATCTGATAATACAAAGAAAAGGAACTAGGGTTTATACCCATGAAAAATGTATATATTTTAAGAGAAAGCCATATATTCATATTACTCTTTGTTCAATAACCACATTACATTCCTTAAGGTCATTACTGGACCAAATGTCTTAATTTAGATAAGACTTATGCATCAAAGATCCTAACTATGCTTTCCAGATTACAAAGATGTTCATAGACCCATCCCTCTAGATAAGTCATCTCTCCTATAGCCTCCTAATGAGAATCCCTAGAACCCATTACTATTTACATAGCTTTGCCTCTCCTCTTCTTCTTTTCTACCTCTCTTGATATCTCTCTTGACGCCCTTTTCCTTTACCTGAGCATCTCTATATATAGCTTTAGCATCCACCGCCATGCCTTCCTGAAGTAATAGATTAGTTCTTCAAGTGTCCATGTGGTCCTTCAATGGAGCATGCTTCTTCCCATCCGATCTCTCCACTTTCTGTAATGATGTCTTTCTAGATCCTTCCATTACATGGAATATTCCTTTCTTGACCATCGAGTTTCCAGGTTGACACCTTATCCACTTTGCATGCTCAGTCGGGTCACATTTTCTCATGTACCTCCTAGGATGTCGAATATGGCTAAGTCCTAAAACCCCTTCCTTTGCCTTGTGTGCATGCCTTGGGTTTTGATAAACCCTTCTAAAACCCTATCTTACATGCCTTCACCCCGCGCACCCTTCTTCATATAGGTCTTGCGTGCCCACATGCCTTCTTGTACTTAGCCAATATTCTAAGGCCCAACAAATATTCTAAATAATAAAGCTTTAATCTTATTTTCACATACTACTTCCACACGGGGCCTATATCGTAATCAACCATGTATTAGTTCCCATCCAAAATGTAGCCTACAATTTAAACAAAACCAAATAATGTTTGGAAAAATCCATTAGAGTATTTTTTTATACATTATGGCTTAAGAATTTTGTCAAACAGTTCATATACATTGTGTGTCTCTCCACATTTTTCAACACACACACACACACACATATGGTCATATATGTAATTACAACATACAACAAAAATATACATTTTATCATGCGCGATGATGGATATACATTGTAGACACAAATATTGCACATTAGACAATATTTAGCCTGATCTTATACTACTATTTAGAAGGTTCTCAAGTGTACAAAGTACTAATTAATCCCACCTTTTGGCCACCTTTTTCTTATATTTTATTTTTTCTTTCCCATGTATTTCCCGATACCTATCATCCCATTTCATGACCTTTCGACATTCTATCTTGAAATCAAGGTGCCCCATCCTGTATTGGGGCGCTCAGGGACACCTGGTCCCACTCTGGGCACCCCGATCTATGCACAACTCTTCCACTTATTTTTGTCACTTCTAGCTATTGGTCATCCTTATCTTCTTCTCAATCGGCCTTGTTAGGATTAATTATGAAATTAAGCTTGAGATCCCTATAAATATAAAGTTATAAGACCATAATAAGGGTCTTAGGTCATTGCATCTTATCACTACTATCACCTCATCTAGGGCTGCATCCATTGCATCACTTGCATCCACATAGTGTCATGCACTCAAGCTAGGAGATCTGCATCACACACACTTTGCATAGGGGAGGGATTCCATTATATTCCATGCACACATGCTACTTACATTTCTATAGCTATTATTGCTCACTACTTCACAAAGTGTGACTGACACAAGAGTACCTAGGGCAAAACACGCACACACATGCCACACACAGAACTACATCAAGGTATGTAATGTAGTGCAACGCTCAGTGATAAGTCCACTAGTTTGGCGGTTGAGGTCGGTCGACCCATTCATATGCATCTTTTATTTTTCTAAGGTTGGATACTTCTCCTTATATTACGGGACATTCTCAGGTTCATTCATGAATTCAACGTGATAAACAAGAAGCAATCGAGAGACACTTAATGACCATACTAGATTTAGATTATGAGGATTTTCACTATTTTGAGCACCCAAACTACATAATAGGGCACCTCGGGAACCCCAATACACTCTCCAGGGGCTGTGTCATCTCGGAATACCCCAATCTACCCTTCGTAGGGCCCCGAGTGTCCATCTCAGTATTCTTGAGTTCCAATTCCAGATCTCAACAACTTGTGATATTCATCATCAATCGGCTAAGTCATTTCTGTTTAATTCCATGCATATTTAGGGTTTCATTTTACTTAATATAATTATTTAGGATTATTTCATACTATTATTACATCTCTACAGGTGTTTTAGTCCTCCTATATTATATTAACTAGGATTTTTATTTCTTTGCCCATAGTTCTATTTTAGTTAATCATTTTGGTGAACCCGATCCTCTTTCATTACACCTTCTAGGTCTTGTATTTAAGCATCATGAGCATCTCTATTTTTTATTATTTGATCGCATTTAGCATGCATCCCCTTTCACATCCTACACATTAGGGTTTCATGTGAATTGCTACTCATCTTCCATCTAGGTTGTTTTCAAGTTTCTACACCATGAATATCTCTCTCCATACTTATCTACAAAATAACCCTGATTGTATGACCAAGATTAGAGAATATTTAGCTACTGAATTCATCCCTCCTCATACTTCACCTGAATATGTCTATCAAAAATTTACCTCTGCTTTATCTTTTGATGAAGATCACATAACTTTCACTACCAATGATTTACCCTCCCATGAAATACTACAACATGACCCACCGTTGTATATCCAAGTTTGTATCAATAAAGTAGGTGTCAAAAGGGCATTAGTTGATAATGGATCTGGCCTCAATATTTGTAATGTTACCTTTCTTCACCACTTAGGTATTTCGAATCATCTCTCACTCCATCATCTATTTCCATCTGTGGCTTTGATAACATCCCTAAGCATGTGTTAGGTATTGTAAACCTCCCTATTACCATTGGTCCAAAAATAGTTACCATTCCATGTCATGTCATGCCCAATGACCTCAACTATAACATCCTCCTCGAAGACCTTGGATCCATGCCATGCATGGGGTCCCTTCTACACTACATGCATGTTTTAAATTTCGACATCAAGGCATTGTTTACAATGTGTTGGCTGACCCATCCCCTTTTGAATATTGTAACTCAATTGAGCAATCTAGTGATCCTTATGCCAACAAGTCCCAGGATTTTTCTAAGTATGGGTCAGGGTATGACTATTTACAATGTTATGGTTTTACTAATACTAGTACACAAGACCCTAAAGTCACAGCCCCTTGGGATCTTCCTACACAAACACATAAGCATGGGTTAGGTTATCCCTCTTTACTCTCTACAAATGTTTATACTACCTTCCATCCTCCTCCACCTAATCAACCCTTATTAGAATCAATTTAAGCTATACATTCATTGTTTCACGACAAGTTTCAAGCTATAGAATCCGTTATTACATCTTTCAAATATGAAATCCAATAGCTTAAAGATGCTTCTCAATCACATGTTTCTCCTCCTCTTACATCTCATATGCAATCTAGGTCCACTACATGTCATATAATTGACCCTCAGGACATGCCATCACCTGAGCCTCTTATACTTGAACGTAATAATAATGCTACATCCTAATGGATTCCTAGCCTTGATTCATCAATACCTAATGATCAAACACCACCTCAACAACCTCCTCTAGAAATCAATTCAGCACCTCCTTCTCTCAAGTCATCCACAACACTACCAAGTCAAAGTACATAACCACCTCTCACAAACAATCCACCTCCTTCTCCTACCAACACTTCTACAACATCACCAATCCCACATAAGCTCTTGCTAAATACTATTGAAAAATACACTACTCCTACTAATGGGCAGTCCACATTTCCAACTTTGTCATCGTCACATGGTTTTAATGTTGTTTTGGCCTACCATTGTGTTGGCCCTCTCTCCTATCACGACACAACCAATTCTCTCCCACAATGGCATGACACCTCTCCTATCATCATAGTACACTTGGGGGACATAACACATTACACCCCTACTCACTCGCACATATGTCATCTTTATATAGGCATACAATATCACATGTTATAGCACCATCATTACCCGATGACACACCCTAGTGCTTTAGTTCACATTGGACTGTTGAGGGATTACCATTACACTGAACCCCACACACTGCACTATAGGACCTATACATTTACATTCTATCATCCTACATTATATCTCCATAACATACACTACACTAGTCATCATTATATATGAGCCTAGTTTTGCATTCCATCCTCTCATTCTACATTTACGCTAGGTCACGTTGTATATGAGTCTAGCTTTTACCATCGCATATTCTACATGCACCTATCATCATATCTTCCACACTACATATACATACTACATCCCACATTGCATTCATACACCTTACCTATCCTACACACTACACTAGATTACATTACACATGGGTCTAGTTCCACCTATCATCATTCCATCCACCATTTTTATACATTACTATCATTACATTCATACATCTTACCTATTCTACATCCTACACTAGATTTCCTTATACTTGGGTCTAGTTTTATCTATCATCATTACACATTCTATTTCTACCTACCCACATATTACATTACATTCCATACCCACTACACACTCTACATTACATTGCCTACACCACACATTCACCTACCTTGGTCATATACACTTTGTTGTCTTCTACACGCTGCACTCACCACCCTATGATGTACTTTAGTTCCTTGGTCCATACTCAACTGCCGAGGGTTTACCAATCAAATGGACCTTACCTACATGCAACATATCATCATACCACATTCATCGGACTAGTGACCAATGCTCTAGGCTATATTATCACCCACACACATCATCACATACTATAGTGGTATACACCTTAGGTTAAATCACCACTCTTTTCATCACTTCTACATCATCCTATTACATTCTATCATATGTTATTCTCTCCTCCTCTTACATTTTCTCAATTCCAAATTATTCCATTACATTATCACACCTTCCATCATCATGTAGTGGTATACACCTTAGGTTAAATCACCACTCCCTTCATCCATTCTACATTATCCTCTTACATCCGATCATCACACATTCTATTATCCTATCCTCAATCATCCTATTACATCATCACTTCTCCTACTCATCCATTAGTGGTATATGCTTTAGGCTAAATCACCACCCTTGCCTTATTCATCACATAGTGGTCTATGCTTAGTGCTAAAATCACCACCTTCTGTTATCCACCACCTACTTATCTACACTTCATATACCCTCACCCATCTCGTAGTGACATACGTTATAGGCTACATCGTCACCTTCTTCTACCATCATGTAGTGATATACGCTTAGGGATAAATCATCACTCCTTTATTTCAACCAAGTCATGGTATACACTTCAGCTATAAGGTCCACACACATCTTTCCATATGTTGCATTCCCATCCATTCATCTTATAGTGATATATGCTTAGGGCTAAATCATCACTCACACCTCCCACATGTCATGGTATACACTTAGGCTATAGGGTCCACGCACATCTTTCTATATATCTCATTCCCATACACTCATTCTATAGTGATATACACTTAGGGATAAATCATCACTCCTACAATAAAAAATTCATGATATACACTTGGCTATAGGGTTTTATGCACATCTTCTCCCCATGTCGCATTTCATCACCACTCCCCATACACACTCATCACTCACGCTAGACACAACCAACACTACTCACCATTTCCCGATGACGTACTCTCATTGTAATTCATTCTTGATTGTTGAGGGGGAAAAAATGTACCTCACCGCATACACTTCATACACTTAAGGGTATGTTGCTCCTATCATTCCATCTTGCATTCCATTCCATCCATCCACAACATACTACATTGTCTTGGTAGCATTTACTCTTGCTTCTAGTGTTTTACATGCTCATTCTTCTACACATGGTAGATTGCTTTACTATATATCATACACACATGTGCATTCACACCTTTGTTTAGTGTGATCACAGATACAAGACATTTACACATGACATGGATGCTTTGCCTTCTACCCTTACTATACTAGTTGTTAGGGGCATCCACATTCATCTCATATAGGTGTTATTGTTTCATTTTGTACTTAACATCTTATACTACTTGTTCATACATGATTTGACATATTGGTTTTCACTCTAACATGTTAATAGGTGTTCCATGTGCAACACTTGTTTTGCAAGACTACATGTTTCCATGACTACATGTTTGTTTTTACTTGTCTGCTTTATTTGCCATTGTATGTGGGATTTTCCCTTTGCTTGTGTGCACACTTGATTGTTGTTTGCAGCCATGATGGCCTTGTGTGTCTTGTGACATCGTGAGTGATGTCCCATGTTTGAAACCCACTTTATGCGGTCTCCTTATTTTCTTGCATGTTTACACTACTTTGTACTTGGTAGTTTTTCTACATTATCTGCATCTTTTAAACTTATTTGCATATATTTTTTCGACTAACACTTGTATTGACTAGCCATCCCTTTTTAAATGCCGCCTTGATATCTACCGAGTGTTTCCCTTTCCCCTAAAGCGAGAGTTCTATAGGTCAGAGTGCGGTTGGTCCTCTTTTGGGGCTGCATTCTCCTTTTAGGGTCATCGCATGTGCCCCCAAAGAGGGGGCATCATTGAGGGTTTCTACTAACACGACATATCTACACCGGTTCACACACACATGAGTGAGTTCAAACCAGTCTACAAACTCCATACACAACGGCCTTAATAAGACATGGTGTCCTTTGGCAATTCTATGGAGCAATTACAGACTCAAGGGTTACAATGGGTTTCCTCTATACACTTCTCCATCCAGGCGTAGAATCACCCAAAAACCTACACATTACAAAGATATCTTCAAAAATTTCAGCAAAGTAGGAGTAGTTAGAGTTTGAGGACATAGAGCATTTCCTCCCTACACTTCTTCAACCAGGGTGGCGTGAGATCGCCCAAAAACTCATGACACTATAGGATATCCTTCTACACCCTTTTTCTTAACATGGATCAGGTACACATGTTCCATTTTTCTATTTACACTTTCTATTCTAGCATTTTTACACAACATTTTTACATACATACATATTTGACTACTTGATCATTTTCTCCTTGTAGGTCCACCATATGAGAAACAAGCAATCAAATTGGGGGCAACAACAATGATGACAATACACCGTGATAGTACTTGCCATACTAACTATACAAGTAAACCACACATATGAAAACAGATTACTCACGCGTTCTACCCTAGGTTCACTCTCATCACTTTTATTCACATTTTTCATCTTTAAAATCCATGATCCTCCACATTTTTCTTTTATTCATTCCACATTTGAGTCTAGTCCATCATCACGTATTCTTCTACACTCTACATGGTTATCAGGTATGCATATCTATCTACTTTATGTTACGAGCTTTCCGCTCACCAACATAAAGTGGGGAAAATGTAGACACAAATATTGCACATTAGACAATATTTAGCCTGATCTTATACTACTATTTAGAAGGTTCTCAAGTGTACAAAGTACTAATTAATCCCACCTTTTGGTAACCTTTTTCTTATCTTTTATTTTGTCTTTCCCACATATTTCCCAATATCTATCATCTCATTTCATGACCTTTTCGACATTCTAGCACGAAATCGGGGCTCCCAGACCTATATTGGGTGCCCCAAGGCACCTGATCTATGCTGACAACCTCTTCCACTTCTTTTTGGGTCACTTCTAGTTGTTGGTCATCCTTATCTTCTTCTTATTCATCCTTGTCGGGATTAATTACGAAATTAAGCTTGAGAGCCCTATAAATATAAAGTTATAAGACCATAATAAGGGTCCTAGGTCATTGCATCTTATCACTACTATCACCTCATCTAGGGTTGCATCCATTGCATCACTTACATCAACATAGTGCCATGCACTCAAGCTAGGAGATCTACATCACACACATTACATAGGGGAGGGATTTCATTTTATTCCATGCACACATGTTACTTACATTTCTATAGCTATTATTGCTCACTGCTACTTCACAAAGTGTGACTGACACGAGAGCACCTAGGGCACAACACACACACAACACACACACACACACACACACACACACACACACACACACACACTACAAACTACATCGGGGTTCGTAATGTAGTGCAGCGCTCAGTGATAAGTCCACTAGTTTGGCGATTGAGGTCGGTCCAACCCATTCATATGCATCTTTTATTTTTCTATGGTTAGATATTTCTCCTTTCATTGCATGGACATTCTCCATTCATCCGACAAATCCAACTCGACGACAGAAACACTCGAGAGACACTTAATGACCATACCAGATTCATATTTTGAGGATTTACAATGTTCTAAGTGCCCAGATTATAAACCAAGGTATCCCGGGGTGCCCCAATACACTCCTGTGCACTGTGTCATCTCGAAACTCCAATCTGCCCTTCACAGGCCCCCGAGTGTCTATTTTCACTACCAAGTTCTAGTTCCAAATCTTTGACAACCTACGACAATCATCATCAATCAACTAAGTCATTTCTCTTTAATTCCATGCATATTTAGGGTTTCATTTTACTTTAATATAATTATTTAGGATTATTTCATAATGTTATTGCATCTCTACAACGTTTTAGTCCTCTTATATTAGATTAACTAGGATTTTTATTTCCTTGCCCATAGTTCTATTTTAGTTAATCAACAAGCATGTTTCAAAGCTCTCATTTTTCATTAATTATAACTTGTGACTAAATTTATACCTCGTTTAAGACCTATTTTATTCATTTGATAATTAGATACCTTAGTTTTCTTCAACTTTGCCATAACAATTTCACTTTTATCTTTAAGTATTCCTTTATATGATGTGCAAAAGCTCCCAATTCCCACTAGTCAGTCCCCTATAAAGAAAATTAATGCATAGATCTCTTTATAGTGAAGATTTTGGTTGTGAGATTTTCTTTGCTATAGACTTCTAGAGTTTATTTTATCTCTGTTATCACCAAAAAAACAAAACCCTCTGATTTATCATGAATGAGAAATCAATGTTTTTGGGAAACATGGGATTGTCTCCAAGTTGTGGGACTTGCTACTTGAGACAAACCTCTAGAGAAGGTTGGTTCCTCTACCTAATCCTAATGTTAAACTACTCCTAGGAAGGAAATGCAACTATCTAATCCTAATCTAACAATCCAGGGACCAAGGAAGAGAGAGAGATGCATGTAAAGAGAAATCCTAAGCTAACAGAGGTGATAACACCAAGAAAATGGGGAAAGACACTCTCAGATGAGTGGAAATGGGAGGAAAATGAAGGAGGAGAGGGCATACATGAGTGCCACAGTCCAAAACAACATTCAAACTCTCATTTCCATGGAAAATGATGGAAATAAATCATGCAAAAGAAGAATAAATATACACAACACACCAAAAATGAAATAGAGAAGCAATATAATGCAATAAACATATACTAGGGAAGAGAATAGCCAAAAAAACATGAATTTTATTGCTTAAAAGAGATGCATAGTTCATTACAATGAAGTAAGAAGGAAATAATCAGCCTACAAAGTCCATATCTCCGAGTCTCACAACTCAAAATACACATGCAACACTTGTATAATGATGCATCGGTATTCCAAGAGGTCCAACCTTTACAAATGGGCATCATTTTACAATTTATAGAAGATGGGAAAGAGAGAGACAAAGACAGAGGAGGAGGGAAAAGAGAGGGAAACTCATATTTCTACCTTTAACCACCAACAACATACATTAAATTTCTAAAAATATGCATGGGCACCTGCCAAGACCATTTCCCATGATACTTTTCTTATAGGAGAAGGAATGGGCACCATACCTCATCAAATATGGTGGTTGAGCTACCTAGAACTACTCTTTTAATGTTGTGACTATTTTTCCCATTTTCACCTACCTAACCTCACCAAACTTAAGATTTCTATTTTTATGGTGAAGCTCATGATGAGACCTTTCCAAAAGTCTAATTTTGTGAAATTTGGAGTTTTAAGGCAAAATTTATGGCTGTATGAAGTTTGGGATCTCGGGAGGGTCATGACATAGTTTTTTTGCAGGTTATAACAGCCGCTTTAATCACCTTTTATGCTAGGGTGAATAAATTAGAAGATCAAAGTACTGAGGAAGGGGGAATAGTTCTTAGTGTGCCACTTGGTCTGAATTATCTATTTTACCATGCTTCCCTCTACTTTGTGAGTTATGTCGCTGATCAACGAACCAACGAAACATGGTAACATTTTTCCTAAAACTTTGAGTTCACCACACTTGTCCTCTCCACCCCGACTCCAAAACTACTTAGACCAATCACTCATGCGGGAACATGAGGCCTCGAGGAACTATTTCGTCGGCCGTCTGAAAGACCCGACCCATCCACTCACTACCTCGTCCATCGATCGAGTCTCTTATATGCAAACACATAGAACAAAGGAAGACTTCCTTGTGTTCCCAAAATGCCCGACTTAACCGAATCATATTTAATTTTGCTCAATTTTATGATTTTTGGATAAGTATGGAAAGGGGAAACTAGCAAGTTAGAATAAAGTGTCCCAACATTGGTTTTATCCATTTTTATCAACTTATACACGCCCAAGTCCAAGAAGTAGTGCAAATTATCAAAATAGCCCGGGGTATTTTGGATAACAATCTCCTTGGCCAATCTAACTGAATCTCCATCTCAGAACTTTTTCTTTAGGACAACCCTACTATCGGTATTATGACTATGAATAATATTCATGCTCTTACAATAACCATGTGTGATTTAAATGTAGTTGTGCACCCATAATAATTCAAGATAGTTTGGGAATGTAAGTAAAGAGTTGTGAAGATATTAAAAACTAGAAACAATAAAGTTTTGAATAAGCATGCATTAGATGGTAAAGTCCTTCATCCTCTTGATATACATAACATGCTTCCTCACATAAAAATTGTGTGAGTGGTCTACAATGGTGTTGGTCATGTTTTTCCTTTGTCTAGAGCACATTTTCTCTTGTATTCTCTATGCTGCAATCTAGCACAATCTATGTGAAATAACACCTATTTAAATAGTAATGCATGCACATAAACAATTATATTTCTCCCAATGTTATAACATGTGCATGCGAGGATTTGTAACCATTCATCGGATCCAAGCATGGCAATAATTGTATATTGACTAAGAAACAAATGGTTTATATTGGTTTGATTGTTGTCCCCGTGCATATGCATTTTTATTATTGATTTGTTTAGTCGGGTGAGTATAACTCATTGTAAAATTGACCTCGACATTGTAAATAATATAGTGTATGTTTGAAAGAGAAGGTTTTGGGGTCCGCTTGGGTTTAGCTATAGCTTTGCATGTTACTTTGTATAGATTTATTTTCATACAACCGATCCATCATTCGATCTATATAGGATATTATCTTCTCTACACGTTTATGTTTCTTCTCTACACGTTTATTGTGTTGATTTATTCCTTCCCTCCACCTTTTGGGTGACATAAAAGCCTTTATTAATGGTCATCTCTTTAGCCCTTTCATTATTTCATGTAGGTATCTTCGGTGGAGCTCGGACAAAAATGACACCAAAGAAGATAAGAAATATTTTCCTAAATATCTTCCACGAGGTGGTGGTTATGACCTAGAAACCCCTTTATCATATGGTATTTTTAACCTACCATAATTTTATAAAGCATGTCATTGGCTTGAATATTTTACCCTCATTGATTTTTTGTTGGTTGAATCCCCTCGAGAGCTTTTTTAAATGATGGCTTCACAACCGTTAGCATTCCCATCATGTCAAGTAACCAAGGGATTTTTGTGTTTCATTTTAATAACATTGAGCACTATAAATCCATTTTCAACCATACTATGTGGTTTATCCACAACACTGCAGGGTTTTCTTTTCTCACTAAACTTGTGATTTCCAAGTGTATGAGCTAGTTAAGCTCAAAATACCAGCGTGAGTTAAGTTTCTTGGTATGTCCCTCCCCCTTTGGGGATTTTGAAGCAACTTATCAAACCCTTAGGGCATTTCATTTTCCTAGAGAAACCTAATTCTATTCAACGCATCCTCAAAAATGTGTCTGTGTTGAAATTGATTTAGTGAAGGGCCTTAAGGAAACCATTGATATCTATATGTAAAACACCTCATTTTCACAATGCGTGTTTTTACATTAATCTTCTAAACACATGATTTCGTAGAGGTGAAGTAATCGTAAGCTCCAAGCCACTTCAAATTATTGGAGACGATCAATTTTGTAATGTACAATGGATTCAACTTATTGCGCCATATGTCACTACACAAATAACCAATGAATATATACCTAGTGATTGGCCTTTAATCATTTTATAAAATATTCCCGGTGTTATGTTTTCAATTACCATGGTTTTCATTTATTTAAGAATATTGTTATTTTTTTAGTTTTGATGATAAATGTGGAGGGCACGAGCACACCACACATGAATACATAGTTAGAACTTGGTATGTTAGTCATGTGCATTTATAAACAAAACCATTTATAATCCCCAAAAAAATTATAATAAACCATAACAACTAACTCTATAATATGGACCATTTTCTATAGAGGAATAACCAAGTGGCCCCTTTTTTATATTCATTTGATGTCATGTCTATACGAAGCATGACAACCACTAAGCTCCACAATTTTTATTACAATTTGATAACTAATAGATATTAGTTTTGATATGTGATACATAATAGAAGAGAAAATTTAAGGATATCCATCATGTCTGTTTGATCCTATAACAAGAGTGCATCATTGGGTAAAGAAGGGTAACACATGAGCTACTATAGAACAATATCAACATGATTTAATCTAAAGTAAATTAAATATTTATTTTAGAGTAACTACTATAAAAAATGATATTCAAATGTTAAACTACAGTAATGTCCAAGTAATAAACATTCAAAAATGTAAAATCCTAAGCAAATGAGAGAGGGATGATGACTTAGTTGATTCCACGCAACTTGGGTGTGATCTGGATTGTGTATCTACTAGAATGGACTGGGAGCAGAGTCATAAAGGCTCAATGAGGGTTCAAAACTCTAAGAATATATAGGATAGAAGCAACCATAGGAGGAAAGGAATGCCTAGATGCTAGTGACTGATCTGGGTACCCATAATGTCTCTTAGATGTTCATATTTTTAACTTTTTCTCGGTTGGAAGGTCTTAGCTCTAATATTCATTTTATCACTTTGGATTCATTATTAGGTTTCCAATTTCACCTGTATTGCAAAAAAATGTCTACCTACACATGTCCACAAACCACATCAAATCTAATAAAAATGATGTAGAATGTGGAGTCGATCGACTCTGACGAACGGTCACCCGAAGAGTGAACTTACTGAGCATTACACTACATCTCGACTCCATGTAATTCTTTATATGTGTGTATGTATTAGTGCCCTAGGTTGCCCTTGTGCAAGTTGCATGATGATAGTGGGATAGATGTAGATTTTACCGAGTATGTAAAATGTGTGTGATGGAATAGAATAAAATCCCCTCCTATGTTGTGTATACGAGATCAATGCAACCCTTTTCCCTTGTATGAATGTGATAGATGTATGCTTTGTAATGATTTGTGCCTTTGTGCAAGCTTATGTGGTGATAGATAATGCTTGGCCCCTTATTTGAGAGGAAGTAACTAAGTGTATATATATGTGATTCCCTTATTTTAATTTCGTAATTAACAACCTGAAAGGTTGACCCCAAAGTGCTAAAAGGTGTTGAAGAAGCAAAAAAAAGGATATATAAGAGTAAGAAGAAGAAAGAAGGGACATGAGCACATGGGCGCTTCTATCCTAACCAGAGGCACTAGTGTCCGAGGATATAAAAAGATAAATCAATCAAGTATCGGTGGAGTTGTAAGATGTGTAAAGCCAATAAAGTGCAAGAGATAAAGCAATCAAAAGGCCAAAAGGAGTTATTAACCACTAGTTTTCTTGCTTAGGAATCATGTATACATTAGTATGATTTAAGACCTAGAAATGTACCCAAGTGCATATATTTTGTGTCTAAATTTTTCCCCATTTTATTTTGTTGAGTAAATACTTGATAGCATTAAGTAGATAGAATATGCATACCTTGTAAAATCGAAGAGAAGCGTAGCCAAGTGGAAAAGTAGCCACGTGAAGCATGAAGTGATTGTGATGTGAAGCATGACAAATAGAAATGGAAGTAGACTCTAGGGGTAAATCGTATGTGTAGTAGCATCATGATAGAGCTTGTGCTTATAGATGTGAACTACTTCTTGTTGTGAAAAATATGTAAAAAGAAGAGAAAGAGAGTAGTCAAAGTCTCGTATATGAAAAACCAAAGTAATGTATGTATAAGTAAGTAAAAGTGTGTAGAAGTAGTAGCTAAAGAAAGAGTGCACCTAATGTATGAGAGAGTATAGGATAGAAAGTTTTCCTATTTTTTTGGAGATGTCAAATGTGGTGAGGTTTTGGGAGATCTCATGCCAAGGATGAGTTTTTTTAGGTGATTTCATGCCAAGAGTGAGTTTTTAGGTGATCTCATAAGGACAAGTTTTGGGCAATCTCATGCCAAGTTTTTTGGGTGATCTCACACAAAGGAAAATAATTTTGGGTGATTTCACACCAAGAGAAGAGTGTTGGGGAGAGGTTTATTTTTCTTTGCTTCCATCTGCAACTTCTCAAATAAGTGTCACCGCAGATTGACATGTCCTAATTTGGAACCGAATTATAATTTTATTATAACCAATTGTAGTTGATTGAATGAATTCTGAATCAAGGCAAGTGCCTAATACCGTAGATCCATACTATAAACTGGAAACTATGTTGAACTAAGAAACTGTCTGATTTTTCCCCAGACACAAGTGTTCATCATTTTTGTCAACTACTAGGCGTTAGTGTCTACTTTGTATTTGTGATCCAAGTCTGATTCTGGACCACTATGCGATATATACATGTGTTAATTTTATACCGTTTTGTTCTATTCTAGAGCTCTATGTTGTTGGAAGGGTGATTTGTTCACCCAATAGTTGCCCCCTCATTTGGGGTGCATGCAAAAAATATAGGAGCATGTGGAAAAAATGAGAGCACTTGAAATTAATATATATGTCAATAGATTGGATACCTACATGGGGTAAGGGATGTGCATGGTAGAAACCAAGGCACATGCAAACAATATAGGCTAGAAACAAGTGTTAGTGTAAAAGAGCTAACATGTAATAGAATACAATGTAACAAAAACATTTGTGAAGACAAGAAGGACCATGAAAAGTGGGTTACATACATGGGACATCACTCACAATGTCACAAGATAATCTAGGGCGTAGAAGTGCCCATAAGAAAAAAATGAGCAAACATAATATAGGGCATAGCCCGAAAATAATAAAAATCAAGAATTAACAAATAACCATGGTCGTATAGAATCCTATCATACAAATGTTGCATATAAAGCACTCGTTAGCATGTTAGAAAGATAAATTGTATTTCAAAGCATGTATAGATCATAAAAAAGTAATTGATAGTGACAAAAAGTAGTAAATATTGTAGCAATAGGACTGTGGTGTGTAGAGTATGAGAGTAGAAAAGGTAGATGCCCCCATGAGCCTCGACGGGACTCATAAAGAGTAGTGTCAAACATCATGCATCTTGTAAGAATATGTAGAAGTCATGCATTCACCTTAAGGGACCACATAAACACACATGTGTGTATAGAAAAGATAATGACATACTAAGAATCCAATTAGCATAGAAAAGAAAGTGCAACAAAGAAATAATATAAGTGACAAGAGTAAATACAACCAAATGTGTAAATGTTGTGTTAAAGTGATGGTGTGTTGAGATACTTAAGGTGTGCGGATGAAAGGAGTAGTGTTTCCCCACACGGATGTGCGTGAGATGAGGTTCATTTAGGAATGTTCCCTCAACAATTAAGTATGAACCATAGAACAAGAGTGCATCGCCGGGTGGCAAAGGTGTTATATGTGATTAGGAATAGCTGATAGGAAAGATTTACTTGTGAAGCATAAAGCATGAAGTATAACAAATAAGCTAAGAGTAGATGATAGAGACAACCAATAGTGATGGAGGGAGAGAAAGTGTGATACCCCGAGTGTGTGAATGATAGAAAGATACCGATGATAGTGAAGAGTGAGGGCCCCTTATCTGGTATCCAAGGAGGAGAAGGCATGTGACCATGGTCTAGGACCGATGGTGTAGGAGAGTAAATATGCATATATGAGGGAGACCGATGTGGTAAAGGAGGTGGAGAACACCTATAGAAATGGGTCACCCGTGTAGGGGACTTAGGCCGATCGGGGTGGACTAATGGATTGGTGAGGATGATAAGGTCATGATGTAGGTCGTGTATGAATGGGAGAGTTAGGTGCAGAGATAGATTTAGACTTGGGAGGTGCATGAGGCCTAGATGTCATGACTGGGGTTGGAACAGAGGTGATAATGGGCCAAGGTAATGGTGTGCATGGTGGAATACCCTGAATGGTGACAAATTTCTTATTATGAATGAACTTAAGGCATAAGTGGAGCATGGAAGGGATAACTTGGGCAGCCCGAAGCCAAGGAGACCTAAGACCATGTCATAATGTTTGATTTTAGATGTAACAAGGAATGGTGTAGGTATGGTAAGGGACCCAATAAGTAATAGGAAGGATGACACGTCCATAAGAATTGGGAACTGGAAATGTGATTTGAGAGATTAGAAAGTTGATAGCTAGTAAGAGTGCCACGGAGCATGCATTGGAAAGGCCCGAGGGATGGACCATAATATTGTTGACTATATGAGTACTAATAGAAGCATCAATATGTAACTCATCAGAGGAAAATGTAGCATGGTAGTCACGATCCGAAAATGTAATAATTGGTGGTGGCATGTCAACAGTAATAATGAGAAAATCAAACGGCTCGATGAAGGAGGAGGCACAACATGATATGCATGATTTGTAGAGGAATCAATAGTTGGCTTGTCATGTTTTGGTAATGGGTCATTAAAGATTTTAAAATTTTATTATTGTTGACTGGTTTAGAAGTAGATGGCTTTGGAAGCTCAATTGCATTATTGTCGATAAGATCTTGAATGAGATGTTTGAGCTTAAAATAACGATCAATAGAACACATTGCATTGGTGATAATCAGTGTGTACATTTTCATCATAATTACGACCACATGGTCGAGAAGGGTCTAGATTGAGTGGTGGAGGGAGAGTAATTAGATTGCTTTTAATGAGTTGTGGTAATAGGAACCGAGGTGCGTAAGGTAGCTTAGTAAAAGTATGCCTCATGGATTGTAATTGAAGCATGGTTGGTGTAGAAACAACATTGACAATAGCTTTAGAGTCGGTAGGTTTAGTGGATGGTTTAAATGTGGATTTGGCTTGAACTTATTGGAAGATGAAGTGGAGGAAGTATCATAATACTTCAATTTTCCCATAGATAATAGTTTGCTTTCGTGTAATTTGAGCATGTGACACAATTGATCAAAAGAAGGAGAAGTCTAAAAAATGACACTCTCTTGGAGTGGAGGCAAAATACTTTGAATGAATAGGTCTTGCAATTTTGAATCAGCTAGAACATTGGTCATTTTGGCAAGGTTGTTCTTTTAAGAAGTACTTGACAATGCTAAAAAAGTAAAGTAAATACTTTTTTAGGATGGTTGAAGGTTATATGTGCAGTTTAATACGATTTGAGGCATCTCATATAAGAACAAAAATACCACCAAAGAGGCTAGATCTAATCTAACAGCTATGCTAGATCTGAAGGAGATCTTCCTAGATGGTCAAGTAGGTTGGTTATAGGTGAAATAAAGTAAATATTTTCTAGGTTAGATACATCTAAGGTCAAATAGGTGTTAGTTGTCATACGATTTAGGCATCTCATACAAAAACACAATAGTATATGTCGGAAAAAAAAGTGAGGTTAAGTTAGATGTGGGTCACAAACAGGTTGTTATTATATGTCGAGAGATCGGGTGACAGAGTGGGTCCGACCATGGTTTTATAAAACCAATGATGGTTTTACTTGTAATCGCGGTGACGGTTAGAGAGAACCGATGATGGTTAAGTCGGGGTTGGTGGAATCACACAGTCGGGTTTTGGAGTTTTGGGGCAAAAGTGGAGTGGATAGAAGATGGGGATTGATCACAGAGGGGGTGTAGATATGTTGCGAAGGTCTGAGACTACTGAGGAGGTCAAATAGGAAATTGGGCCAAGTATTAAGATGATTAGGTATGGAAGGTGGCTACAATTGGAGAGAGGGAATGGACAGAGGGTAAAAGACTAGGTTCCTTTACCACAAATACTACAGATGATGATAAGAAAATGAAATAGATGGAAGGAGGATACTTACTCTTCTGTGAGGTACAGGTCTGAAGAATAATGAAGAAGTTGTTGCGTTGGAGGATGCTGGGAAGAAAGTTTCACTATTGTGCCAGTGTATTTGGTTGCCTTTGTTGATCACAAATCAATCTTCGTTCTGTTGTCACATCTAAAGAGATCGAACTCGAGATCAAAGTTTTTCAACCCATATTACAAAGCTATAGATGGGTCTAAATAGGCCATTTGGTCCATTCGATATAACCGGCGTCGGTTTAGGGTGAACCGACATCGGTTTAGGGTGAACCGACATCGGTTTAGGTGAGATATCTCGGGTTGTTCAAAAATTTACCTGGGAAGTTGCTCCACTATTTGATAAGGGTCTCCTCTTTTCTCGGGTGAAAACCCGACCTTAGGAGGCTTTTAAATGTGAGGTGAGGGGATGGGTCTAATGTTAGGTTTTATTTAGGACATTGGTTTAGGGTTTAGGTTAATGGGTCAAATGATGGGGGTGGTTAGGTGAGGTGCATTTAATAAAGGCAATTATATTAAATAGGTGTGTGAGGGTAGTGAATTAATTTAATGTAAATAATTAAATTAATGTGTGTGTGGGTAAAAGGTCATTAACTTAATTAAAATAATTAAATTAATATGTATGGAGGTAAATGGCATTAATTTAATTAAAGTAATTAAATTAAAATGTGTGGGGTGCAGGAGGTAGGTGATAAGGTGTTGAGGATGAGGAAGTGATTATAGGGTTGCGCTAGGGGACCAAGGTGATTACGACATGATTTCGGTGTCTACATTTTGCCCCTTTTTGTTGCGTAGCTTGTATTGGTAAGCGACGTTGACAAAAATAAGATGTGGTTGCCCCAAGTGGGAATGAGGGTGATCCCCCTCAAACCAAGAACTGATGAGGTGGCAGAGCACATCGGTGAGTGGTTTGATAAAAGTGGATGCAAAGCAGAATGATGAGAAATGAGGAATGGGGTAAAGGGAAAATCGGGCATATAGGTAAATGGGCCAAGGTCAAAGGTAGGGGTAGTTGAACACACACACATATAAACTACGACAGGTATACCGAGGTTGAAGAGCTTGAAACTCTACTCTACATCTAAGGTCGATAGGTTTATCCAAACAAGGTTGAAGTGATTCCGGTATCCAGGTATAGGATAAGGTCAGGAAACACAACA
Organism: Taxus wallichiana var. yunnanensis; assembly: GCA_018340775.1. Lineage (NCBI taxonomy): Eukaryota > Viridiplantae > Streptophyta > Pinopsida > Cupressales > Taxaceae > Taxus > Taxus wallichiana. The sequence continues at coordinate 1,016,245,216 of CM031237.1, forward strand.
TGGGTTAGGTGTAGGAACGTTTAGGTATGTTCCGGTACACCAAAGGTAGGTCGGGATAAACATCACGATAATAGGCTAGGTAAGTAAGTCATTGGGTCAATCAACACGGTAACATGTCACAAGGTATAACGAGCACATTGGTTCAAAGGTCACAAATAGTTTTTGGGTCTAGGTAGATAGGTCACAACATGGGTAAGGCCGAGGTAGGGGTAAAATAATGAGGCTTCAATAACGATGAGGTGAGGTTGAAGAAGGTGGAGGGCCAGAGGGGAAGGTAAAGTGGTCCAGGTAGGTGTAGGGGAGGCAAAAGAAAGGGAGGTAAGGAAAATTAGGTAAATGTGAGGGCAATGACTATGCAGGGTAACCAATGTGGTCGGTATATGGGCCCGATGATGGTGTAGGGAACCGATGGTGGTTATCTAGGGCAACAGACCGACATCGGTCAAGGGTTAACCGATGTCGGTTGAGTCGGGTAGGTTATAAAAAGTGAAAAACCCACATTTTAAAATTCATTTGTGCATTGTGAAAAGGAGAAAAGGACAAGAAGAGAGAAAAGAGGAAGAGGAAAAAAGAGAATCATCAGAGAGCTTGGTTGGCGAGCCACATAGGTGAGATTGATTGGGTGAGAGGTGGGGCCACGAGATTGGATCGAGCGAGGTGATTGGTTGGGAGAGTGAGAGGTCATTCGAGGATGGCGGAGGCTGGAGAGGGATCGGGAGGAGTGGCGCGGAGGCGGAGGTTCCACCACGATGGCGGCAGTGGGATGTGGTAAGTGTCGAACCTTGGTTATTGATTTTTAGTGAAATTGGTTAAAATATAAAAATGTTAAAAATGGGGGTTGGGGGGAAGAAATTTGAAAATAAGGGAAAAAAGGGGGAAATGGGAATGGGGAAGGGTAGGGTGTAGAGTAAAAGGGTAGTATAGGAATAATTAGGGGTGTAAGGAGGGGTTTAAGTGGGTAGAAGGAGTAGGAAGGGAAAAAGTAGGGTTGGGAAGTCATGGCGGGTGGCACGACAAGTGTGGCATGTGGTGCGTGTGGTCGAACATGTGGCCAGCGTGGTGGTGGGTAGTGACCGTATCGGTCAGTCAAACGTGACCGATGTCGGTCAAGAGGAGACCATGGTCGGTCGAGGATAATAAAGGGTTGGTCAACCTAAGGTTAAGGGACAAAAAAGGAAAAGGTGAAAGGGAGGGTTAGGTGGAGGGAAGGGTTTAGGGTGGGGTGGGGGTTAGGGTAGATAGGGTGGATGGGTTAAGGGTAGGGTTTGGGTGGGTTTAGGGTAGGTGAGGGTAGGGTAGATAGGGTTTGGGTGGGTTTGGTAGGTTTGGGTGAGGGTAGGGTAGATAGGTTAGGGTGAGTTTGTGGTGGGTTTGGGTAGGGTTTGGGTGAGGGTTTGGGTAGGTTAGGTAGGGGGGTAGATGGGTTTGGGTGGGTTAGGTTAGGAAAGGGCCAGATGGGATGGGTAGGGTAGATTAGGTTGGGTGGGGTGAAATAGGGTAAGTTGGGAAGGTGTACTAATACATTGCTCTTGTGGGATGCGGGCCCAGAGACAGTTGCTGGATGAGGGCCGGTGCCACCCCTTATTATTGATAGTATGGGTGAGCACGACGTAGGAGGAGTGGTAGCATGTTGCAGAGGTGGGGTTGATAGGGGTGAGGCATTACTACACATGTAGTCCGGAGGTGAGTCTGATGGTTTCCCTCATCGATAGATGGGACTCGGTGACCAACACCTTCCATATGCCGATGGGTGAGATGATGATCACCTTGGAGGACATCTACAGGATCCTGCGGTTGCCCATATTGGGGGCCCAGTTTATTCTATCTCTTGAGGCATCGAGGAGCTCTAGCACCCATTTTTGGTGAGGAGTGTAGTAGCTGAGACTGACATTCCATAGTGCTAGCATGAGCTATGGAGTGATGTATAGAGCTCATCCAGAGGAGATGAGGTTAGTGGTACTTTTGATGGAGGTAGTGTGTGCTTTGCTTCACACTACGATGTAAGAGGTGGGAGATTCCCGAGGTCAGCATTGATGGGAGTCCTTCATGACATGGTGATATAGACGGACACGGTTCGCATGGGCACCTACATTGCTGATGCGTAGGTATATAGAGAGCTATGGGCCTACGGGTGACTGTGGAGGTTCAACATCTGTTGCGTCATCTACTACTGCATTGTTGGGCTTACGAGCACATTGTTTGTGTTCGACCAGTGGGGATGCCCCAGGCAGATGCATTCCCATGAGAGTTTTGAGAGTTGGGTACAGGGGTGGGTACCGGCCATTGGAGAGGCCCGAGGTGCCAGAGCTACTCATGATGTAGCTTACTACAGGAGGTTGTTGGAGGGGTTGTCTAGGGTGGACATCATTTGGAGGCCATATGTGGGCTTCCCATATAGAAAGATGGCCACGAGAGCTAGATGGGCTATAACTATATCTGTGGATAGAGGGGAGGAGAGTGGGAGAGCATGAGTGGATACCCATAGAGTGGGTTAGGCACTAGTTTGGGTTAGTCCAGGATGTACCACCTCCATTCCCGTAGTACAGAGAGATGACGTGGAGAGACCTATGTCTCCACCGTGACCCACCATGCTGACTGGACAAGAGGAGGAGCAAGCCAGTGGATTCACAGATTGATGATGTTGGAGTGGCAGATGGATACAAGTAGTGGTGGTAGCAGCATAGGTTAAGAGAGCCGTACCAGGCCAGGGCAGCCAGACTTAGCCACCATCACAGTGCAAGAGGATGCCCTACAAGGGTAGTGGCTACCTTGGTGATGTAGCTCGGGATTATGCAGGGGTAGCTGATAGGTACAGAGGCACAGGTTGCCACATTACAGAGGCCCCAGATAGTGACATTTGTACGAGCTCGGGAAGGGGTAGGGGCAGTACACTACATAGGTGGAGGCGGGGAGATGGAGATGGAGAGGAGGTAGGTGGAGAGGAGAGTAGATAGCCACCCTACGGTGCAGGTATACATGACTTACGAGGGCTAGTTGGCCACATGCACGAGGAGAGGTTACGGGTTTGAGAGGCTAGATGTCAATAGTGCATAGCAGAGTGCAGATTACTACTCTGCGAGCCCAGATTCGAGCACATGCATAACTCCCAGGGCCGAGTCGAGGCCATGGCAGTACCGACACAGGGGCACATGATAGATTCGGGATAGGGTCCCATGTAGTACAGAGCATCCACACGGTAGGGAGAGACCCATGGCACCCCCACAGATAGTGACCATGGTCAGATTCAGGGATGCCCTAGTAGAGGCATGATATTATCAGGATCATTTGTTAGCTTTGCGGGCTAGATGTGCCCTCCTATGCTGAGTATAGAGCACAGCAGGCCTCCAGTGAGAGGACTAGATCCCACACTCATAGTGTGGAGAGTACAAGGGGCCGGGCGAGCCCAGGGACAGGGTCGTGGTGAGGCCACTAGTGTGTAGAGGCCAGCCCCAGTGAGGGGCCATCAGCAGGAGGTGAGGTAGGTGTCGGGCACTAGACAGGTGCGGCAGAGGGGTCGGGAGAGACACGAGTCACAGGGAGCATTCCCCGACATCAGATGGGGAGATGATTGACTTGCTATGGACCAGCCTACATGCCAAGTCATTTTTGTATGGATTATATATGAGACCGGCCTGCACATGCTTTGAAGAGATTTTGTATTTATTATTATTTTTTTTACATGATACCGGCCTGCGAGCCGAAGATATTTTTGTATTGGATAGCGGCCTATGAGCCGGCGATGTATGAGAGACACATGTATTTTTGAGATGAGTGTACATTATTGTGATACACATGTATTTATATGATGAGATGTATGAGGTTCAGATGATTATGTGTTGTGATGTGTATTTTATTTTACTTTCGTTATGATATGAATGGATTAGGTGAGTTAGGCATGATGATGATGTATTAGTTTAGGCATGGATCGAGTCGGTTAGGCATGGATCGGAGTCGGTTGGTTTAGGCATGGATCGAGTCAGGTTGGTTTAGGCATGGATCGAGTCAGGTTAATTTTAGGCATGGATCGAGTCAAGTTGGTTTAGGCATGGATTGAGTCAAGTTGGTTTAGGCATGGATCGAGTCAGGTTGGTTTAGGCATGGATCGAGTCAGGTTGGTTTAGGCATGGATCGAGTCAGAGTTGGTTTAGGCATGGATCGAGTCAGGTTGGTTTAGGCATGGATCGAGTCAGGTTGGTTTAGGCATGGATCGAGTCAGGTTAGTTTAGGCATGGATGTGTATTTTGGTATTTTGGTAATACATGTTAATGCAAATGAATGTAATGGTGTACAATGTTTAAATATGGGTTATAGATGAATATGGGAAATAATGGTAGTGGTAAAAGAGTATGTGAAACATGAGGAGTGTATGTAGGTCGAATGATGTGGATATGGGATAGATTTCTGGGTTTTTGATATGAACAGGAAATCAGGTAAAGGTGGGGAAAATGGTTAGGGTAAAGAGTGGCGAGCTAACCTTCCAGGGCCCCATGCCCTGGAAGTGCTACCTACATAGTCTGGTGAAAAGGGACCTCAGACCGATGTAGTTCTCCCATAGGCTAGGGAAGAATATGAGAAGATAGAAGAAGAGGTAGGTAGGTTGATAGGTAGGGTTGAGTCCAGGTCATAGGGATGATTAGGTCAAGGTCAATTAAGTTTGGGTAGAGTATAGGTAGATAGGTAAAGGTGATTTTAGGTCGATTGAGGTGGGAGAAGAAAATCCCAAAAGATAGGCGTCGAGGGTCTAGTCCTATATAGGAGGATCAAAAGGTAATGAAGAAGAGAAAAGATAAGAGGGGGCAAGAAAGCCACCCGATTGGCAAGGATCAAAATGTATGAAACACATCTACAGATAGGCTAGTGAACGTAAGACCCTAAAGACATTGCATGATTGATAATTCTAAGAGTGACGAATAGTCACATGATCACCAAATGTCATTGGTTCAGTAGGTCCCTTGAGGTATGAAGTGAAAAGACAATGGGTAAGGAGGTGAAGGTAATCAGGTCATATGTTATGAAGCAAAATGCCTTGGGCAAGGAATCCAAGATCACAATAGACAAGTCCATGATGAAAAAGTTTACTTTTCTTTTCTTTTCTTTTTGACTTTGTTAGATAGATTGATCGATGCGGGAAGTCTATACGGGATGAATATATGTCTCCTTGAGGTCTTCGTGAAGCTGATCGATGCGGGAAGCTTCTGAATTTTGATTTTTGAGAAAATAGTCCTCTTTTTGGAAAGACTATGTAGAGAGTTGTGAGCTTTTTATAGCTGTCCTTCGAGGGAGCAGTCTACTTATAGCGATAATTGAAGGTGGAAGATGTCCTTTTGAGGGATTCATCTTTTATATTGGAAGTTTGACTCAAGGAGTTAATCCCTTATTTTTGAAATAATTTTTTTGGCTTTTAAGTCATGGACTAGACTATAACGAAGCATTTGGTTCTTGTTGAGAAGGCAAGGGTGAATGACCATGGGATCTCATCTAAAAGAAGATGAAAAGTATCCATGAGAATCATGCCATGTGTAGAGCCATGGTGCACATATTTAAGAGAAGGAAAAAGGGTGACGGGTAATCACATGATTCTTGTTTAGTCATTGAAGTGGAGGGTGGAAAAGAGAAAGGTGAATGGCGCTCAAGGGATGAGCATGAAATAGATAAATAGTGATGTAGGACTAGAAGTCAATAGTAGAATGGTCGAAGATGCAAGGCATTGAGGGGCTCAGGTTTGGGCTTACCATCAAGTGAAGACAAGTGATAAGCACCTGATCCATAGTCATGGGTCACGATGTATGGTCCAAGCCAATTAGGAGCAAATTTTCCCCATTTGCTTTTTTCTTTGGTTACGTGTTGATTTTCCTTGAGGACAAGATCACCGACCTTGAAGGTGCATTCATGGACACATTTTTCATAGGCATGCTTGATGCATTTTTGGTAGACTTGGAGATGGTCGAGAGCATGAAGATGACGTTCATCTAATAACTCAAGTTGTGCTAAATGGTCTTGGTGAAAGTCATCATCAGTAAGCATATCTTGAAGAGAGATACGAGAGATGGGATCTAGACTTTGAGAGGCAAAACAGCCTTGGTACCATAGACCAGAGAAAAGGGAGTAGCAGCGGTGGAAGTGTGAATACTAGTATGGTATGCCCAAAGAGTGAAAGGAATGTGCGTATGCCAATCCTTCCCAGTATCGTTAACCACTTTCATGAGAATTTTGTTTAGGGTTTTGTTGGTGGATTCATGGCTTGGCCATTGGTTTGTGGATAATATGGTGAGGAGAAGCTTAGTTGGATGCCGAAGGCATCACAAAGTTTCTGTAGAGTTTTGTTTTTGAATTGTTTTCCATTATCAGTGATAAGGTGATGTGGAACACCGAAGTGACAAATAATGTGATGATTGATGAACTCACATATTTTCTCAGCTTTAGTGGAGATGAGGGGTATGGCTTCAACCCATTTGGTGTAATATTCGGTAGTGGTGATGATCCATTGATGTCGTAGGGAAGAGTGAGGATTGATCTCTCAACAGATCAAACCCCATTGAGAGAAGGGCCAAAGGTCACGAGCAACCTGTAAGGCATGACTAGGTGTATGATGAAGATTGGCATGTTGTTGGCATTTTACACAATGCTTAACGTAGTCACAACAATCATGATTGAGGGTCGGCCAATAATAGCCTAGGTGAAGAATGCGTTTAGCAATAGCAAGGCCACTGAAGTGACCTCCACATATGCCATCGTGAACTTCTTTAATGGTATAGGGGATTTCAGAGCTGGTAAGGCATCGTAAGAGGATACCATCAAAGCCTCATTTATAGAGAGGCCACCCATGATGACATAATGAGAGGCCTTTTGAGAAAGGCACGTTGTCCATTACGTGTGAGATCAGGAGGCAATATAGAAAGGGAAAGGTAGTCCTGCAATGAAGCTACTTATACCAAAGGTCTTGTGTGTTTAGTGAGGTAGTTCGGATGAGGTTAACACAACAAGATTTATAAGAAGGTCTCGGTATGTGTTTATGGTAACAAAGATGTCTAATCGGTAGGTGAAGTGGGTATTTGGGAAGCGAGGTAGGCCATGGTATCCATGAATTTATTGGTGGATCGCGGAATGGTTTGAATTTTATAGTGGTCAAAGGTAGTCAACATGATGCGACGTAACGTTTGTACTCTTGAAGTATTTCATTATGACACTGATAAACACCATTGACTTGGTTTACTACCAGTTGAGAATCACCAAAGATATTAATGGACTTAACCTCTAAGGCATAGGTAGTCATGAGACCCAATACGAGCGCTTCGTATTCGGTGATATTGTTAGTGCATTCGAAGTCGAGTTTGAATGATAAGGGCATGGGTTCACCATCAAGAGGAATGAGGATAATACCTACACCACCCCCATGCTGACATTTGGAACCATTGAAGAATAAGGTCATTTGGTAAGGGTCATCATCCAAAGAGAGGTTAGCAATGGATTCATCAGGGAAATCAAAGTTCAAGATTGATTCCCAGAAAGAGGCGCATCAGTGAGCTGGTCAGCAATGGCCTGGCCCTTGATAGATTTTGGTGGATGAATTCAGGTCTAGGTCAGCAAAGAAGCATGAGCCAACATGTGGCACATTGATTTTGGTAAGGTTTAGCATACATGAAGTGTAAGGGGTCAGTGTTGGTCACAACATAGGTTTTGTGGTTGAGTAGGTAATGGCGAAGTTTGGTGGCAAAAAAAACTAAGGCTAAGAAAAGTTTTTCAGGGTGAGTGTATTAGGGTTTCATAGTCTAGAAGAGTATGGCTTATGTAATAAACCACTGCTCCTCCTATGTTGTTCATCACGATGAGTGAGCATAGCCCCTAAAGAGTGATCGGTAGCAGAGATGTATAGGTAGAAGGGTTGGTCATCTTTAGGTGGAACAAGTATGGGTGGTTGGAGAAGGTATTGTTTTAAGGCCTCAAAAGCTTTGTGGCAGTCATCATCCCATTTGAAAGAGACATCCTTTTTGAGAAGGTGATGAAATGGTTGACAATGGTCGGAGAGTTGGGAAATAAATCGATGAATAGATTACAACTTTCCTTGCAAACTACGAAGTTGGCGAAGGTTAGTGGGTGGAGGCATATTCGAGAATGGCCTTGACTTTAGTAGGGTCAACCTCTATACCACGTAAGGAAATGATAAATCCCAGGAGCTTTCCTGAGAGAACCACGAAGACACATTTCTTGGGTTGAAGGTGAACACAATACTTGATAAGGTGATCAAAGATGGTTTTCAAGATAGTAAGATGTTCGCCCGATGTTTGGATTTGGTGAGAAGATCATCTACATAATCTTCTAATATATGGTGCATAATGTCATGGAAAATGTAGGTCATAGCCCACTGATAGGTGGCACCAACATTTTTAAGGCCAAAGGCATGACTCGATAGCAGAAGGTCCCCCAAGGGGTAATGAATGTGGTTTTGTGTTGATCCTCTAGAGTGAGCAAGATTTGGTTATAACCTGAGAAACCATCCATAAGTGATAGCATCTCATGGCCAGCGGTAAGGTCAACCAACTGGTCAATACCAGGTAGAGGAAAATCATCTTTTGGGTAGGCAAGGTTGAGATCATGGAAATCGGTGCAAATGTGAAGTCCCCTGTCACCTTAGTGATAGGGATGATGTTAGAAATCCATTGGGGGTAATCGATGGGTAAGATGAAGGAAACTGAGAGAAGGTGTTGAAGTTCTTCTTTGACAAGAAGAGCAATGCGAGGGTGCATTTTCCTCAACTTTTGTTTTACGGGTTTGGCATCGGGAATGGTTACAATATTGTGGACCACGATAGTGGGATCAATGCTAGGCATGTCAGCATAGGACCAAGTGAAAGCATGGCTATGATTTTTAAGAAAAGAAGTGAGGGCTTCTGTTCAGCAACATCCAGAGATTGGCCAATCTTGAGAATGTGGGGGTCATCCTGAGTGTGGATGTTGACTTCGATAGTCGATTCATTCAACATTGTTTGCATCTCAAAAGGTAACAACCGGTGAATATAAGAGTCTTCAGCACCAAGGTAGGTGAGTATGGACTCATCATCCTGACATTGAATGACATTAATAGAAGGAGTATCATCCCCTATCATGTCAGGATACAAGAAAGGAAGAGAGGAAGGAGCCTCGCCATCGCGGTGATAGGTCAGAGGCCCCAAGGAAATGGTATTTATGAAAAAAAAAAGGTAGGAGGGATAGATTCAGGATCCATCGACTCTGTTGGTGAAGGTGGTGAAGGTGGGGTAGGTGAAGAAGGTGGAGAGGGGTCAATGTCTTCAATGAGTTCAATACGGGGCTTTTTGGCAGGTAGTTTGGTAAAATTGATTCCACTACGATCATTGTGTTTACGCGTGGTACATGAAATAATGGTGTGATGACCTTGCTCATAAAGGCCAAAGCTGAAACCCTTCCAGGCACAATGGTGTAGGAAAGTGTGAGCGAAGTGGCGGTTGGTAAGTGACTGAAGGTCAGCCAAAAAAGGTCGGGTTTGTGATGGTGGTTCGGGTGTGTAAGTGGAAATATCAAGTCCCCCATAGGTAAGATGGGTACGGAGGTGGGGAGGACCATAAAGGAGATGCTTGCCTATGTGGTGATCATAGTGAGGATGTTGGTGAAGGTTTCCATACTCTTGTGGAGTAAGGAATGTATTGACATTGTACAGGTGATACTCCCCCATAGTGAGGCATTGAAAAACACCTTCCAAGGGATCAATGGTTGATATATTGGTGGTTGGAATGGAGGAAGCGTTAGAAGTTAGATCGGTGGAGGTGTTGGTTAGTTGGGAAGCTGATGTGTGACTGGTAGAAGTGATAACAATGGTGGGAATAGAAGATTTGGGTGAAGGTGAGGTTGCAACGGCACTGGTGGATGGGGTCATGTGTGAAGAAGATGTAGGTAGGGAGGTAGATGCCTTAATAGGTACAAGGACATCATTGGGCTGGTAAAGCATGTTGTAGGTTTTGAAAGGTGATGGGTCAACTTGGAATGGTATAGGAACGTCCTTCATGTTCAAACTTTACACATCGGTGCAAAGTAGAAGGAACACAACCCATGGCACGAATCTAGGGTCTATGAGCAACAAATTGTATTGAAACTCCCCTTCCAAAATGTAGAACAGCTCAAGGAATAGTACGGGGACCCACACGAATGTGGAGGATGATAGTGCTTTGAGTGTAGAGGTGATAGCATCATTGAATGAATGCAACATGACCATGGTGATGATGTTTATGCATGCAGTTGTTGGTATGCACATTTGTTCAAATGCATGAGAGGAGATGATGTTAATGCTAGCACCCCCATCGATCATAACATGTCGGATGTGTATATTATCGATATGGATGGAGATGAAAAGTGTAGGATCTGGGTCATCGGTTTGGTGGGGGACAATTTTGTCATCCGAGAAACTAAGGATAACAACTTGGTGAACAGGTGGAGGTGATGAGGTAGATGGAAATTTGGTGAGAGAAGTGACATGATGAGGTGTGATAATAGATGCTACAGGTGTGGGGTCATTAGGTAAAACCTCAATAGATTGAAGGACCTCCATGAGGGCTTGACGATGTGACTCTCGAGGTTTGGATGAGATCGTATAAGGACATTTTGAGAGGAGATTGGTGTAATTGTTTGAGCATCGCGCGGTGTGTAACCCCATCGAAATAGGATATGTTGGACCACGAGATAGTGACTTTAGGTGTAGTGCAATTGGTATGTTGGGTACGTGGTTGGGTGATGGATCAGCTATTTTGTCTTTCCCTTTGTCTCGCTGACCTCGGGTAATGACGTGAACCATATTAATTTGAGGTAGAGAGGTGGATGGGGTGGGGTTACCATGAAAGGTATACTGAAGTAGGAGGGACATTTACCAAGAGGTGGATAAGAGCCTTCTACGATGAGTGTCCAACACCATGAATTTAGGAGAAGGTTGAGCAATCTCTCGGATGTGACCATGTTGATTTCAAATTTTGGAGATGGAAAGAAAGGTCGTGGCGGTGAAGATGGAGGTTGTGGTATAGGTGTAGGAGGAAGATGTGAAGAAGGTGGCGAGGGTGAAATAGGTTCATCATCCAGGAGGTCATCGTCATCAAAATTGGGGTCAAAAGGACATAATTGAATGAGGGAAACCTTTAGACCCTTACAGTTCTCAACATCATGTCCTGACACATGATGGTAAGCATAAATTTTAGTATCATCAAACCCTTCTGGTTTAGGTTTAAGAGGGTCATAAGGTCTAAGAGGAGGGAGGGTGATAGCAGAGCTTTCCAGGAGGTTAGCCAAGATGGTGGCATATGATCCCACCAGTAGTGGATCACAATGTGAAGTGAAAGTAGGTTTGGTTGGAAGATTGGGTAGTTGTGGTGGTAGTTGAGGTGATGCAGTCTTGGATTTGGGTTGTACTTTCTTTGGTGTAGGTGCAGCAATAGAAAGAGGGGTAAGTTTAACCACCTCTTTGGAAATTAACGGTTTTTTCAATTTTGGTGCTTTTTCTTAGGTAGAGGTGTAGGGGAGCACGTGATGTAGATGGCAAGGCAGATGGTGGGAGAGGATGAGTGACCCAAGGGGACAACTGAGGTGCAGCGGTAGGTGTTGGTCGAGGTCGAGAGGGAGGTATAGGTGAGGTGGAAGAAAATGTCATAGGTAGTGAAGGAGGTATAGAAGGTAATGGTGGTATAGGAGGCAAAGAAGTTATAGATGGTGATGAAGGATGCAAGGTTCACCTAGGTAGAGCTATAGGTTGTGGTGAAGGGGTCAAGGGAATTTTAGGTTTACCCCTGGAGAGAGTAGATTTTGTTAAGGTAGAGGGGTGAGGTCCCAAGATGGATGGTAGGGGTGAAGGTGATAAAGGTGTAGTTGGTGAGGTTGGTGCATGTGGATTAGAAGGTTGGGTTTTCATTTAGGTTGAGGGATTGGTTCAATAGGTATATGGGAAGATGTGGTCAAGTGTATCCTGATAGGAGGATGTGCAAGGTTTGATGTGGGTGTGACCCCTAGAACACTAGTGGGTTTAGATACAAGAGATGATGTTGGAACACGTCGGCTAGTAGTAGAGGGTGGGTATAGATGAGGATGATGCAATAGAAGATGTATCGAGAGTTATGTTCATGTGTGGTTTGGGTTGTTGAAACATCTTTGGATAAATGGTAGAAGTGTCAGTGGAAGATGATTGCATTTGGGTCGAGACCGGGAGTAAGAGACGCCCCCAAAGTGAAGACCTATCAACATAGTCCAGGGGTTAGCCAAACGTGAGAATGACATTGTGGTAGATGAGGTAGATGTGGAGCGAGTGGTGATTCCCATAAAATGTGTCTGAGAAATAGGGAATTCACTGGCTTTGGCCTCTGTAGGTAAGAGAGCCGAAAGTAGGTCCGCAGGATCTTGGGTAGCTGATGGAGAATGGTCACCGAGTGGTAATGGAAAATCTATTGGATCCTGAATAGGTGGAGAAGATGATGGGTACTCCTCTGTGGGTGGAGGAGGTACAATTGGTAGCGAGCTCACTTGGGTAGGGAAGCTGAAGGGGAAATGATATCGGTGCTAACGAGAGACTCCTCCACGCATGTGTACGGGGAGGTGAAGGGCTTTCCTCTATGGGTAGAGGAATGGATAAAGTAGGTTCCTGTGTGGGTAGAGGATTTCGGGCTAGGATTTCCTCGATGGAGGGGATAGGAGATATTTGGGAAACAAGTGGTAAGTCGGTAAAGATAACATGTACCTCACATGTATTACTTTCGTTGTGTGAGGCATCACCAGTTTGATCATTAGATGGGGAATGGTTAGGGAATGGTTTCTTGAATATATGAAGGTTTTGATTGGCAGGTGCATTAGGGTTATCCAGGACTAACTCGCCACTCTCGAGCATTCCCTGAACAATGTTTTTAAAGGTGATACAATTGTTATCACTGTGACCATTTACATGGTGATAGTTATAGTAGTCATTTTCCTTATACCAACCTGGTATGGGGTGAGAGGGGTCAAAACTAGTATGTGGTTTGATAGGAGGAAGGGTGATGGCATTAGCTTTAATAAGATTTTCTAAAATAGATGAATATGGTTCCCCAATTGAGGTGTATTTCTTTTGTTCTCATTTGAATTGGAAGGCTTGGACCGGTGATAGATTGGATGAAGGTTTAGCATGATTGGATGGATGGGCAGGGCTAGCCTTAAGTACCACTGCGTTGGTAGTTCCCTTGGCTTTGGAATAACTCATCTAAGGTTTTGAGGAAGAGGAAGTATCGTGTGATTTAAATGAGGAGTTCTTGTTTCATAATTGTATCTTCTTCTCTTTGATGGCACAAATTTCAAGCTTACGTGCCATGGTGAAAGCCTCATCGAATGTTTGGAAGGTTTGCACCTATAAGGTAGGTGAGATATGTCTAGCATAGGCTCATGTGAAGAGCTCTATGAGTTCAGTTTGTGGTAATTGGAAAGTGAGTTGGTTGATTAGGCTATGCCAACGAGTGAAAAAATCTGCGATAGATTCATCATCATATTGATGCGTAGAATAAAGATCGGTCATGGTAACCTTCTTGACGACGTTAATCAAAAATGATCCAAGAAGGCTTGGGCTATTTGGTTGAATGAGAAGATGGAATGTCTAGGTAATCCACTATACCAGTCCAATGTTGGACTAGTTAGGGACATGGGAAAGGTTTGCAAAAGCAAAGCATCATCATGGGAAATTAAGTAACACCCATGTTTGAAAGATCACAAATGTTGTTACGGGTCTTCCTTACTGTTAAAGTGGTTAAACTTAGGCATCTCCCAGTGTACGGGATATGGGTGAATGGGAATGGATGGGTGAATAGGCTCATTACAAATCTCGTCATAGGTGAGAGAATTGTGGGAGCCGAAAATAGATGCTTCTAATGTCTGCATCTTGTCCATCATTAACTTGATAAAGTCATTGTTAGGTTGTGAAGATTGGGTACCCCCTGGAGGCGAAAGGAGGTTGTTGTTGGACATATGAAGAATACGACATTCCAGAGTATGGTGGTGTCGAATAAGGAGGTGGAATTGAGAGACAAACATAGAGGGTATATACCCAGGACTAAATGACCGATGATGAAACAGAGGCGGATGGTATCTGTAGTAGGTATGTGAGGGTGGGACACTCGTAGTGACCCTAGTAGAGATGGGAGGTAGAGATTGGGGAATAGAAAGGACAACATTTTGAAATGGGGTAGAGGTTACCAACACCAAGGGTGGTAGCGTTGCGACTGGTATATATGAGACAACAGGTGCGGATGATGTTATGTTTTGGGTGGTGGATGAAGGTATGGTGGAGACTGCGGGTGCAATAGAGGTGGTGGATGTGGCGATGGTCAAAGCTGGTGTGGGACCTAGCTGTGACACAACTGGGGATAAAATGGGTGAGGTCACCATGGTAGGAGGTGGAGCGAGGCGGAGGCAATAGGGATGGAGGTGATCATTAGGGATGGAGATAAGGATACGGGCATGTCACATAGTCAGGTTGATTGGGATCCATAGATGATGATCCGGAAGGTGGTGAAGGACTATGTGTGATAATTCGTGAAATACAAGGGTGCTTGCTTGACTATTCAACACCATGTGGATAGGAACTAATTTGGCGAGACTCTAATATGTCTAAATGACACGAGAACACAATAGAACTAGATCATTTACTAATGCACAGGTTGTAAACCGATGCGGAAGCAACCTTTAGTTTGGTGGATGTAAATGATGGTCCCAAACAAAACAAGATGTAAGCTGATTGTGATTGAAGAACATGAAAGGTGAATATCACCATTGACTATGATAATTCTTCATGGAATGATGACAAATCTTTAAATATCAAATTAAACAATTATAATATTAACATGAAATTGACAAATACAATCTCACCCATGAGGTACTTAACATGAAATTGTTACAATCTCACCCATGAGGTACTTCAACAAGACTATGGGAGAAACTTTACAATTACGCCTCTTGATGGCTTCTTCAACACACCTTTAACTCGATGGCTTCCTTTTTGCACACTTCCTACAATATTTCTCACTACTTCTTTTTATACTAAATGAGGGGGTGGCCTCTCTATTTATAGAACTTCGAGCTTATCCATCTTATCTCTAAGATAGGATAAGAAATCCACTCTGACGAATCATATTCCATACCTTAACTCTTATCTGTACATGTAAGCTTATCTCTTAAGATAAGATAAACCTTATCATTTTACATGGGTTCCACATTTTTAGACTTTTTACAAATAAAATAAACAAAATATTTATGACCTCACTCCTTGTCCTTATTACCAATATAATATTTCTAATTCCTAATCATGTAGACCCTACTTCTCTAATTACCCAAACTTTGACATTTTAACATTACCGGACCACTTACGACAAATATTTACTTTTTACAACATTCCTATTGTACTTTGACTATTATCGTACTCCACATTATTGGCGACACCGTACTGATGGCGCGTTATCTTCTATCAGACGCTACTACTAATTATACTTAACAACATCCTATTCCTAATACATACATTAATGAAATAGAAATTATGGAGGAAAATTTTAGTGTCGACATCTTCCCCCTTCCTAGCTTCTACTCCGTCCTCGGAGTAGACTATTCTGGTGCTTGGAAAATCTTCAACTTGTCGTGGTTGACCCATTTCATAATGGGAGTGCCATCTAATTCCTCCAGTCGGTACGTACCATTTTCATGCACAGCTGCTATTTTGTAGGGCCCCATCCATTTTGGAAGAAATTTTCTCTGTCTTCTTTTTTTGTATCTGGAATCATATACTAGGACCAAGTCATTCACATGAAATGGAGACCATCGGATCTTTTGATCAAAGTATTCCTTCTGCTTCATTTTCTTCTTATGGCTTGTATCCTTTGCTATTTCCCTCATTTCCTCTAGCAAATGAAGATGTACCAACCTTTCTTTTCTTGAATCACTTTCATCCATCCTTTCATTTTCATAACTCTCACGGTGGGAATATCAAACTCAATAGGAAGAAGCTGGATCAATGCCATAGAGCCAACCGAAATGGGGAGTATCATGTTGCTTGACTTTGATGTTGCCCTATATGCCCAAATGCTTGCATGAATCCTTTTATCCCATTTATGTACCTGCAAGGCTGCATCTTTTGCTAGAATTTGACACAACACAAAATTTGTTCGTTCCACCTGTCCATTTGTGCTTGGCTTGTATGTTGTTGCCTTCCTATGCTTAATAGAAAACTTATTGACTAGGGCTTCTACCACCTCATTAATGAAGTGGCTTCCTTGATCTGTTACAATTTCTAATGGACAACCAAATCTGGTGATAATGCGTTCATATATGAACCTTGCCACTTCATCCATGGAAGCTATTTTCAATGGCCTAGCTTCAACCCACTTGGTTAAATAATCTGTGGCAACTACAATATACTTATTTTGGCGTGATGTAGTTGGAAGTGGACCTACAATGTCTATTCCCCACTTTTCAAAGGGACCAAGTGGAAGAATAGGACATAATGGAGCTGATGAAGTCTTACGGTTACCATGTGTTTGACAAATATCACATGTCTTACAATAATTATAACAATCTTTAAAAAGAGTGGGCTAGTGATAACCTGCATCCAAGATCCTTCTTGCTGTAAGTTGTCCAGAGAAGTGCCCTCCACATGTACCATTGTGGAATTCTTCTAGCAGCTCCTTTCCTTGATCACGTCCAACTGCCCTCTTGTACTGTCCATCAGGTCCTATTCGAAATAATGCTCCATGCAGAATAGAATATGGATGACTGGCTTGAGTAATCTTTCTCTTAGTCTTTGCATTGGCACCATCAGGAAACTTGAATTCATTCAGATAATTCCAAATATCTATGTATTCACTAGGGATTGTGTCGAGGGAAACAATCTTTGCATCGGAAAATCATCATCATCACAAGATGATCCTAAACCATCATAGGCTCGAGAGAGTGCATCTGCATTGACATGCTTCTTTCCTGGCCTATCTATAATATCAAATTCAAATTCTTGTAGCAAAATTATCCATCTTGCTATCCTCCCTGATGGGTTAGGCTTATTGACAATATATTTTGAGCTTTGATGATCCGTTACAACTATAAATTTCTGCCCTAGCAAGTAATTTCTAAACTTCTTTATACAAAAATGATAGCGAGCCTCTTTTTGATTCTGATATAGTTTACCTCAAGCCTTTGCTCATTTATGCTGCTCCCAAAGTAAATTGGATGTTCATTCCCATTTTCATCCTTTTGGCTCAAAGTACTACCTAGTCTTTGCATCGAGGCATCGGTGTACACATGAATGGCTTGCTCCAATCTGGATTCTTTAAAAGCAGTGAAGACACGGGGCTTCCTTGATTGTCCAAAAGCTTCATGCGCCTTGTTTCTGGTTCATAAGTAACATCCTTCTTCAAGAACTGGGTTAGTGGCTGTGCAATCTTTGAGAAATTCTTGATGAACCTTCTATAGTAACCCACATGGCCTAAAAATGATCTCAACTTACTTCTATTCATAGGAAATGGTAAATCTTTGATTTTTGAAACTTTATCAGGATCAGTACCAATACCATCTCTGGATATAACATGCCCTAACAAAACACCTTTAGAACATCCAAAGACACACTTTGTAGGGTTTAGTGAGGCTTGTGCTTCATCTAACCTTTGAAATGTTGTCTCCATCTAGTGCAGGTGGTCCAACTTGCTCCCATAGATGCAAAAATCATCCAGAAATACTCTGATGAAGGTCCCAATGTAGGGTTCGAACACCCTATTCATCAAACGCTGGAATGTTGTTGGAGCATTACACAACCCAAAAGGCATAACTCTATAAGCAAACGTTCCCCAAGGAGTGGTGAACGTGGTCTTCAGCTGATCTTTCTTTGCTATACGAACTTGGTTGTAGCCGCTATATCCATCAGCAAAACTATAACACTCTGGCCAGGCTACTTCGTCCAAGATCGATCGAAAATGGAAGAGGGTAATGATCCTTTGTTGCCTTATTGAGCTTCTGTAATCAACACAAATGCGTAGCTTCCCATTCTTTTTTATTGAGATCACAATGGGAGAAACCCATTCTGAATTCTCCACAGCAAATATGAATCCTGCATCAAGCAACTTATCTATTTCTTCTTTTACAGTCTTGGAAAAATTAGGATTCATTCTATATGGCATTTGCTTTATGGGCTTAGCACCATCTACCAGCTCAATACAATGTTCTACCCAACTTACTTGATGGAGTTCCTTGTAATCAAAAGTGAATAGGTGTATGTACCTTCGAAAGAGCTGGAGGTAGGATTCCTTCTCACTCTCCATCACAGCATCACCAATCTTTATTTGTTGGAGACGATCATCAACTTCTTCTTCAGATAATTTTATGGGGTCATGAGTTGGTGTGACTGGAAGGATATCCATGACTGAAACATCCACCTCGCTTTCTTCATCTTCAGTGTCCACTTCACTGGTACTAGAGTAATCAGAGGATGTCCAATCATCAGTTTCATCACTTGAATCCACAGGTTCTACCTTATGATGTCGAGGGATCACATTTATCTTCACCCTCTCTCTACCACGTCCAAGTGTCATGAAACCTTCATTCCAGTAGTTTCTTGCATGAACTCTCCTTAGCCATGGTCTTCCCAAACATTGGGTACGCAACAGTACCATTTTTCATCACCTGAAAGTCTACCACACATACCACACCCATAACAGATATTGCCACATTTGAAACTACACCTTATGGTTTAGTTTTCCCTTATTTAATGACCTTAACATAAGTGTTGAAGGGTGATCAATTTTTAAACCCAACATATTCATTACAGACTCGGTCATTACATTAACTGCAGCACCTCCATCAACTAAGACATCATGAATTGAAATACCATTACATAATACCTCAGCTTGTGGAGCATAGGGATCTGCCTCTGCCTCCAAAACAGGGACCTCAACCTCCTTCCTTCTTCGAGCATTGAGTCCACCTCGCAACTCCCGCCTCTTCTCAGAAGACATAGCCAAGAGTTGACCATATGTAATATTTGCAAGCCTTTTGGACAGATCTTCCAAGATGGAGTATGGTCCTTGCCCCTGTGAAATCAAAAAATCCTGCACACCCAACTTTCTTCTCCTATGTTTCTTACTAGTTTCTTCTTTCATCTTCTTAGGATCATTTCCATCTTGATTATCTTTTTCTTTCTTTCTTTTTGTTACAAACACATCTACTTCATTATTTCTACTCTTATCTACTACATCAAGAGAATTCACAGGTGCTTTTCCTTTATCATTATCTCTTGTACCAGATGTAGAAGCTCTATCTGGACAATTATACTTATAATGACCCTTTTTATAACAACCATAACAAACAACTTCAGAAATATTTCTTTTTGGACCTCTATCTCCTCCTGAGAACTAAATTCCTTTCCTTGAAGAAGATTAATAGTTAAGCGGCCCATCTTTTTGAGCAAATCTTCATACTCAGTAGATGTACTAGGAGAAATATTTGTGCTCACCGAGGAGTGGTTGTGGATTATGGACCAAAGGTGCTGGTGTAGGCTCTACTTTAGCAACAATTTCTTTGGGCTCCTCTTCCATGCTTTCTTCTTGCCTTCTTGCAATCTCCTTTGCTTGTTCAATGGTAGCTGGGTGGTCATACTTCACTCGTTGTCTGATCTCTGGCTTCATCCCAAGAATGAAGTGCTTACAGAGGAGATTATCCACGCCATTCATCAACCCATCCGCTAATCCTTCCTTCCGGATCTGGGCATCGAGCTTCCTCCTTAGCTCTAGAACACGAGCATGATAATCCCTTATCTTCTCCTTCTCTCCTTGGGATAGCTTTGTGATCTCGATCATGAGATCTGCATATTTCTGTTGTTCACCAAATTCTTCAAGAAAACTTTCAGTTAATAAATCCCATGAATTTTTCACATTATCACCTAGTGTTTCAAACCACCTAAGTGTTGAACCATCCAAAAAGGTAGGAAAAAATTCAGTCCATTGTTCCCTTCTTATAAGGCCATTACAAATACAAGATCGTTTAAACTCTTGAATGAAAGAAGAAGCATCTTCATTAGATTGAGCTGAAAAAATAGGAATCTTTCCCATTTTCAAAAGTAACCACCATGAAATACCAACCCACAAGTATAATCAACAAGACTTATGTGCACAAATAATTGGAATCACTATACTGAAAGTGACTTTACACCTTTCTATAGAAATAGAAATGACCACGGTAAACTATGGTAAAACTTGACTTACTACGGTGGCGATTTTACTTGTGGTAAACACTATTCACGGTAAAAAATGAAGTTCTTTGCGGTAAATACTATTCACGGTAAAAGTGACTTTCTTTGCGGTAAATACTATTCCCAGCAAAAAGGACTTTACCGGGTAACTACTATTCATGGCAAAATGACTTTAACATGGTAACTACTATTCACGGTAAAAATGACTTTACCATGGTAACTACTATGCCGCAGTAAAAACAAGGTTACCCTCCAATTGATTTTTGACTAAGTGGGAATATCTCTCCGGAAAATCCACCAACGAGGAATGGTCCCGCAGCGGAACCAAAATGTCATCACCAATCCGCACTATGATAATTCTTCACCGAACTCCTCGTCTTTATGATTATTTACTAATGCACGACCTTTAGTTTGGTGGATGTAATCTGAAACAAAACAACAACCGAACACAAGAATACCATCGACTATGATAAGACGAAATGATGACAAATCTGAAATATCAAAGTAAATTATAATATTAACATGAAATTATTTACAATCTCACCCATGAGGTACTTGACAAGACTATGGGAGAAACTTTACAATTACACCTCTTGATGGCTTCTTCAACACACCTTTAAGCGATGGCTTCCTTTACACACTTCCTACAATATTTCTCACTACTTCTTTCTATGCTAAATGAGGGGGTGGCCTCTCTATTTATAGAACTTCCAGGCTTATCCATCTTATCTCTAAGATAGGATAAGAAATCCACTCTGACGAATCATATTCCATACCTTAACTCTTATATGTACATGTAAGCTTATCTCTTAAGATAAGATAAACCTTATCATTTTACATGGGTTCCACATTTTTAGACTTTTTACAAATAAAATACACAAAATATTTATGACCTCACTCCTTGTCCTTATTACCAATATAATATTTCTAATTCCTAATCATGTAGACCCTACTTCTCTAATTACCCAAACTTTGACATTTTAACATTACCGGACCACTTCGACAAATATTTACTTTTTACAACATTCCTATTGTACTTTGGTATTATCGTACTCCACATTATTGGCGACACCGTGGTTGGCGCCGTTATCTTCTATCGAAACGCTACTACTAATTATACTTAACAACATCCTATTCCTAATACATACATTAATGAAATAGAAATTATGGAGGAAAATTTTAGTGTCGATAACAGATCCTTTTACCATAGATCAAAAAGTGAAATAGGTGTCTTTTGGATGGTATCCAAAAGAACTCCATGTCACCCGTAGGAATGGTGATAGGTTGATTGGGATCCATGGATGATGAGATGGAAGGTAAACCGATAGAAAGTTGGAATGTAACCGGTGATGGTTAAGGATAAACATCATGAATGGGGAACTTTACTTATGAAATTGAAACAGAGAATAAGAAAAATGGTTGTGATTTAAAAATCAGTAAGTGTTGATTCAAACCCGCCAGATGTTTGAGAATGATGTAGATGTGGTCATTTTACCAAGACACTCATTGAAGTAATGATAATATGAAGTCATAATACACCGAGGTATCCATGATTGGGAGTGTGAAAGGAAAGAAAAAAAATGTAATGATCGAAAGCTCTATAGCCCGATTCCTCAAAACACAAATCAAGTAGAACACGAAGAAAGAACGTTCTAGAATGAGTGCTATTCTATTACGTTTGTTCGAAATCTCTCATGTTATTTCCTAGTATGGATTCTATTACGTTTGTTCAAACATATTTGAACAAAACAATAGAATTTCTTGGTGAGGAAGGCTTCCTACGAAGAAAGAATTCTAAAGGGTGAGGTTTCAGGAATGTTATGGCGAGGCCAGGCTTCGCTCTGAAGTATGACTCGACAGAGCAGCGAGCTGGGTGCCCATTATGTCGTGATTGTGTGATCACCTACAGCTTCTTCCAGGTAGGATGTTGTTTAAGAATGTATGTATTTTGAATTTTTGTGTGGTTTGGTAAGACTCAAAGAAAGAGAAAAGGATAGAAGTGATTTTCTACGATTCGTTTGTCAACCATCAGCTGGTCATGACTTCCAGTGTATAGGTTGCCCTCAATTAATGTGAGCTAATGAGCTAAATCAGAATGCAATGCACTTGTTTTAAACCCAAATCGAAAGTATGATATTCGATGACAAAAATAGATGAATAGGAAGAGGGATGCTCTTTCACTAAAATGCAAAAAACAAGAATAAGAAGGTTCTTTTTAAATACACCAAAAGAAATGTGTCTTTGAAGCAAGTAGAAAGAAGAGAATGTTACCAAGGAGAAGGTTTTAATGTGAATGCTACTAGAAGGGAAACAAACACACACAATTTTCACCTAGGAATGAAGAAAGATGCAAGGAACCTCGAATGGGTCCCACCAGGCATGCCAAAATGTTTCACCTGATTTCTTAGTTTTCTGAGAAGTACTTGATGAAATAGATAAGGTAAAGGTGGTAAGAGGAATACTTGTTTTAGGATGGTTGAAGGTTATATGCATGCGTATCTGAATTTTGAATCAAAGTGATTGTGAGACCTTCCTTTTGGCTAGGAGGAACTACCTATATAAGAACCAAAACAAGACCACCAAAGAGAGTTAAACAATATATGCAGTGGACTGCCTAGCATATGCTAGATCCTGGAAGTGTGATACTTCCTAGATGGTTGTCAATCCACTGTTTAAAACAATTCAATGCTGAAATAAAGTAAATATTGTCCTACTTGTAGTTTAATATGATTTAGGCATCTCATACAAAATGCAATAGGCTAGATCTAATCTAACAGGCTAGGCTAGAAGGAGATCCAGAGGTCAAGTAGGTTGGTTATAGGTGAATCTGAGCTAACAGGCTAGGTTAGATACAGATCTGAAGGTCAAATAGGTGTTCAAATAGGTATATGTCAGAAAAAATGAGGTTAAGTTAGATGTGGGTCACAAATAGGTTGTTATTCTAGTAGAGATCGGGCGACACGAGACCGACCACGGTTTTTTATTATGTCGGTGACATTAGAGAGAACCGATGATGGTTAAGTTGGGGTTAGTGTGGAATCACACGGTCAGGTTTTTGGAGTTTTGGGGCAAAAGTGGAGTGGATAGAAGAAAGGATTGATCACAGAGGGGGTGTAGATATGTTGCGAAGGTCTGAGACTACTGAGGAGGTCAAATAGGAAATTGGGCCAAGTATTAGGATGATTAGGTATGGAAGGTGGTTGCAACTAGAGAGAGGGAATGGACAGAGGGTAAAAGACTAGGTTCCTTTACCACAAATACTACAGATGATGATAAGAAAATGAAATAGATGGAAGGAGGATACTTACTCTTCTGTGAGGTACAGTTCGAAGAATAATGAAGAAGTTGTTGCGTTGGAGGATGTTGGGAAGAAAGTTTCACTGTTGTGCTAGTGTATTTGGTTGCCTTTATTGATCACAAATCAATCTTCATTACATTGTCGTGTCTAAAGAGATAGAACTCGATATCGAAGTTTTTCAACCCGTATTACAAAGTTGTAGATGGGTCTAAATAGGCCATTTGGTCCATTCCGGTATAACCAGGCGTCGATTTAGGGTGAACTAACATCGGATTTAGGATGAACCGACATCGGTTTAGGTGAGATATCTCGGGTTGTTCAAAAAACCTGGGAAGTTGCTCCGCCATTTGATAAGGGTCTCCACTTTTTCTCGGGACGAAACCGACCTTAGGAGGCTTTTAAATGTGAGGTGAGGGGATGGGTCTAATGTTAGGTTTTATTTAAGACATTGGTTTAGGGTTTAGGTTAATGGGTCAAATGATGGGGTGGTTAGGTGAGGTGCATTTAATAAAGGCAATTATATTAAATAGGTGTGTGAGGGTAGTGAATTAATTTAATGTAAATAATTAAATTAATGTGTGTGTGGGTAAAAGGTCATTAACTTAATTAAAATAATTAAATTAATATGTATGGAGGTAAATGGCATTAATTTAATTAAAGTAATTAAATTAAAATGTGTGGGGTGTAGGAGGTAGGTGATAAGGTGTTGAGGATGAGGAAGTGATTATAGGGCTGCACTAGGGGACCAAGGTGATTACGACATGATTTCGGTGTCTACAGAGGGGGCTTGTTATAATTGGTGAATTTGGGTTTGTAAATCATAGTATAAAGAAGCTAGGTCATAAGTACCAAAAGAGGATTTGTGTCACGTGTGAGAAGTAATGGGGAGGGTAAAGTGGGTTGTAGGGGTAGGCATAAAA
Source organism: Taxus wallichiana var. yunnanensis (assembly GCA_018340775.1). Lineage (NCBI taxonomy): Eukaryota > Viridiplantae > Streptophyta > Pinopsida > Cupressales > Taxaceae > Taxus > Taxus wallichiana. Next base: position 1,016,269,657 of record CM031237.1, read on the forward strand.
ATGGGGAAAATAGATGTAGGTGGAAAAGTGGTGTTAGGAGGAGGTGTCGGTGTCATAATAGGAATGGAAGCATTATTGGAGACCAGTGGGTTAAGCTCAGGCTAACAGTTTGGCCTCATCACGAGATAATGAATAATAAGATATCTAATTCTTAAGGGTATTTAAAAGATGAAAATTGAGATCATGAAGATATGTGTCGATAAAGGGGTCGAAATCTTAGCCATGGGATAATATCATAAGAATGTTTGAGGAGAAGTGGGTTCACCAAATGATTTAATCTAAATTGAATTAAATCTTCATTTTAGAGTAACTAACTAACAACATATATATTCGAGATGAAAAACTACAAGAATGTCAAGCAATAAACACTCAACAATGCAAAATCCTAAGAAAATGAAAGAGGGATGATGACTTAGCTGATTACATGCAACATGGGTGTGATATAGACTGTGTATCTGCTAGAACAAGTCTGGGAAAAATGTCGTAAAGGCTCGATGAGGGTTCAAATCTCTAGGAATGTACATAACAAAAGCGCCCAAAAGAGGATAGAAGTGCCCCATACGCTAGTGACCGATCTAGGCACCCGTGTATGCACTTAGATGATTAGATTATGAATTTTTCTAGGTCGGAAGGTCTTCACTCTAATATTCATTTTGTTGCTCCAACTTTGTTTTTAAGGTTCTCGATCGCACTTATAACATGTAAAATGTCTACCTACACATGTCCACAAACTATATAAAATATAATAAAAAGGATGTAGAATGTGGAGTCAAAATGACCCCAACGATCACCCGAAGAGTGAACTTACGACCGATCGTTCCACTATATCTCGAGTCCGTGTAGTTCTTTATTTTTGTATGTGTGTATGCGCCCTAGGTATCCCTTGAGTAAGTTGTGTGATGATAACAAGATAAATGTAGATTGTCTGAGTGTGTAGAATGTGTGTGATGGAATATAATAAACTCCCTCCTATGTTGTGTATGCAGATCAATACAACCCTTGTTCCTTGTATGAATGTGATATCCGTATGATTTGTAATGCTCTTGTGCCTTTGTGCAAGCTTAGGCGGTGATAGATAATGCTTTTAGTGTTTGGCCCTTTATTTGAGAGAAGTAACTCAAGATATATATGATTCCCTTGTTTGAATTTCGTAATTGACAACTAAAAGGCTGACCCTAAAGTGTTAAAAGGTGCCCAATAAGTGAAAAGGACCCAAAAGAGTAAGAAGAAAAAAGAGAGGGACAAGAACACGTAAGAGGGCAGAGGAGCACTGGCGTTTCTATCCTAACCAAAGTCTTTAGTTTTGAGGCCATTAAAAGATAAATCATTCAAGTGTCGGTGGTGATCCATAGGATTTTCGGTGTTGAAATTTTCCTAAACCTCCTAAACCATGACCACGTTGTAGAGAGTTCGAGACCTTTCCGATGGTGTCTGAACTCAATGAATTGAGTCTCGATGCAAAAGTTATCATGGATCAAAGATTTGGTTTGAAAATGGTCAATAATGGTCAATTGGTAATAATAACGCATTGGCATGCGGCATTTGGCAAAAAGGTGAAAAATGTTGAATTTTGAGTTTAGATCACCTCAAGTCTTTGACCCATGGAAAAATTGGTGGGCCCACATATTTTCTTGTTGGGAACACTAAACCGGTTCGACACACTCTTTTGTAGGAGGGTTGTCTTTTCTACCTTTATTTCATATTGCCATTATCATATATTTTCAATTATATATGCCATATATCTCTCTAACATTTCCCATGTGGGAATATTTGTGTTGGAGAGAGTTGATTTTGCATTGCGGGACTATAATGGTTCATTGCGAGCTCGGACGAGCTATCTATTAGCTTGGTGGGGTGATCAACTCCCCACCAGAGTTGATCACATTATTATCACATTGGACATGCCTTATCTATTTGGCCGATTAAACTTCCAATATGTTTGGGATTATCTATGTTATATGCCTCGGCCTCATCATATTCCACCGAATTCATCACTATCTCGGCGGATGTGGTGGGCATATTAACTCACCGTTCACAATGAACCGAAAATACAAAATGGTCATTTTTTCACCGATCCATGATAGCGGATTAGACCAACCCGATGGATCCACATAACAACCAAAGCAACTAATATGCCAAAGACCACAACGACTTGACCCACATGGTAGTCCAATCAACACACAACCAACTGAGATGGGTGTTTCAATGCATGTATCTACATGGTGGTGATCCAAAAGATAATGCGGGTTATCCATAGCTTATTGGAATATAGTGTGGCCCAAAAAAAAAGGTAGGATGATGTGGAAAGCCAAGAGTTAATAGGTGGCTTCGGCCATTTTAAACCCTCGCCCCTCCCTTATCATCGGGCATGTGGGATATATAACCCATTGCGAATTACAAAAAATTGTCAACGTAAAAGGTTGAGGCAAGATTTGAACCCACGACCTTGTGGAAAAAAACCAACACGACTAACTCGGTTAAGTTGGGCTTGACGGGTTAAACATTGAGCTCGCGAGAGGTTTTATAAAAGCATAATGCGTGAGACTCATGCAAGAGACCAGCCATGGAGCAGCATTTTGAAAACCTTTAAATTTGGAGCACTTAGGGTCAAAATTTTGACATGGTGTAAAAATGAAAGTTGTTCAAAATTCTAGAGGAATTCAAATATGTAATTTGTTTTTACATGTAATTGTTTTTAAATCTCCATTTGTAGGTGATTTTCTAGTACATTTGCGGGGAAATAACATTGTGAAGACACTATAGGGGCCACGAGATGGACTTGAGAATGGTTTCTAGTAAATTGCAGAGTTCCATGAAGTCTTAGTATCAGCCCATTTGAAGATTATAAAGGTCTATTTCATTATGGAAGGGTAATTTTACTTCTTTGGACTTTAATATATCGATTCTACTTTCAAGAATCTGAGACACGTAGCCTTGGGTGAACTTCGTTATCAATTTTGTTTTGTGGATGTTTATTTTATTTTTTGATGAAGCTTTTGATAAGATAAAATCAGTAATGGGTTTTTATTAATTTGGTTAAGAAATTCATCAATTAAAATGAGAAATTGGATTGAAGATTTCATTTCAGTATCCATAATCCACAAAGTTTAAAATGAATGCACATTTCAGTGTTGTGATTGAAAATCAGATTGAGGTGCATCTAAATTAGAAATTAATCAATTTTGGAGTAATTGAAATCCATAAAATTGATGTTGAGTTCCTAGATCCTTGAAACATGATTAAAAAGTTTGAAAATTATAACTTGCATTTTTGGATCAAGTTTGGTATCAGAGTTGGTTTTAGCTTGATATTTTGCTTCCAGTTTAATCTGATTTAACAATGATTGCTTTAGTTGGTGCAGTTAGTTCAGTGGTTGAACAAGTACATGTGCACTATGGGTATTACAGATTTTGTAGATGATGTTGAAAACCAATCTCGTAGCTACTTTGGCGAGACATGGTAAATTGATTCCTCACCTCGAAGAAGGAAAACAAGAGGGTAATTTTTCACTCATTGTCGATGAGTGGACATCGAGGTTGATAATTGTTGGAAACTTCATCCAACAAACCATCCAGTGTATGGTAAGAAAAGTTGGAGTCAAGGTAAAGGAAGTTTTTAAACCATAATTTTTAAATCAACCTTTAAGCTATCCATTGTGAAACCACTATGAGTCCATTCTATTTTGATATAGAGAATGTAGGCTCATGTGAGTTGGATAGATTTGTTTTTGCATAACAATATTTGTTGAAAAGCATGCAAAATTTTAGAGTAATTTGTGGATTTTCGGTGTATGTTGAAGGATAAATTCACATGGTTTTAATTACTTTGAAATTGGAAATGGGGTCACCTGTAAGAGGATCTGGGAGAAAGTTTAAAATACTCAGATTTTAACTTCTTACTGTTAAAGGATGACAATATACCATTTTCTATTTTTAGCAGCAGTGTATGCAAATTCAGTGGGCATGTGGTAATAATGTCTAATTTTGGAAATGCATTTTAAGTTCTTGTTGTTAAATGTCATTATGCAAATTTGTGACACCATTTTGATTTTGTAGAGTAATATACAAATCTATTTGTGTCTATATAGGTAATTGCACATTCATGATGACCCTTATTTTTAGGGCATGTATTTGTAACTACCCTATGTAGTTACAATTGATGTGTACATTATTTGCACTAACAAACTAGTGTGTAGTATGCTTGGTGATCATTTGCAGCAGATGGCAGTTCACCATTTTGGGTAAGCATACAATTTTATCTATCCTTTTACAGTTTATGTATGGATAGAATTGCAGATTCACATTGATTCAATTTTTTACTATAGCTATTTTTGGGCGTTGATGGTCTAATTATTCTAGATAGTGAATATTTGTAGTTGTAATCGTCCATATCACAAAGTGTCGAGTGAACACTAGCTTTCCATAATATAATGGGTGTTATTATCTAACCTGTTGTTTGTGATGGCATTACAATGGTTTTGGGTAGATTCACGTGGATTCAGTTTTTATATATATATATTTTTGGTGTTAATGGTCTAAACTTATCTGGATAGTGAATATTTGCATTTTTATAGTTTTAGATAGATAGTGGACACTAGCCTAATTGTGGGCAATTTAGATGTCTTGTTATAATTGATCTATTTTATGGAATTGTAATTTAATCAATCATATCACAAAGTGATCAGTTGAACACTAGTATTTCTTAAAATGGGTGTTATTATCTGATCAATTGTTTGTGATGGCATTACAAGGGGGATTTGATAGTTCACAGTTGTGTGCAGAGTTGACAAGGTTGCAGAGTATCAGTTGAACACTAGCTTAATTGGGTGTTATTATTTGATCGATTTTTTATGTGACTAGCTAATCAACTATTTGCATTTATTAACCTATAATGTTATTTTGGTTCTTGTATGTGATTGTGCAATGCAGGATGAGATAACATGTTTTATGGGTTGATAAACAACTTTTTGTGGACAAAAAGCATTCCCAGTTGGGAGGAGTGATCCGGAGGATTTTTTTAGGTGTTGAAAGTTTCCTAAACCTCCTAAACCATGACCATTTGTAGATCATTTTGAGACCTTTCGATGGTATGCGGAACTCTAGAAAACAAGTCTAGATGCAAAAGTTATATGCGGTCAAAGATTTGGTTTGAAAATGGTCAAAATGGTCAACTAAGGAATCAATGCGTTGACACGTGGTGTTTGGAAAAAGGTGAAAAATGTTTAAAATTTTGTGTTTTGAGATCCTTCGGTCTTTGACACAAAAATTTTTGGGCCTCCTATTTTTTGGTCTGGGGGCCCTCACCCAGTTCGGCACACTCTTTTTGTAGGAGGGTGCCTTTGTTGCCTTTATTTCATATTGCCATTATCATATTTTCAATTATTATATGCCATATATCTCTCTAACATTCCCAATGTGGGATATTTGTTTGGAGAGTTGATTTTTGCATTGCAGGGACTATATTGGTGCATTGGAGAGCTCGGGAAAGCTATTATTAGCTTGGTGGGGGGTGATCAACTCCCCACCGAGTTGATCACATTATTATCACATTGGATTTACTTTATCTATTTGGCTTAAACTTCCACTATGGTGGGATTATCTATCTTGTTATGATATGCCTCAACTCGTATCTATATTCCACCGAGATTCATACCATTACCTTCTTGGCATGATATGTATCAAGCATATTAATCCAGGCGTTCATCAACAAACCAATAATTCACATATGGTATATTTGTCACCGATCAAATGGCAAACTCACATCCTGATTAGAAAAACCCAACGGATCAATTGAACAACTAAGCCAGACCACCGCCAAACTTGACCCATTTGTTATCATAGATCAACATAGACCAACCTTGAGAACGTTTGTCATTGCATCTACGTGGTGAGCCAAGAGGAGCTCAAGGGCTATCCATAGCCCATTGGAATATAGTGTGGCCCTAAAAAAGGGGCAATGGGCCAAGCCATGAGTTAATAGGTGACTCGGCCTATATATTGATAGGATTCACCCATTTTAAACACACAAACCTCTCCTTCTCCTATGACATGTGGGATTTTTATCCCACCTTGTGAAAAACAAACCATCAAGCGTAAAAGGTTGAGGAGAGATTCAACCCCCGACCTCATTCAAAAAACAAACCAACATCACTCAACTTGGTTAAGAGTGGGTGGCTCGATTCGATGGTTAAAAATGAGCTCGCAGGTTTTATTAAAGCATAGTGCAGGACTATGTGAGAACCACCATGGAGCAGACTTTTGAAAACCTTTAATTTGGGCACCTTAGAGGGGTCAAATTTTTGATCATGGTGTAAAAATGAAAAGTTGCTCATAATTTCATGAGGATTCAAATATGTAATTTTTTTTTCATGTAATGTTTAAATATCCATTTTAGGTAGGTGTTTTCTAGTACATTTGAAGGGGGATCGCATTGTGAAGACACAACTATAGGGGCCACAGATGGACTTGAAATTTTTGTAAATTTAGAGTTCCATGAAGTTTGGTATCAACCCATTTTTGATTATTAAAGGTCTATTTTCATTATTGAAGGGTAATTGTACTTCATTGGACTTTAATAGATCGATTCTCTTTTCAAGAATCTGGAGATGTAGCCTTCGGGTGAACTCCGTTATCAATTTTGTTTTGTGGATGTTTATTTCTATTTTTGATGAAGCTTTTGATCAGATAAAATCAGTTATGGATTTTTATTAATTTGGTTAAGCAATTCATCAATTAAAATGGGAAAATTGGATTAAGATTTCATTTCAGTATCCATAATCCACAAAGTTTAAAACAAATGCACATTTCAGTGTTATGATTAAAATCAGATTGAGGTGCATCTAAATTAAAGGAATTAATCAATTTTGGAGTAATTGAACCATAAAATTGATGTTGAGTTCCTAGATCCTTGAAGATGCATTAAAAGTTTGAAAATTATACCTCTGCATTTTCGATCAAGTTTGGTATCGAGCTAGTTTTAGCTTGATATTTTGCTTCCAGTTTAATCTGATTTAATAGTGATTGCTTCATTGGTGTAGTTAGTTCGGTGGTTGAATAGGTACAAGTGCACTATGGGAGTTGTAGATTTTACAGATGATGTTGAAAACCAATCTCGTAGCTACTTTTTCAAGACATGGTAAACTTGATTCCTCACCTCGAAGTAGAAACAAGAGGAATTATTGCCACTCATCATCGATGTAAGATGAGTGGGCATCGATGTTGATAACTATTGGAAACTTCATCCAACAAACCATCCAAAGTGTATGGTAAGAATAAGTTGGAGTTTAAAAAAAGGAAGTTTTTAACCAATAATTTTAAAACATGAATCAACCTTTAATATATCCATTATGAAACCACCGATGATTCATTCTAATTTGATATAGAGAATGTAGGCTCATGTGAGTTGGATAGATTTGTTTTTGCATAGCATTATTTGTTGAAAAGCATGCAAAATTTTCTAGAGTAATTTGTGGATTTTTAATGTATGTTGAAGGATAAATTCACATGGTTTTAATTACTTTGAAATTTGGAAATTGGGGTCACTTGTAAGAGGATCTGGGAGAAGTTTTAAAATACTCAGATTTTACTTCTTATTGTTAAAGGATGACAATATACCATTTTCTATTTTTAGCAACAGTATGCAGATTTAGTTGGCATGTGGTAATAATGTCTAATTTTGGAAATGCAATTTTAAGTTATTGTTGTTAAATGTCATTGTGCAAGTTCTGTGACACCATTTTGATTTTGTAGAGTAATATACAAATCTATTGTGTCTATAGGGGTAATTGCACATTCATGATGACCCTTATTTTAGGGCATGTATTTGTAACTACCCCATGTAGTTACAATTGATGTGTACATTATTTGCACTAACAAACTAGTGTGTAGGTATTCCTGGTGATCATTTGTAGTGAGATGGCAGTTCACCATTTTGGGTAAGCATACAATTTGATTTGATCTATCCTTTTACAGTTTAGTATGTATGGATAGAATTGACAGATTCACATTGATTCATTTTTTGACTATAGCTATTTTTGGGCGTTGATGGTCTAATTATTCTAGATAGTGAATATTTGCAGTTGTAATCAGCCATATCACAAAGTGTCAGTTGAACACTAGCTTTTCCGTAATAGAATGGGTGTTATTATCGACCAATTGTTTGTGATGGCATTATAGTGGTTTTGGTAAATTCATGTGGATTCATCTTTTGACTATAAATATTTTTGGCGTTAATGGTCTAATTTATTCTTGATAGTGAATATTTGCATTTTTACGCTTTGAGATAGACAATGGTAAACACTAGCCTAATTGTGGGCGTTTATGTCTATGTTATACTATCTATTTTTATGGAATTGTAATTTTAGTAATCAACCTAATCATAGAGTATCAATTGAACACTATCTTTTTGTGATATAATGGGTGTTATTATCTGATCGATTGTTTGTGATGGCATTACAATGGGATTTTTATAGTTCACACATTGTGTGCGAGTCGACAGAGGTTACAGCGTATCAGTTGAACACTAACTTAATTGGGTGTTATTATCTGATGGTCATTTATGTGACTATCTAATCAAATATTTGCATTTAATTAACCTATAATGTTATTTTCTGGTTCTTGTATGTGATTGTGTAATGCAGGATGAGTTAGCATGTTTTATGGGTTGATAAATAACTTTTTGTGGACAAAAAGCATTCCCAATTGGGAGGAGTGATCCAAGGATTTTTGGGTGTTAGAAGTTTCCTAAACCTCCCTAAACCATGACCACATTGTAGATCATTTTGATTCCTTTCCGACGTATATGCAGAACTCTAGGAATAGAGTCCAGATGAAAAAGTTATCGAGGGTCAAAGATTTGTTTTGAAAATGGTCAACAATGGTCAACTAGCGAATAATGCGTTGACATGTGGCATTTGGAAAAAAAGATGAAAAAGGTTAAATTTTATGTTTAGATCACATCCGGTCTTCCTCACACGAAAAGTTTTATGGGCCCCGTTATTTGTTTGGCCAAAGGGGACACTCACCTAGGTTTGGCACACTCTTTTGTAGGAAGGGTGCCTTTGCCACCTTTATTTCATATTGTCATTATCGTCTTTTTGATTATATATGCCATATATCTCTCTAACATTCCCAATGTGGAACTATTTATATTGTAGAGTTGATTTTTGCATCGCAGACTATAATGGTGCATTGTAGAGCTCGGGTGAGCTATATATTAGCTCGGTGGGGTGATCAACTCCCCACCAAGTTGATCACATTAGACGGGCCTTATATATTTGGCCGTTAAATTCCACCATGTTTAGGATTATCTATGTTATATACCTTAGCCTTATCTATATTCCACTTGAATTCCTATAATCTCGAAAAATGTGGCATGCCATATTAACTCGGCGTTCACAACAAGCCGACAATGCACAATGGTAATTTCATCACCGATCACGGCGCAATTAGACTAACCCGACGGATCAATAGTGAACAACTAAGCCAAAGACCACACGACTTGACCCATTTGGCAATCCAAAGATCAACACACAACCACTGAGATGGGCATTTCAATGTATGCATCTATGTGGTGAGCCAAGAGGAGCTCGAGGGTTATCCATAGCCCATTGGAATATAGTGCGCCCAACAAAATAGGGGCAGATGTGGTTTGAAGCCATGAGTTAATATGCGACTTGGCCTATTTTTAGACCCTCGCCCCTCCCCTTCTCATTGGGCATGTGGGATATATCGCCTTGTGAATTACAAACCATCGGCGTAAAGGTTGAGCCGAGATTTGAACCCCGACCTTGTGAAACAAACCAACATGACTCGTCGGTTAAGATGGGCTGCTCAATGGGTTAAACATTGAGCTTGTAGGGTTTTATTAAAGCATAGTCGAGACTACGAGAACCAACCATGGAGCAGTTTTGAAAACCCTTTAATTTGGAGCACCCGGGGTCAAATTTTTGGCATGGTGTAAAAGGGAAGTTGCTCGAAATTCTAAGAGGAATTCAAATATGTAATTTGTTTTCATGGAATGCTTGTAAATATCCATTTGTAGGTGATTTTCTAGTACATTTTAAGGGGGTCACATTGTGAAGACACTATAGGGGGGGCCATAGATGGACATCAAAATGGTTTCTGTAAATTGCGAGTTCCATGATGTTGGTGTGTGTGACTGTCCAGTCATCGTCCACATCACCTAGGTGAGTCATCTCGCCTTGCGAGAGTCATAGGTCTTAGGAAGTCAAATGACAAGTGTCAAATTGCATTATAGAATCGACATTGTCATTTACGTCATCATCATAGGAGTTACATTCCTTATTTGGAATTGTAACTCCTCTTCTAGTGGCGTCATATGCGTCAGTCAACGTCATATGCGTCAGTGGCGTCATTGATTTCTTTCCATGTTTAGGCATGGGGGTTACACAGCACCCCTATTTGTACTTCCTATTTTTTGATCTATGAGCATGAGCAGACCCATTCTTCTTACTTGCAATCTTCTTTCCATTGTTTCGAATCTTGCATATTGCGTTGGCTTGAGGTTACCATCGGAGTGCAACTTCGTTGTGGTGCATCGCTTTTCGACATCGGTTCTCGCGAATCCCTCTTTCATGGTACCAGAGCTGGTTTCGATAACGCGTGCACTCTTCGCTTCTCGAATTGTTTATTACTTACAGGTTTCTTCTCATTTCCTCGTGTGCAAGTTTTTTTCGATTATCATTTTGGAATTATTGCTCACCTCGTATTGAGGTTTCAGCAGTTGCAAGTTAAGGTATTTGGTTGGTTTGTTTATCAGCTGAGTTCATATTTGGATATTTCTAGATCTTTGTGGCTGTTGTTTCTGGGTTATTTCTTGCTGGTTGTGTTCAGATTCAGCTGCAGGGTAAAAGAAGAGCTCGTTTTTTGGCGTGGACCTGTGATTACTGGTTGGGATCGTTGTTTTTTCTTCACCGGTGTATACTCAGACTATTCCGAGCTTCTTCCTCATCGCTGTGGTTCCTTGCTGTCTCAAAACGTTTTTTGCAAACCTCTCACGTTTTTTGCAAAACCTCTCACGTTTTTGCCTTGTCTCTCACGTTTTTTGCAAAGCTACTCACGTTTTTCCTCTGTTCTGAGCATTTTCAACTGTTCCAGACGTTTTTTTGGGCCTTTCTGACTGTTTTCTCCCTTCCAGGCGTTTTTTTGCCTGTCCTCAGGCGTTTTTCTCCCCTGGCTGCGTTTTCTCCTTTGTTCCAGGCGTTTAAACCTGTTCCAGGCGTTTTTCTATCACCTGGCTGCATTTTCAACTGTTCCAGGCGTTTTTTAAACGTCCTAAGGCGTTTTTTTTCTCCTTTCCTGTGTTTTTGCACGCTGTTTTGGACTTGCAGCATTTTTGGGTCATCAAGGCATTTTTGCATGTTCTTTGCGTTTTTCCAGTACTGTTGGCATTTTTCCTATAGTGGACAAGTCACTAAATTATCTCTTTTTACCTGCCTTTCATCCCCACGTGGCTTTCTCAGTCCGCTGCCAGGTAATATCTCTCTTAAAATACGTTTTTTATTCACTTTTCTTTAAAAAAAACGTGGTTTCATTCTTTTTATCTTATCACTCTTCTAAAAAACGTGTTGTTTCATTATTTTTAAAAGGTATAAGGTAAAAACATTACATTTTATTGGCATTGTAAGTTTTTTGGCTTGTTTTATTAACCTTCCGTCGAGTGCCGAAGACGAAGGGTGAGGTCCGGGATTGGCAGGTGGCTAATCCCCCCTCGCAATACAAACAAACCCTATCTCAAATTCCATGCCATTTCCAACGAGCATACATACGACACCTTTTGCATGCGTTTAGGGCACTTTTTAATCCGTTTGCAGGCTTATTGGCTTTTTCCTCATCAATTGCGGGAATTGGTTTTTGCTATAACTTTTGACTCGTTGCTCGGTTTTGAGCACTTCTTTAGTCAAAGTTGCATGTTTTTTCGCACTCTAGATGATGGGATCATTAGTTTTGTAAATGCACTAATTTTATAAAGTGCCGCATTCTGGGGGGTGTCTTTGTATTGCTTAATTCAGCTCATTTTTTCTTGAGCTTTGTTCTATTCCTTTTTTGTGGACTTGTGAGCGCGTCCGCCATAGTCTTACGACAAAGGGATTCTTTCGTGTGACATGAGACGTTGTTTCTCACAAAGCTCTTTCTTCCCCCTCTTGCTTCTCTCTTTTTGTGCTTGCTTGCAGTGTCGATCTGTTGTGCCCTACGAACCTTGATTGTTGTCTCCACCATTGCGCGTTATTATGCTAATTGCAAGGTGAGTGAAAAATGGTTCTCGAACACAGTCGCATCTGGTTGTAATCAACGCACTGAATTATAAAGTGCCAAACTCGGGGGGTGTAATTTTGTTTTGGGGGTTGTTATTGTCCTGGGTGTTGTATTACATGCAGACGCATTATCGGCCGAGTCCGACGTCTTGCATTTGTGCATCTTGCACTTTTTGATTCCGCATCATGGAGGGTGCTCTTTCCAGACTTGAGCATCGTAGGATCGCCTTACAGCCTCCACCAATTCTTCTGGGAGAGAGAACTATTCAGCTTGGCGTGCTTCTATGGAACATTACTTCGCCTACAAGGGTCTTTCTCACTTCTTGGTTGGGCCTGTTCCTGCACCCACTGATCATCGTCATCTTAATGATTTTCTCAACAATTGCGACCGTGTTTTTGGTCACATGATGATGCATGTCTCTACATCTCAATGGGTTCACGTGGAAGACTCAGATCCACCCCACCATGTCTGGAGCATTCTTCAGTCCCTCTATGGAGACCCTTCACATACGCCGCAATTGTTGCTACTGTTGATTCAGTTGTCTCCTCCATTTCTTTGTGTGATGACAGTTTCACTGACACAGGCTTGCTTGGTTCTACTTCTGATGACGAGGATTGTGCATCCAGTTCTGATGTCGAGAGTACTACAGAGGACTCTTCTCCTCTTTCTCTCACTATTCCAGAGAGTGTTGACACTTCCCACATCTCATCAGATATCGAGCAGTCCCCTTCTCAGTCTCATACAGTCATCACACCCGCCTCCTTTCCACTTCCAGTGTGTGAGGCCCATTTCACTCCTCTACCTTCATTGGATGACTCATACCTATCTGACATCGCTCTTCTGTTTGTTGAGCCCCCTCATTGGGACGAGTATCTGCCTGACCTTAGTCGTCTTTTCACAGATTCCACTTGTGATGCTCTACAGGTCCCTCATCCATCTACAGGTGTTTCAGAGGAGTTCATCATCTCTGTTGTTGGGAGTGCCCCTTCTGGGACTCTTACCACTTCCACTTTTCCGAGACCTTCATTGATCCACCCTCAGTTGTGGATCCATTTTCTGTTGTGGAGGATGTTTTGTTCCCTTCACATCACTTGGACATCCTTTCTGCGGGTGTTCCTCCTCACTCTGACAGTTCTACGCATGTGGCATTACCTTTGGTTCCTTGGCACTCACTTGCTAGACCTATGTCACACTTCAGTGCACCAGACTCAGAGTTCTTCGTGTTGCTGCCTTCTGTTTCCTTTGTGGAGTGGGCGGATTTCCAACACATCTTTTCTGTCCTTCCTAAGGGCAGACACACAGTACGGTGTAGATGGCTCTTCTTCAGTCCAGAGGCAGAGGATCTCATCATCGACATACAATATGTTCAGACAGCTGATCAGGTTGCAGACATTTTCACCAAGCCCTTCACTGAGGTGAAGTTTCTTCACTTGCGGTCTCTTCTTGGGGTGAGGTCTGCTGCAGCCGCCCATCTTCTTCGAGGCTATATAGTGCTCCTTTTTTCTCTCTCTTCTCCTCTTCTTCTTTAAAAGATGTTGTTTGTACATGGGCACCTTATCGGGCCTTTAGTTGCTTGGGGCCCATTGAAACATCTTTCTTAGTTGTCTAGGGAGTCTTCTTTTTCTGCGTTCGCGTACTTGACCTCTTCCTCGGCTTCGATGAAGGGGGTGTTGGTGTGTGTGATTGTCCAGTCATCGTCCACATCACCTAGGTGAGTCATCTCGCCTTGCGAGAGTCATAGGTCTTAGGAAGTCAAATGACAAGTGTCAGATTTTGTCATAGAATCTGACATTGTCATTTGCGTCAATGCGTCATAGGAGTTACATTCCTTATTTGGAATTGTAACTCCTCTTCTAGTGGCGTCATATGCGTCAGTCAACGTCATATGCGTCAGTGGCGTCATTGATTTCTTTCCATGTTTAGGCATGGGGGTTACACAACACCCCTATTTGTACTTCCTTTTTTGATCTATGAGCATGAGCAGACCCATTCTTCTTACTTGCAATCTTCTTTCCATTGTTTTGAATCTTGCATATTGCGTTGGCTTGACGTTACCATCGAGTGCAACTTCATTTTGGTGCATCGCTTTTCGACATCGGTTCTCGCGAATCCCTCTTTCGGTTTGGTACCGGCCCATTTACAGATTACAAAGGTCTATTATCATTATGGAAGGTTAATTATACTTCTTTGGACTTTAATAGATCGACTCTCTTTTCAAGAATGCAAGACGTAGCCTTCGGGTGAACTCATTATCAATTTCATTTTGTGGATGATTTATTTCTACTTTTTATGAAGCTTTTGATCGGATAAAATCAGGTAATGGGTTTTTATTAATTTGGTTAAGCAATTTATCAATTAAAATGGGAAATTGGATTGAAGATTTCATTTCAAAGTATCCATAATCCATGAATTTTAAAATGAATGCACAATTAAGTGTTGTGAGTGAATATCAATTAAGGTGCACAAATTATAAATTAATCGATTTTGGAGTAATTGAAATCCATAAAATTAATATTGAGTTCCTAGATCCTTGTAAATGGTCAAAGTTTGAAAATTATAACTTGCATTTTTGGATCAAGTTTGGTATCGAGTTGGTTTAGCTCGATATTTTACTTCTAGTTTAATCTGATGTAACAGTGATTGCTTGATTGGTGCGATTAGTTCGGTGGTTGAGCGGTACATGTGCACTATGGGCATTTATAAATTTTACAAATGATGTTGAAAACCAATCTTGTAGCTACTTTGGCGAGACATGGTAAGCATGATTCCTCACCTCGAAGTAGGAGAAAAGGGGAATTATTGCCCTCATTGTCGGATGAGTGGACACGAGGTTGAAACTGTTGGAAACTTCATCTAAAAACCATCCAAAGCATTGAAAGAATAAGTTAGAGTTTAAAATTAAAGAAGTTTTTAAACCATAAGTAAAACATGAATCAACCTCTAATATATCCACGGTTGAACCACCGATGAGTCCGTTCTATTTTGATACAAAGAATTTTGGCTCATGTGAGTTGGATAGGTTTGTTTTTTTCATAGCAATAATTGTTGAAAATCATGCAAAATTTTTAGAGTAATTTGTGGATTTTCGGTGTATGTTGAAGGATAAATTCACATGGTTTTAATTGCTTTGAAATTTGGAATTGGGGTCACCTGTAAGAGGATCTAGGGAAAGGTTTAAAATACTCATATTTTACTTCTTACGTGTTAAAGGATGACAATATACTAGTTTCTATTTTTAAAAGACTATGCGATTCAATTGGCATATGGTGAATAATGTCTAATTTTGGAAATGTAATTTTAAGTTACTATTGTTAAATGTCATTGTGCAAAAATGTGACACCATTTTGAATTTGTAAGTAATATATAAATCTATTATGTGTATCTGGGTAATTGCACATTCGTGATGACCCTTATTTTTAGGGAATGTATTTGTAACTACCCGATGTGGTTACAATTGATGTGTACATTATTTGCACTAACAAACTAGTTTGTAGTTATGCTTGGTGATCATTTGTAGCAGATGGCAGTTCACCATTTTGGGTAAGCATACAATGTTCTCTATCCTTTTATATTTTAGTAAGTATGGATATAATTGTCACATTCACGTTGATTCAGATTTTTACTATAGCTATTTTTGGGCATTGATGGTCTAATTATTCTAGATAGTGAATATTTACATTTGTAATCGTCCATATCACAAAGTGTCAATTGAACACTAGCTTTCCGTAATAGAATGGGTGTTATTATCGACTTGTTGTTTGTGATGGCATTATAGTGGTTTTGGGTAGATTCATGTGGATTCACTTGACTATAGCTATTTTTGGTGTTAATGGTCTAATTTATTCTAGATAGTGAATATTTGCATTTTTACGCTTTTAGATAGACAATAAACACTAGCCTAATTGTGGGCGATTTATATGTCTTTTATCTTGATCTAATTTGATGGAATTTAATTTTAGTAATCACCTAATCATAGAGTATCAATGGAACACTAGCTTTCGTGATATAATGGGTGTTATTATATCATCGATTGTTTGTGATGACATTACAATAGGGATTTATAGTTCACAATTGTGTGTAGAGTTGATGGGGTTGCAGTAACGTATCGGGCCGAACACTAGCTTAATTGGGTGTTATTATCTGATCGGTTTATGTGACTAGTTAATCAAATATTTGCATTTAATTTACCTATAATGTTATTTCTGGTTCTTGTATGTGATTGTGAAATGTAATATGAGATAACATGTTTTAATGGGTTGATAAATAATTTTTGTGGACAAAAAGCATTCCCAATTGGGAGGAGTGATCTAGAGGATTTTTGGTTGCTTAGAAAGTTTCTTAAACCTCCTAAACCATGACCACATTATAGATTATTCTGAGTCCTTTCCGACGGTATGTAGAACTCTAGGAAAGGAGTCCGAATGTAAAAGTTATCGTGGATCAAAGATTTGGTTTGAAAACTGTCAACAATGGTCAAGTGGGAATAATGTGTTAACACGTGGCATTTGGCAAAAAGGTGAAAAAGGTTAAATTTTGTGTTTAGATCACATCTGGTCTTTGACACAAAAAGTTTTACGGGCCCCACTATTTTTTGGCAAAGTACCCTCACCCGTGTTCGACACACTCTTTTGTAGAAGGGGTGCCTTTTCACCTTTATTTCATATTGCCATTATCATCTTTTTGATTATATATGCCATATATCTCTCTAACATTCCCAATGTGGGACTATTTGTATTGAGAGTTGATTTTACATTACGGGACTATAATGGTGCATTATCGAGCTCGAGTGAGCTATCTATTAGCTCGGTGGGGTGATCAACTCCCCACCGAGTTGATCACATTATTATCACATTGGATGGGCCTTATCTATTTGGCTAATTAAACTTCCATTATGTTCAAGATTTTCTATGTTATATGCCTCACCCTTATCTATATTCCACTAAATTCATACTATCTCGGTGGATGTGGCATGCATATTAACTTGGCATTCAATGGATCCACAATGAACAACTAAGCAGCGATCAACCCACCAACTTGACCCATCTTAAAACAATCCAAAGATCAACACATGTACCCCAGTCGATATTCAATGAGATGGGTGTTTCAATGCATGCATCTACGTGGTGAGCCAAGAGAAGCTCAAGGGTTATCCATAACCCATTGGAATATAGTGCGGCCCAAAAAAACAAGGGGTAGATATGGCCGAAGCCATGAGTTAATAGGTGACTTGGCCCATTTTTAGACCCTCACCCCCTCCCTTAGCACCCCTCTCTTCTCGTAGGCATGTGGGATATATCGCCTTGCGAATTACAAACAATCGACGTAAATGGTTGAGGCGAGATTCAACCCCGACCTTGTGGAAACAAACCAACATAACTCGTCGGTTAAGCATGGTGGCTCGACGGGTTAAACATTGAGTTTGTAGGGTTTTATTAAAGCATAGTGCATGACCGTGTGAGAACCAACCATGGAGCAGTTTTGAAAACCCTTTAATTTGGAGCACCTAGGGTCAAATTTTTGACATGGTGTAAAAAGGAAGTTGCTCAAAATTCCAAGAGGAATTCAAATATGTAATTTGTTTTCATGGAATTCTTGTAAATATCCATTTGTAGGTGATTTTCTAGTTCATTTGAAGGGGGTCGCATTGTGAAGACATTGTAGGGGCCACATACGGACTTCAAATGGTTTATGGTAAATTGCAAAGTTCCATGAGGTCTGATATCAACCCATTTGTAGATTACAAAGGTCTATTGTCATTATGGAAGGGTAATTGTACTTCTTTGGACTTTAATAGATCGATTCTCTTTTTGAGAATCCGGAGATGTAGCCTTCGGGTGAACTCCATTATCAATTTCATTTTGTGGATGATTTATTTCTATTTTTGATGAAGCTTTTGATAAGATAAAATCAATAATGGGTTTTTATTAATTTGGTTAAGCAAATCATCAATTAAAATAGGAAATTAGATTGAAGATTTCATTTCAAAGATCTATAATCCACAAAGTTTAAAACAAATGCACATTTCAATGTTATGAGTGAATATCAAATTAAGGTGCACAAATTAGGAATTAATCAATTTTTGGATTAATTGAAATCCATAAAATTGATGTTGAGTTCCTAGATCCTTGTGAATGGTTAAAGTTTGAAAATTATAACTTGAGTTTTCGATCAAGTTTGGTATCGAGTTGGTTTATCTCATATTTTGCTTCTAGTTTAATATGATTTAATAGTGATTGCTTCAATTAGTGCGATTTAGTTCAAAGTGGTTGAATAGGTACATGTGCACTATGGGCATTTACAAATTTTGTAGATGATGTTGAAAACTAATCTCATAGCTACTTTGGTGAGACATGGTAAGCATGATTCCTCACCTCGTAAGCGAGAGACAAAGGGGAATTATTGTCCTCATTGTCGATGAGTGGGACATGAGGTTGGAAATTGTTGGAAACTTCATCCAACTAACCATCCAAAAGCATGACAAGAATAAGTTGGAGTTTAAAATTAAAAAAATTTAAACCATAAGTAAAACATGAATCAACCTCTAATATATCCGCATTTGAACCACCGATGAGTCCATTCTATTTTGATACAAAGAATGTCGAGGCTCATGTGAGTTGGATAGGTTTGTTTTTGTATAGCGGAATTGTTGAAAAGCATGCAAAATTTTTAAAGTAATTTGTGCATTTTAGATGTATGTTGAAGGATAAATTCACATGGTTTTAATTGTTTTGAAAATTGGAATTGGGATCACTGTAAGAGGATCTCGGGGAAAGGTTTAAAATACTCAATTTTACTTTTTATGTGTTAAAGGATGACAATATACTAGTTTCTATTTTTAGCAACAATATTCTTGGTTATCATTTCATTTTGAGGATGGCGAGTTCACCTTTTTTGGTAAGCATACAGTTTTATCTATCCTTTTATAGTTTAGTAAGTATGGATAGAATTGGAAGATTCACATTGATTCAGCTTTGAATTTAGCTTTTTTGGGCGTTGATGGTTTAGTTATTTTGGATAGTGAATATTTACATTTTTAATTGTCTATATCACAAAGTGTCAATTTAACATTAGCTTTGCATAATATAATGGGTGTTATTATCTCGACATGTTATTGATGATGGCATTAATGTGGTTTTGGGTATATTCACGTGGATTCAATTTTGACTATAGATATTTTTGGCGTTAATGGTCTAATTTATCCCTGGATAGTGAATATTTGCATTTTTACAATTTCGAGATGAGATGTGAATCACTAGCCTAATTGTGGCGCTTCATATATGTTTGTTATATTGATCTAATTTTATGGAATTGTAATTTCAAGAAATCATCCTAATCATAGAGTATCGGTGGAACACTAGCTTTCTATGATATAATGGGTGTTGTTATCTCATCGATTGTTTGTGATGGCATTACAATGGGATTTACAGAGATCACGGTTGTGTGCAGAGTTGATAAGGCTCCAGTAGTATCAATTGAACTCTAGCTTAATTGGGTGTTATTATCTTGATCAGCTTTATGTGATTAGCTACTCAAATATTTGCATTTAATTTACCTATAATGTTATTTCTAGTTCTTGTATGTGATTGTGCAATGCCTAGGATGAGTTAGCATGTGTTAATGGGTTGATAAATAAATTTTTGTGGACAAAAACATTCCCAATTAGGAGGAGTGATTTGGAGGATTTTCAGGTGTTAGAAAGTTTCCTAAACCTCCCTAAACCATAACCACATCAGTAGATCATTCGAGTCCTTTACGACAATATGCAAAACTCGGGAACAGAGTTAGGATGTAGAAGTTATCGTGGGTCAAAGATTTGGTTTGAAAATGGTCAACAATGGTCAACTAGCGAATAATGCGTTGACATGTGGCATTTGGCAAAAAGGTGAAAAAGGTTAAATTTTGTGTTTAGATCACATCCGATCTTCTACACATGAAAATTTTTATGGGCCCCACTATTTGTTGGCCAAGGACCCTCAGCCAGGTTCGACACACTCTTTTGTAGGAGGGGTGCCTTTGCCACCTTTATTTCATATTGCCATTATCATCTTTTTGATTATATATGCCATATATCTCTCTAACATTCCCAATGTGGGATTATTTGTACTAAGAGTTGATTTTGCATTGCGTTAACTATAATGGTGCATTATAGAGCTCATGCGAGCTATCTATTAGTTGGTGGGGTGATCAACTCCCCATCGAGTTGATCACATTATTACCACATTAGACGTACTCGATCTATTTGGAAATTTAAACTTCCACTATGTTTAGGATTATCTATGTTATATGCCTCAACCTTTTCTATTTTCCATTGAATTCATACTATCTCGAGGATGTGGCACTCGGCATTCATAATAATCGATAATGTACAAATACATCTTGTCACCGATCACAATATAGTTAGACCAACCCGGATCCAAAGTGAACACCTAAGCCAAAGACCACATGATACAACCCATCTGGAAGTCCAAAGATCAATGCTTAGCCAGCCCGAGATGGACGTTCCAATGCATGCATCTACATGGTTAGCCAAGAGGTGCTCGAGGGCTATCTATAGCCCATTGGAATATAGTGTGGCTAAAAAAAAAAAAAGCAAATGTGGTCGATGCCATGAGTTAATAGGTGACTCAACCTATTTTTAGACCCTCACCTCCTCTTTCTCGCTAGGCATGTGGGATATATCGCCATGCGAATTACAAATTGTCGGTGTAAAAGGTTGAGGTAAGATTCTACTCCCCGATCTTGCGAAAAATAAACCAACACAACTCATCGGTTTAGCTAGATGGCTTGACAGTTAAAATTGAGCTCGTAGGGTTTTATTAAAGCACAATGTAGAGATTGTGCAGAGAACCAACCATGGAGTAGTTTTGAAAACTCTTTATTTGGAGCACCCATGGTCAAAATTTTGACATGCTTTAAAAAGGGAAGTTTCTCAAAATTCCATGAGGAATTCAAATATGTAATTTTTTTCATGGAATGCTTGTAAATATCCATTTGTAGGTGCTTTTCTAGTACAATTATAGGGGATCACATTGTTAATACACTATAGGGGCCACTCGATGTACTTGAGAATGGTTTCTCGTAAATTACAAAGTTCCATGAGGTTTGGTATCGGCCCTTTTACAGATTACAAAGGTTTATTGTCATTACTATGGAAGAGTAATTGTACTTATTTGGACTTTAATAAATCGATTCTCTTTTCAAGAATCTAGAGATGTAGCCTTTGGGTGAACTTTGTTATCAATTTCGTTTTGTGGATGATTTATTCCTATTTTTGATTAAGCTTTTAATCGATAAAATCGAGTAATGGGTTTTTATTAATTTTGTTAAGTAATTCATCAATTAAAATGGGAAATTGGATTGAAGATTTCATTTTAGTATCCATAATCCACAAAGTTTAAAATGAATGCACATTTTTGTGTTGGGAGTGAATATCATATTGAGGTGCATAAATCAAGAATTAATTAGTTTTGGAGTAATTGAAATCTATAAAATTGATGTTGAGTTCCTAGATCCTTGTGAATGGTTAAAGTTTGAAAATTATAACTTGCATTTTTGGATCAAGCGTGAGCTATTAGATGTGTAAAGCCAATAAAGTGCAAGAGATAAAGCAATAAAAATCCAAAAGGATTTGTCAACCACTAATTTTATTTCTCATGAATCATGTATAAATTAGTATGCTTTAAGACCTAGAAATGTACCCAAGTGCATAAATTTTGTTTCTACACAACATAGTGAGGTGAGAACCTTGTAGAGTCCAAGATTCCAACTACATGAGTAGTAAGTGTAATGACATAAACAATAAGAGTGTGTCCATTAGGAGAAATTAGAATAGGTGGAACATTGGTAAGCAATAGGTACAATTTGGGAAGATATGAAGCATTAAAGTTGTATTTACTAAGCATCTATCACTATAGAAGAAACCGTATGCATAAATTTGGAAGGATGGGTATTGGTTTGCCCCATGGATGTAACAAAACGAGGTGTAACCATAACATACATGAGTCATGCATAAAAGTTTTGAAAGGGACAACATCAAGAATCATTATCAAATCAACACATTGTGTTTTATTTGTGGTGGGAAATTTGCACCAAGTGATGTAACATTGGACTTCGTAAGCATAGAGTCATTAGAATTACATTGAGATTTGTTACAAGAAACAATTTTGAAAGTTATGGTCATGGTGACATTGTGAAGGGGGATGTGAGTGTCTCCCAACACCTTAGGTATTGTAGATGTAGCAACCACCATAATGAATAAAGTTGTAGATATAGGTAAGTGTACAATAATATCCATTAGGGATCGAGCACCATTTGGATGAGATTGAGATAGTGGGAGGAATATCATGGGTGTCAATAGAAATTTCATCATGTAAATTAGTAACATTGTAGTCCATCACGGAGGAGAATGATGTGTAATGTAAGTAGTGTCTTCATTATCATGTATGAGAGGGATATCACAAAGATTAGCAACATGAGGTGTGGAATCTATTGTAGCATTATCCATGGAAGAAGGTGTTTGCAAGGGTCGTGTTTGTTATGGCATGGGTAGGAGGGATTGCATGTATAGTATGTAACCAAAATGACCTAGAAGGATATTGATTAAAAAATATTGAAATAAATAAATGCCTTTTACTAATTATGTAACAATGTTGAATATATGCAATGAAGTAAAGAATTGACCTAAGAAAATAAGCAATTTAAATTTGTAACCCTAGTTATAAATGAAAGGAAAGAATACTTACATGATTTCACAATTAAATTCTAGATTGTATGTTGTCTTGGTGATGAACTAATGAACAAAAGGGGAAAATTTCACACCGAAGGTCATAAAATTGTACGAATGCAGGATTTTCCTAGACCGGTGCACTATGGAGAGTCGGGGGTGCTCGGGCGCTCGATACTGTTCAGGCATCCGTGAGTGCTCAAAAGCTCAGAAACTCAGTTTCACAGGTCGTGATATGTTCATTGTCCTTTGTTTCCTATCACTAGTATGTCGCACCAAGTCCGTAGATGTCGCTTGTAACCTACAATGAAGAAATGACTTGTAAAACCCCAAAACACATCAAATCCCAAAAAATAAAATAATGCAAATGAGGCATCGAATATCCTCGATTTCAACAAGGTGAACTTATGATCGAGTGTTACACTACATCTTAGACCCAATGTAGTTCTCTTTGTGTGTGTGTGAGAATCGTGCCCTAGGTGGCTCTGTGTGTGTCACACTTGATAGCGAAAAATAGCTAGATGTAGATGTAAATATATGTGTGCATGAAAGAATGAACTTCCCCTCTTGTGTGTATGCAAAAATGATAGTCCCTTATTGTGGGAGCTAGATGGATGTTTGAATGCTCTAGAATGCTCTTGGATGCAACCTTAGGTGGTGATAGCTAATGCTTAGTGCTTGGTCCTTTATTATGATCACATATATTTATATTTATATGATTCCCTTGCTTGAATTTCATAATTAACCTTGAAAAAATATGCCTACCTAGAAAATAAGATGCCCAAATGGATAGAAAGACCCAAAAGATGTGAGAAAATTACAAAGAGGTCAGGGGTGCCCAAAGGGGGAGATGGGGGCACCTAATGCGCTGTCTGTCCTAGGCTGGGCATTAGTGTTAGGGTGAGAAATGTTGAAGTATAAAAATAAATGGGGAAAGAAAGAGTGTAAGACTAAAAAAAAATAGAAAGCAAGCAAATTTGGCCAAAGAATGATCAATTAGTACTTTTTTTACCTTAGGAATCATATGAATAGTAGTATGTGATCATGACTAGATAGATACCCAAAGTGCATGATTTAGTGTCTACATTTCCCCCACTTTATGTTTTTGAGAGAATGCTTGATAAAATAAAGTAGATAAGAGATGTGTACCTGATAACCATGTATATCGATGGTGAAAAGTGTGTCGAGAGACAAGGAAAAGCATGGAATGATAAAAATGTGAAGCATGGAAGCTAAAGAAGAGGAAGTGAAAAAGTGATGATGATGACCCTAGGGTGAGAGAGCGTATGTGTAGATGTCATTTTACCTGTTGTTGATGTTGATTGTTGTGTGATGTTGTGATGTGTTGATGTGATGTGACTACCACTTCCCATAAGGATGGACTTGTAAAAGAGAAGAATAATCAAGTAGTCAAATACGCGTGTATATGATCAAAATGAGTAAAAAGTATGTAAGAAAGTATGTAAAATTATGAAAAAGGAACATGTGCACTTGATCCGTGATGAGTAAAAAGTGTAGAAAGGATCCTGATGTTGTAAAGAATGTTTTTTGGTGATCTCAGAACGAGTTTTTTTTGGGCGATCTCACGCCAAAAACAAAAGAAGTGTAGGGATAAAATTTTGGTGTCATCCTCCAACCTTTAAATGCTTCCTAAACTATAATACAACACCACTAAATGTTGTGTAAAATTCTAATCCATTTTAAACAATTATGATCCAACGCAAAAGAAAGTAGAAAATAAGATGTAGTGCATGCATGATGAGTGTTAAGGATTTGTATGCCTTATAAAACCATTGTGTGGAATTTCTAAAAACTATGTCGATATGAAAAAAATGTTGTGTAACTTCCCCTTGGTCACAGTGCATCTAGGAAGGGTCGGGGGCAAGTGCCCAGGCAGCTATTGTCAGTGCCGGGCTCAAGTGTCTATGTTGTGTTGAGGACCCAAGTCGGATCTAGGTTGGTCTTGAGACTACAAATTGTGTTGTACTTGTACTTGAACTATGTTGATATGCTTGTGACTATAAACCGTATGTGGGGGGACTAATTCACCCAATGATCCCCCTCATTTTGGGTGCATGTGATGTCGTTGAGGAGTATGCGGCTCAAAAGGAGGACCGACCATGACCGCTTGAACTCTAAAACTGATGCCCTGCAGGGGAGGGAATGTGCTTGGTAGAAACCAAGGCACACAAAAAAGTGGCTAGGAAACAAGTGTTAGTGTAAACAAGATAAAATACACATGTAGAAAGGTCAAGATGTAAGCTAAGCACACAAGAAGACAATGTGGATAACACAGTGAAAGACAAAGTAGACCATGAAAAGTGGGTTTTTCAAATGGGACATCACTCATGATGTCATAAGACAATCAAGGCTATAGTGGCCAAAAGCATACATGAAATCGAGAACAACAAACAAGACATAGGGCAAAGCCCACAAACAATGGCATACAAATGCAAACAATATCAAACAAAGAAACAAACAACCATGTAGCAAATAGATCTCAAAAAAAATGTTGCACATGAAGCACCCATTAGCATGTTAGAAAGATATAAAGTATGTCAAAGTGTGTATAATTTGATATAGTAATGTATTATGAAAATGAAACAATAACACATGTAGTGTATACGAAAGTGGATGCCCCAGAGCTATTGTGGGACTGGTAATAGGTACTACGCCAAACATCATATGCTACATGTATGATATTATGTAGAGTCTGTGATCACAACTAGAAGAAAGTGAACACACGTGTGTATAGAAAAGAGATAATGACATATAAATTGTATCTTTCTAAGCATGTGTAATAAAGTGTACATGTAACAAGTAAATGCAAGAAAGACTAAATGTGACCAAGATATGCAATATGTTATGGATGAGATGGAATGGAATGCAAAGTGAATGTGATAGGGGTTGCGTGCCCCTCGAGTGAATGTGAATGTGTATGCATGAGATGAGGTTCATTTATACATGCCCCCTCAAAGATCAGAATGAACCATATAACAAGAGTGCATCATCGAGAAATGGTTTGAATGGTGCACTAGAAATATGTGATCATCAAAGCGTAGAGCGTAGAGTATGAGTGAGTGTGTGTGGGGTTCATTTTAGATTGAGACCCTCAATAGTCAGTATGAACCGCATACTAGAGTGCGTTATAGGCTAATGAGCGTAGTGTGCAATAGTGTATATCGTGAATGTGTAGAGCGAATAATGCACATAATGTGTGGTAGAAGTGTGAAAGAAAGATGTCAAGCCTACACGAAGTATGCGTGTGAATTGTGTGCAAATGTGCAATGTGTGAAAGTGAATGTGTAGTGTGTGAGGTTCATGTATATAGTATGCCCTCAACAGTCAAGTGTGAACCATAGCACGAGAGTGCATCATCGAGTAATGACGATACAAAGTGTATCAAGATGTGTATGTTGTGTGTGAGATATTAGATATGTGGAGTGTAGAGTGATCAAGGATAAATGCAAGAAAACTTGATAAATGCTAGAAAGGGGGAGAATAAGCATGATGCCCCCAAAGTGTGTATGAATATGGAGCTCTATGCAATGACGTGAGAGATATCATGCCATTATGGGAGAGTGTTATCTATTGTCATGATAAGAGAGAGAGAGAGAGCCAAAGAAATGGTAGGTAAAAGCAACACTAGTACCATGCGATGGTGGACAAGTTTGAAATGTTTCATGATCATCAATATAAGGAGTAGTTAATTTGACAAAAGTGATTGGTTATAACTTATGGTGGGATTGATGATGCTGCAAAAGACTTGATAGGAGAAGAGGGTGGATTGATTTTGAGAGGTAGTTGCGTAGTTTGACTTGGTAATGTCGTAGATGACTTGAGAGGAGGAGGTGTTATATTGATTTTGAGAGGTGGTTGCTTAGGTGGTGCTTGACTTTCTATAGAAGGAACCTTAGAAACGATGACATGATGCTCATTAGACATAGATGAATCAGATTTAGGAACCCATTGAGATGTAACAAGTGGAGAGGACCATGTAATAGAATGTTTGTGTAATGAATGAGATAAAACCTTGATGCTCAAGATGTTTGATTCTTCATTGTAAAGCATAACAATCATTGTCATTATGTCCATTGATTTGATGATAAGCACAAAATGGGAGACCTTGATATTTGACCAACCGATAAGGAGGATAACAATGAGTAGATGGCAAGTGATTAATTGATGATTAAGGAGTGCAGTAAGAATGTCATGTTGCTTAGTATTGCGATCAAACTTGAGAGGTGTTGGTAATGGTAAGACTTGAGGTTCACTGATATGAGCACATGTAGAAGACATAGAATGAGGATGAGAAGAAGAACTAGCATGAGCCTGAGAAACATCCTTAAGATGTTGGATTTCAGATTTAAGAGATATAATCATTGATTCCATAGCTTGAAATTTATCTTGAAATAAAAATGTAAAGCTTTGAATTGACTTGTAAATAGATTGATTGGAATTAGGACCAAGAGAGTCATTAGATAGATGATCAAAGATGGAACTAATTTATGAAGGTGGTGTATCAAGAGGGAGGTAGATAATGCGTCAACCTTTTAGAGAGCCTCTTTGCAAGATGGGTGCATTTGAAGCAATTGATAGAAAGGGGATTGAGGAGATTTATAAGCCATGAAAGAAGAAACAAAATGATCCAAGAGTATTCAAACATGGGTTCACCAAATGATTAAGCAAATATTGAAATAAATAAATTCCTAATACTAATTATGTAACAACACCGAATATATACAATGAAGTACATAATTGACCCAAGAAAATAAGCAATTTAAATTTGAAACCCTAGTTGCAAATGAAAGGAAAGAATACTTAGCTAATTTTGTAATTAAATCTAGATTGTGCCAAGTGCCGAAAAATGATGAAATGATGAACAGAGAGAGGGAAAATGTCACAATAATTTCAAAAAAATTGTTCGACCACATGATTTTCCCGGACTAGGGCGTCTATGGAGGTCAAGGGCACTGGGGTGCCAAGACCTATCATGGGTGCCCGTGATTGCTCAAAATCTCATAAAACTAGTTTTTTTAGGTCATGAGATAATCGTTGTCCACTTTTTGTCACTTAGCATATCACACTAAGTCTATAGATGTCGCCTTGTAACATGTAATGAAGAAATGACCTACAAAACCTCAAAACACATCAAATACCAAAAATAAAATAATGCAAATGAGGGTCGACTGTCCTTGATTGTCAACAAGGTGAACTTACGACCAAGCGTTGCACTACATCTTAGACCCAATGTAGTTCTATGTGTGTGTGTGTGTGTGAAGAATCGTGCCCTAGGTGGCTCTTTTGCGTGTCACACTTAATAATGAACAAGTAGCTAGATGTAAAATATGTAAATAAATGTGTGCATGAAAGAATGAACTTCCCTCCTATGAATCTATGCATAAATGGTAGTCCCTTATCCCTTGTGTGGAGATAGATGGATGCTTGAATGCTCTAGAATGCTCTTGATGCAACCTTAGGTGGTGATGATTAATGTTTAATGTTTGTTCCTTTATTACGATCACATAAATTTATATTTATATGATTTCCTTGTTTGAATTTCATAATTAACCCCAAAAGACTAACTACTAAGAAAATAATATGCCCAAATGGCTAGAAAAGACCCAAAAGATGTGAGCAAAGTACAAAGAGGTCGGGGGCTCCTAGAGGGACGAGGGCGCTGCCTGACGCTGCGTCTTGGCTTGGTGTTGGTGTCTAGGGTGAGAAATGTCGAAGTATGAAAAGATAGACTAGGCAAGGAGTGTAAGACCAAAAGAGGAAACATAAAGCAAGAAAAGATGGCCAAAGATAGTGATCAATTAGTACTTTTCTTGCTTAGGAATCATATGAATAGTAGTATGTGATCAGGACTAGATAGATACCCAAAGTGTGTGATTTAGTGTCTACATATATTATAATTGAGATTATTAGGCATAACATGATATATAACATTAAGAGTGCAAGAAGGTACGAAAATAATGGGTAGAGTGATTTTTCTCAACACTCACTTATTAATTCCATGAATACATAGAGTAGATGGAGATGGAGTTAAATCGGTAAAAAGAAGCCCTATTTGATGGAGAAAAGAGATGTTACATATATTAAGACCAACATCATTATCAACTAAAGCACATTGAATAAACACATTATGAATGTGAACATGAATATACAATGGGGAGCATTTCCAATTGATGGTAAACCAATAGAAACAAGAAAATCAAGCAAAATTAGGTATCCAATGAAAATATATGGTTTGATCAATAAGCGGGTTCACCAAATAATTTAACAAAAATTAAATCTTAATAAGATGACCGGACTAAATTAGAAATATCATAGATACACAATATATCAACACACAATGATAAACAAGTGTGACTAACAAGAGGACATGACTAACTTAGTTAATATCTAGTTGTCTAGACTAGATCTGGGCTAGATAGAAAGTGGAACAAAATCATCTAGGGTGCTAGTGTCCTCACAAGGTGTGTAGATCTAGTTCTTTCGGTGTCTAATAATGTCACCTTCAATTTTCTCACTTTGTCATCCACTTCGTTGTAGGGTTCTCTTGTTGAAATTATACATGTAAAACAAACTCTAACTACCCACACAAGAATCAAACACACATTAGATGAAATAAAAGATGCATATTCTCAAGTCGATTGACCTCGGTGGTCACCTCAATCTAATTGTCACCGAACACCGTACTATGTTTCATTTTCAATGTAGTTTTGGTGTGTGTGTGATATAAATTATGTCCCTTGAACTAGGTTTCCCTTGTGCAAGTTGCACCAAGATAACGAGCTACAACTACTTTTCCCCCAAGATAATGTGTGTTATGAAATTCAAAATTTTCCCTTCCTATGTAGTGAATGATACACCCAAATGTAGTCCTTAAGTTGCTTCTTTTTATCTCGTAGTAGATAGAGAATAATATCTCAACCACCCCTTAGAATAATTAGTAGGTTGTGTATATATATGATTCCTTTGCTTGAATTTCAACATTAACAACACTAGAATTCGACCCAAAGTGATAAATACAAGTTTTAGAAAAGATAAACAAGTTTTGTGTAATTTTAAAATATAAGAACCAAGTGAAGGGATATAAGTGCCCACAGGGGGACAATAGCGTTGACCGCTTCTTTGTCCCTTATTGGGCACTTATGTCCAAAAATCTCCAAAGATAAATTAGGAAACATTCAATTGAGTAACACATTGTGTGATGTCCAAAAGTAAAGGGATAATTCCATAAAAGAAGAGGATGAAAGCATGGAAAGATAAAACAATGTCAATGTAAAGCAAAACAAGTGTTATCAATGTCTAGTTTTCTTTCTTAGGAATCATGCATATAATGACATGCTAGAGGCATAATGTAATATTAATAAGTGCATATTTTTGTCTCTGATAATGTCAAAGAGTTATTTTGGGTGGATCATATTTAGTTTAACATATTCTAGACCTCCATGAGTTTGTGAGAAAGGATAATTATGAAAAGAGAGATATTTTCAATATGTTCTTGATATTTTTCTTCTCTTATTTCTTCTCTCTTCCTTCTTCTATATATGTGCAATTTTCATTATTGTACAAGGTTCCTCTTCCTTGAAAACAAGATTACTCTGCTCTTTTGGTGGCCTAGATTTTTGAGTGCCTCGACCTTTGGTTTGAGCTTTGTACATGAATGATCACCTTTAGTTATATGGAAACATATATGTATATTATAGATTTTAATACAATTATGGTTGTGGATTATATCTACCCTTTGTCTTTGTGTTGATTGGTCCCTTACATCTCTATTATTTCCATGATTTATTATGTGTGACATTTGTATGGTTTTATTTCACCATGTCTTAAGGTTGAGAGTTTTAATTAGATTTAGATGCATGTTTTACGTGTGGTTATATCTACCCTTTGGAGTTGTGTTTTTCTTCTCATTTATCGAGCTCATACATGGAGGGTGATTCCATTTCATTTTAATGCAATCACTACATTTTATTTCATGTTTCTCTCACCCCATTTCCCCTTGAGTAAGTAGATTAGAGTAGATTAGTGGTAATATTAGGGTAGTTAGGATAGGAACTCGACCTTCTCTAAAGGTCTCGCCTCAAGGATCCAAGCTTCTCACACCTTGGAGACATTCTCATGTTGTTGTTGATATAACCAAGTTCTTCAAACTTTGTAGATCTTATCATGAGTGCACATCTCATCTCCAAAACATGTCATTGTTTATACTTAATTGTATATAATTGTTTGGCTCTCACATACACATATTCAATGATCCCGCATAATAAGACTTATCTTATTGATATCGATGTATTCTAATTAATGAAAATAAAATATTACACGTGGGAGATGAAAACTATAGGCTAATCAACAAGATTAATGAAAAGAATACCAAGGACCACCCTATGAACATATTTCATGTCAATGATAGCCAAGAACAACAAAAACTTGAACAAAATTATGTGGGCAAGGTTAAGGTCATTATTCTTGCATTACTCCCCAAGGGCGTCGTGTTAAGAAATAATGCTCAAGACGTGGCCAAGTCATTTGATAAGAAGCCTCAATTAACGAAAAATGTGATGGCACATCTAATAAGAATATGTCATTTGACAAATAAATAAATCATTATGGAAATGAATCTCATGAATAAAAGATAAAGACGGGAAATTTCAAGTATATAAGAAGGAAACATCTTCATTCACGAGATATTAATAATGATGGATATTCTAATAAAAAATATAAATTGAAGTGAAAATACATGTATGATTAGTACTCTCGGTAAGGTAACTAACGTTGTTAGGAATGTTGGTCTTAAAGCACAAGAAAATATGACAATAGTTGAACTATAAAAGAGTGATAAGAGTTCCATGGATAAAAATTTCCTTAGTAGATTTAGCGTAAGATCATAATAAAATTCAAAAAGAATTCACAACTACATCCATAAGATATTTGATCATTGTATTACAAGAGACAAAATGAACCTATAAATCAAAAGGGATAACATTTGATGCATTTACTTCACATCAAAGGTGGTTACAGATGTTGTGTTGGATGTTGTTAGGAAACCAAAGGATTTTTAATTCCTAAACAAGCCTAGGTCTATGTATTTGTTGTTTACTTTTCTACACAATGTTTAAGGTAGGAAGGTAAATGTCGATTACATGTCCTTGTTATATCGCATGCTAAGTAGATTTGGAATTTAAGAAGAAAGTATGATAGGTGAATTCCTTATATTTGGTAATGTTTATTATTATTTTCTACATTACGAATAACAAATGAACATTAAATGTAGGATTTGAAGAGACAAAAATGTCTCTTTTAGAAGGCTTTAAATTATACCTACAAAAAGCCTTATTGGGGAACAATACCAATGATTAGAGAGTCTAAAATTATTGTAGAATAAATCATTATGAAAGTGGCTACAATAACGATTCTATGTAGTATTATGGGGATATAAACTAATAAAAAATTGAAGTAAGAAGTCTCATCTTTTCTCTCAAGCATACCTTAGATTTAATAGTCAAAAGGGATTCAGTCCTCAAAAAAACTTTAATTTAAAATTCAATCTCGAGATAAAATTGCATCCACACAATAACATCAACTTTAAATTAAGCCATAAAAAATTCATGTTACATTACTCTCATAAAAGCTACCCTTTGAAATCCAAATCTTTGTCTCTAATACGTAGTGATGTAGATCATTTTAGGCTCATTACCTTCTCATCAAAAACCTTTTCCGTGTCATGCCCTCTTTCTCCATTTCCACCCACCATCACTCCATTGTTATGGTGTACCTAGAAAACACGTGCGCGTGTACACACATACACAAGAGAAATTGATAGTAAACGGGACTAGGAGCTTATGAGTTCAAAACTGTTGGTTGTATATTCAATAGAAATGACTGAGCCCCAAATTGGTGCAAATATTTATTACCATCTAGCTTGCATTTATAATGAAATAGAAAAAAATTCCAAAAACAATAGAGAAGCCGTAATTAGATCGAATAAAGAACTTGTAATTAGAGCAAAAAAATCACCAACAATTATCAGTTACCCTTGATCTACATGAGAGAGAGACACAATTTTTTTGAGTAAAATGCAAGATATTCCATCAACACTAAAGCAAAAATGAGTTTCAATTACCTCCTAAATAAAACCCTCTTCTTGTTATGTAAATATTATGTTCCATTACAAGATGTCTCATTTAGTGCGGGTTTGCAATAGCTAAATGTATGTGAAATAAAGTTTATTAAGCGAGAATGTGCAACACCGTCTTGAATCGACCAATTATATATTTGCCCAATAAAAAAGAAAAATCATAATGTAGCATGGTATAAACTGAGCACCCCCATATTGGATCGAATGAATGTTGTATCAAACACGATCCTAAACATTAACTCTTCCCATCATATATCTAAATCCAAGTTCTTGCACTTGAGAACTACATCACCTTGAATTTTACATTGGATATTAATTTTTGCCACATCACAATTTGCCTGTAATAGAAACATATAAAATCGACACAATTTTTCATATTCATCTTGGACCAACACCTACAACTCATACTAAAAAGACACAATTCAAAAGCGTCTATGAAATAACTGGGATTTATGCCTTAACGGAGTTGAAGTTCTATTATCTAGTTTCAATAAAGAAGTAAAACATCAATTGGGTTAAAAAAGCACCATGTCTATAATGCCAAACATTCTTGTTCTTCTTTGAAATTTTACTAGACACATTTACCATGCCCAAGATTTTGTTAGAGATATCTGCGCCACCCATCCATCAAATTGTTGTAAAAGTAGTAATCTTATTTTTATGTCTCATTTTTTTGATGAGTAGTGCACACTCGTTGGGCACTAGATTATATAGATTTTCAACACCTCTGCTCATGCTTTGGAGGAAACATATAGGGATTTACAATTACGAGTAAGCGTGAACTAAACTCCATTATTACGAATAGTGGCAACACACAACAATGACATCAACGATCGTAGATGTCTCGTGTTTT
Organism: Taxus wallichiana var. yunnanensis; assembly: GCA_018340775.1. NCBI lineage: Eukaryota > Viridiplantae > Streptophyta > Pinopsida > Cupressales > Taxaceae > Taxus > Taxus wallichiana. The sequence goes on from CM031237.1 coordinate 1,016,303,661, forward strand.
GACAATTTTTCCATCACATATCATTTTACTCGGAGTAAAAAAAAATTAACTACCTATCCATCAAATCATGTTTATCAATTTATTTTTCTAAAAAGTGAAAGAAATGTTTTCCATGTAACAAGTAATAATAAATTATTAAAAACTTCTTTTAACCAATAGAAAATAAATGCACACAATTAGGAATAAAGGCTCTAACCAATTTGATACAAATAAAATGAATTTAGACAATCAAACTTTAGTCAAATAAAATCTAAACACACACGACATCCTTAAATTAGTACATGGAAAAATGAGTATTTATTGTGGTGGAGACAATTTACAAAGGTAGGATAAAAATGATGAACAATTTTCTCAAATAAACAACTCAATCCTAGATTTTTTTCATTTTAAGGCATGTGTAAATATGATCTCGTGTCCATTGGTGAAGTTAGGTTCTCAAAAGCCCACCAGAATCAATTCTTGTCGAGTGCAAAGGCTCAAGGCATCTTCAAAAGGAATGAGGCCAGCATTGTATCACAAATGACTTTAGGAGACCAGACTAAATTCAGACCTTCAACCCAAAAAAAAAAATGAAAGAGAAAAAGAAAAGAAGATCTTCTTACGGTAATGAAAAACATTTCATTTTGACAAGGGAATTTAAAAGAAGCAAGTAAATACAATGTCGATTCTTGGATCCCGAATAATTCGTCTCGCTAGACACCCAAATAAGGAAACATTACGCCAATTTCGAGGGAAAATGCCGCCTCGTGTGAAGTCGAAAAAGTCACAAGGAGACGCTCATGCCTCCAAAGATAAGAGAGAAACGGAAACTGCCAGTTGCTCTAATTCCAAATCCAATTTATTCCCTGGATGCATTCGCCTGGTTACTTCCTCATCTGTGGCCATAAGTGTGCATGCCAAGCCCGGTTCCAAGCTCTCTGCCATTACAGGTTATTACCTCTCCTGTTCTATAATTCCTAATGCTTTTCTCTAGAATTTGGACCATGCAATTTCATAACGGGGAATATATATTTTCCTGCATACTTTTTTCTTTCTTAGAATTCGAGTGTTCTCTTTTATCTTAATTCGATTCCAACTTTTCTTTTGGTTTGAATTATTTGGAGTTCGAGTTTAGGGTTCAGGGACTGTATGCTTGGTAGATTTTATCTTCTGTGAATACATATGTTGTTCTAAAGTTGTGGGTATCGATATCTGGCTGGTATCTGTTCAGCTCTTTGGTTACACGAAATACCAAAATCAAATTCATGTTTCCATAATTGATTACTGATCACTTTTAGTGGTGGCACTGATGTTTGCCTAAAATTCGATTCCCTTTTGTTACTTTGGATGCCGGAATGTCAAATTTATGTATATATGAATGCACACTGATTACTCCGATTTTGTGGGTACTAATGTTTGCCTGAAATTTGATTCCCTTTGTGGTTAATGAAGTAGCAGAATATGAAATTTACACACAGATTAACAGAGACACAATAGCGACCGAATGCTTATTTTCATCTGTGTGGAAATGTTTGAGGTTTTAAAGATTGTGGGTGTAGATATTCCCGTGAAAAGTTTAGTATTGTGCAGCGTTTTTGTGGTATATATTTGATTGTTTTGTTGTTGGGAAGAAACAGATGTTGGTGAGGAGGCGGTTGGAGTGCAGATAGATGCACCTGCAAGAGATGGAGAAGCAAATGCAGCACTGATTGAATATATTAGCTCGGTAAGAGTTCTATGTGCCTGGCTTTACTTCTAGGGTTTTATTATTGTTTTTGAACAAGGATACTGCTAGTAGGATAAGCTGGTTATAGTAGCCTATACTCCATAGGCATTTAAGGCTGCATTCTCATATCAGGGTATGCTGTTGGCATATAGGGCTAGACTGTTGTCATGCGCTATTTTAAGGCACCGTTCTCATATCAGGGTATGCTGTGTGCATATAGGGCTAGACTGTTGTCATACACCATTTGGGTCGATATAGCAATGATTTCAAGAAGGTATACTGAAATATGAGCTATAATTTTACAAATTTAAAACCAATTGTTTTCTTAAAGATACTGCGAGACAATACTAAATAGAACTAATACATGCATTGCACTGATTATTTTGGACCGAACCATGTTAAAACCTTTATGTCGTAATAGTTGAAGCCATACTTTGGCGTAACATATACAGCCAAGCCAACATGTACGGCGAGTAATCATTGAGCAGAATCCTCTAAGACATGTGCAAGACCATCCAAACAATCACAACCGTTCATGTCAAAATATGGGAACAGTTCTGGGAGACAAGCGGAGGTGAGAGGGAGATTGCCGGGGTTGGCGTAATTAAATTAAAGCTTTGGAACTGTACATTGTTATTGAATTCGCTTCTGCCTGAATGTTGTTAAACAGCTGGCCACATTGTTTGATCTCTGTGCTACCAAATCAGGGCTATCCAAAGTAAAGGGAGTCCTACATATCTCCCGGGGCCTCACAGTTGAAGCTCTTGTATCATGTATATGACATCTTTAGCTGATAGAATTTACTATTTTCATGAACAAGGCATTGAAAAACGAGCTTACCAGGTTACTTGCATGGGGCCTCGTGTTGGAAGCACAATGGACTGAGAGGGGGCCAGGGGGTGAATCAGTCCTTACAAATTCAACTTCAATTTCAGATCATTCACATAAACCATTAATCAATTATCCATCCATTAATGTGTGCACAACAACATACAACATTCATACAATTAATCATGAGCAAGAGAAACAACACCAAGACACAAGATTGTAAGTGGGAAACCCTCAAGGGGAAGAAAACCCATTGAAAACTTTGCTGATATTACACACAACAAAGACTCAAGTGAATATTACACATCACAAGAGATTTATTTAGTGAGGCACCAACCCCACAAGGAGCACCAACCCCTAAACCCTTGTTGATATTACTCACAACAAGAGACTCCTATGAATATGACTCATCATAAGAGATTTTGATGAGAAGATCACTGATAATATGCTGCAACAACTCAACTGATGGTGATCACAAGATTCAGCTCCAATCAAACCCTTGCTCAAACCCTAGGTGTCCAATCCTTCACAAACTAGCTCTTCCTTCACTTCTCAAGCCTTCAAACACTTACACACATGCTTGTTGATTTTCCTTGACTTATCACACACCTGATCCAACCTCAATTCATGCTCACACACCTGCAAAACAACTTCACCTAGGTCTCAAAACAACTTCACCTAGGTCACAACTTCACCTAGCACACACACACAACTAGCTTGCAAAAGCACCCAAAACAATGCTTTTATAAGCTCCTCTTCATTTCAAATTCAAACTCAAACCTTTTCCCTCCTCCTCGGCTTGACCCATGCATCATAAAAACATCCTAAATTCAAACTATACAGTCACAAGTGACCCAAGTAGGTCGGCCTAGCCAAAAACAACATTTCATGCTCCAAAAATGATCAAATCCTTATGGGCACAAAGATAAAAATACCCTAACATCAAAACCATACTTAGTCATGACCCATAAATCATTACACATTCTTAAAATAACATTTAACATTCATACATGGTTGCAATTTAGCTCAACCAATCAAATTATTTCATTTAATGGGCCTAGTACTCTTTGTTCCTCTCAAAACTGTGTTTTCTACACCCTTCAGGACCCTGGAAACTTCATTATGCCACCAAATCAACCAAACCATGTCATGTGACCACTCAATGGAAATGCCAAAACTTGAACACTTTTAAGCAAGTTAGAAGCCTTGAAACACTCACTTGCTCAAACCACAGTCACTTTTCTCTTCACTAAATCAACTGTTCAAAAGCTGTTTTCAAAGATCAGCCGATAAAAACATTTCTAGGAACAATCAAGACCTCTAAATGGATTCATTGGATGCCAAATTCATCCCTCTTCCATTCCAGTGATAGCAAACATCACCTAATCCATCTCATGCTTCAAACAACTCAAAACTTCCAGTAGATCATATCTTGTCCTGCACTGGCAAAAACTTCTTGTCCAAAGATTGACCTGGAAACCACATCAAATCTCATCATCATGAGACAAACCTCATATCACTTTGGAAATCTCTCTGAATCCTCTTTCCAACACAACTTGAATCATCTTCAAACTCCACATGTAGCTCCAAAGTTATGCTCACTTTACTAAACATTGCTTTTTATGGCCTCAAAATTGCCCTTTGACCAGTCAACCTGAATGGAGCTCATTTGACCATGTACTTGCATGAACATGTCCTGAAACCTCTTTGGACATCAAGATCAACTCACATACATTCCACAATGTCAATTTAGTATGCAACTCCTTTGGACAACCTTGTCCCAAAACACTCTTCTTCGAAATCGACTGTTTGAGTGGGACCCACTCATCACCATGACCTCTACCATACCTTTACGGAAAGTAGGTGTCCTCTTCATATTCCAATCATCATCCATGCACTAGGAAGCAATTTTGGCCACTTAGGAAACATTTTGGCCACTTAGGAAACATTTCTTGCATACCGCTCTCAAGCCGGGGTTTCATCTCATAACTAGTTGTTCACCTTCTTAACATTTGTTCATAAAAACCTGACGATTAAATTGTTAGGAATTAGTCCTAACATGCACTAGTTAGGTTAAATTAATCATTAAATATTAATTAATATGTGTGTGGTGCATATTAGTTAAATAATGTAAGTGAGTTGTGAAAACAATTCAGTTAGGTTTTAGGAGAGAGATTCTAGGAAGGTTGAGTGATAATTCCACTCCTATGGCTCAACTCATCAAATATTGTGCAACATCTTGATTTCAATAACTTCACGGGCACGAATCAACAAAGTGATAATCCCACTCCTATGGCTCAACTCATCAAAGATTGTGGAATAGCTTATGCCGGAGGTTTTCGATTTCATTTCGGTGTGTAGATACAATTTTGGCTTGTGGTTCTTGTTTTGATCCAAGCTCGAAGGAAATCAGAGACCCTCAAGGCCAAGTAATTGCCAAACTAGATGTTAGGTGCATCAATGTTGCTTTTGGGATTCCTACAGTGGAAGATTCAAATATCCTTACTTTGGCTCAAGCTCAACATTTATTTGATCAAGAACCGAGAGAAATACAAGCACATGGTGGCCAAGTCTTGGTTTAAAGTCCCAAAGAAAGGAGCCTCCAAGTTGCCCAAGACTATGTATAGAGTTGATTTTAAAGAAGAGCTTTCAGATATTATCACCCTCTAGCTTAATAATGGGTCTTCCTTCAACTAATGAGTTCCATTTTTGGATGTGCCCATACCTGAATATCATCTATGAAGGAAAACAAAGTCTAAATTGGGGAGAAATCATTTGTGACAACCTTAGTGGACAATCAAATAATGTGTAGAGAACTAAAGTCCTCTCGCATGACCTCTTACCTAATGTATACTATTGCAACATATAGAATATGGTTGGGTCTTTCTCCGTGGACGGTAAAAATAATGCTCCAGTGTATGAATATTACCCATAATTGACTTTGAAGAACAACAATCATCACTTTAGGAGAGTCAATGATGCCTTCACTATGTACATTGTCAGACTTCTGGAGGGCAACATAGGTTTGAAAGATTTTCGCTAAGGCAAAGAGACTAATCTCCATATATGGTAGCTATTTCATTCAATTGAGAAGATTCTCCTACATCGAAGATGTTAGCGAGTTTTGAAAGAACACCTCTTAAACTCCCAATGTTTTGTAGTGATAAAATTGCTCTTGTAGAAATTTGTAGGCAACTTGATATGTTACACAGAACCTGCAGAGATAAGAAGATAACTGGCATTCAATTCCCAATTACTTTGGGTAACTACACTTGCAAAACTGCCCTTGATGCACAAAATGTTGAGAGGACTATTGCTGCCTTCAATTTCTACTCTTTTCGAAGAGGACTTGCTTTGATCTCAAAGGCTTCATTTCCAACAATTTCAGGATGTCTTTCTATCACCTCTATGATCTAGAAGATTATTGGGCAGATTGCTCAGATGATTATGAGGCAAGAAGAAGGTACTTATGGCGAGCTCTCCTTGCGTTTAAATCGAGATTTTGGAGTCTACAAAGTACCGTAAGATCTACGATTATGATGAAGATTTGCAATCTCTTGAATACAATAAATCCATCAAGCATACTCCTCTTGACACCATTGATTAGTTCAAGAAAGAGAAGGACGACTTGCGAAAAATCGAAACCCATGAGTCATGGTTAGAACAAAAGTTTGGTTTGTGACTAAAAAAGTGAAAGCATATAAGATGGGTAGGATATGGTCCCCTTCTCAAGAAGCATCTACATATCGTAGAGAGATTCCTACCTCAATGCTTGAAGCACATACTCAATCAGCTCCCTCCCCTCCCGAATCTTCAACTCGGTGTACACAAAGAAAGGAAGGGCTAAGAAGGTTGAGAGGACAAAGAAAGTAATTGGCGAGGAAAACAACCTCCTTCACCTAAGCAAACAAAATAGTCCATGAAGTTGAGCAAATTATTGACCTCTAAGAAGAAGAAGAAGCTAGAGGACCAAGAAGAAGGAAGCAATTATGAAGGAGGTAACACTTGAAAAAGAGGATGAAGTGGAGAATAAGCAAGAGAGTGTAAAATCAGGAGCTGAAACAGTGAGCATCCCGGAGCTTCTGTCGAAAAATGCCTACCTCCGGTGTTGAAACTTCCACTATAGAAGTATCTCATTGCACAAACTCTTGGCTCCATGAGCACACTTGCATTGGGTCCCCTTGTCACCCCACCTTCTAGTACCACTTTCACTTGGGTTCAACCTTTTGTTGAGAGTAAGAAGAGGAAAACTTCATCTCAAATTGTTGCACCAAAATTCGATGTTGTAGCTGCTCTCTTGGGCACAACTCCTACTCCATCTGTCAAGAAAATCTAAAACTACTTCAAGATTGGTGTCTAGATTCAAGAGGACAACAATTTTTAGAGATTGCCAAACCAAAGACAGAAAAGGATGAAAGAGATTTGACTTTGACTGATCTAGAATTGACAAGAATTCCATTGGGGAATCCACTCAAAAGTGAGGTTCATAACCTAAAAGAAACTGTGTCAAAAGTCATTGAAAGAGTTGAGAAAGGGAAGCAGACACAAGAACAACTAGAAGAGCAGGTGCAAACCCTTTTTGATTTCATCAAGTCTCTATTGGCAAGTGACAAGGTATTAGATCCAGCTCCTCTAACTTCAATGCCACCCCTTGTTGTCTTGACTAATGAGGAGGTACAAAACATCAAAGATATTCATAAGCATGCATCTTATGGAAAGGCAATTGAGGCCATGGTGGATGGAATGCTGATTTCTGGCTTGAATTTCATTGAGGAAGCATATAAAGCATATGATAACATTTGTTCAATCCAACAAAGATTCACCTCAACTATTGCAGAGACATCGGAGAAGGAGCTCAAGCTATGGACGAGAATGCATACAAGACCTCAGGAAATGAGCAATATTGATGAGCAAATTCTCATTGCAAACAAGATCTTTGATGACTCAAAGAATAATCTTTCAAAGAAATGGGTGTATAGTGTGGATTGGAAAATAAAAGTTCTAGAAGAAGCAATAGATGAATTGAAGAATATGTTCCAAAAGGTGATGCCTTCAAAGCTTGCGTATTGGATGAATTCTGGGACTTTCGTTGCCAGTTCTTCAAGGAAGACTCTGTGAGTAGAAATACAGTGCAAGATATTAAGGCAGAATTCAAAGACTTGTCAAAGAGAAATTGTTTAAATCTAACATTGTAACTAGGGAAAAGATGGAAGAAATCATTGTACTGCAGATTGCAATCATTGAGGCAAACAAAGGCTTTTCACAAAATGCAGACTTTGGAAAAAACATGAAAGATAGCTTGGAGAGTTGGGCAAATGCTCTTTGCAAACACCACTATTCCTCGAGGCATGGAGATTGCCGGGGCATTGGTGAAGTTCAAGAACCAAATTCTCAAAGTGAAGACTGTGGCAACATCTTCCTCGAATGTTCCTTCATCTAGTGCATAGGCCTTTCTTTTAATTAATGTTTTCAAAAGTTGGCTTTATTTGCAATAACAATGTAAACGGTGATTAAGGCCAACTCAAAATTATAATACATTTGATTAAGTATTAATGATTAATTAAAAGAAATGGAAATTGAAAGGACTTTAGTTGTAATCTGCCCCATGGCTATATAAGGCCTCTTTGTATCATTGAAAGGGGTTGGATTTTGATGATTGGAATGTAGAGATACAAAACACTTAATCAATAAAAAAGTTCTCTCCTCTTGTTTCTTGCATTCTTCTTGTTCGTTTCTCTAAATCAAAATATGTGTTTTTGATATATTCAAATAAGAAACTTTGTGTTCAATCCATTGGATGTAGTGCAAAGAACTTTGTGTCTAAAACATTTATATCTCATGGGTTATTTGAATATATGCAAATTCATATAATTCTTAAAGCTTCATGCATGCATTATTAAGGCATTTCTTTGCCATCTACATGCACGAAAGTGTTGCTCTTCTTCCTTTCCACTGCATGGAAATAGCAAGTGATCTTGGATAACCAAGGAGAACATTTGTGTTCTTGATAGGTGAGAAGTAAACTCAAGATTTTCTTTCAGCCGGTCTTACTTGTGGAAGTTATTATCTCTTAAAATTTTTTATATTTCCTATCTTTTGATTGAAAACATCATTAAATATGGAAACATCTCCAACATCAAAATCCTCATTCAAATATTGATAGTCTGTATATTTGTGAATAAGTAGTTTTGCTTGTTTGTGTGTGTGTGGAATAAGGGAACCTCTCCCATAAAGAGGAGGGATTGCTATCCCACTGTTGTCCAGTATCAAAATTCAAATTTCCCATCCAACAATTGGAATAACAAGTGTTTGGTTGGTTGGTTGTAAAGCTATAATATGGATGAATAATTGATAGCTCACTATTCGGATATTTGGTTTCGCCATATATGATTTTTTAATTATTGCATCTAAACAAAGATGACTTTGGAGGAAACATTGTAATATTGTATCTCAGAGGAGGATGGCAAGACTAAATGGCAGTTAAATAAGGCCTATCATTTAGAGATTCTCATGTTTTTTCTCTTTTGAAGAGTGGGGGTCTTTGTTATATTGTTCTTCTTAATGATATATTCTAGAATCTAGATTATTATCATGTATATGTGAATCATTGAAATTGTAACCATGTTGAATGATGACTCTTTAGAAGTTCAAATTTCAATGAATACAAAATATTTTGAGTGCTTTATCAATTATCTCTTATGGTCTACAATTATCAAATGAATTATATATATATATATATATATATATATATTATGACGGACGTTTCTGTAACGTTTCGGATCGAGATTTTTGAAAATTGTTGTTTCGCGTTTCGTTACTGTTTTTCGTTTCGTTTCTTGGCAACATAGTATAGAAATGATCCCAACCTCCGAGATCTAAAAATGGACACTTGGAAACCCTAAAAACACTGCTGCAAATCAGAACCGAGTAGATAAAACCCTAGAAAATAGCTGTTCCAAATCTAAACTGAAACCCTTGATGAAAAATGGCTGCCCTCTTATTCGAATCCGCGTTTGATTACTCTTGAATCTGATCCAAAAATCTGAATTACGCTCCAAAATAGCAAACTAGGGAGGATCTTTCACCACCGAAGAGTGCTCTGCTAGCTAGGTGTGGATCTTTCACCACCGAAGCTAGGGTTCTTGTGGGATCTTATTCCACAAGCAACGTAAGTGCAAACAATTGCTCCAATATCAAAATAGGTGAGTGTATGAATGAACAACTCTCCTCAAGCACTCCTTTTATAACTTCACCATGCAACAAGGGGCCCAAAAAATGACCCCAATTGACCCCCTTGGGAAAACCACATAAATATAATATGATTTAAGTTACTTTTTACCCCCATGTGCCAAAAGTAACTTAGGTGACCCCCAACGAAGAATTAGAATAATAAAGTGCCATATAGTCACCCAATGACAAAATATAACAATTATTACCACCAAGTCGTCCAACTTAATGTCAATGACAAAATATAACATAAAGCAAGGTGGTAATCAGACATCCATACCCAATAGCCTCTAGCGTCGTTAGCCCCTTGGGTATGACCAAGGCTAAGACGAATGAAAAGCCTCCTAGGCCATCTGCTCGGGAATTGGAGACATTACATATTTGACCCTACTCCATCGTCCACTTTGTCATTAATGAGGTTTTGCATCAATGACAACACCTATAGGATCACATGCCAACACCTCGTATGTAGTATTGCTTTCCGCTTTTTCAAGGGGTTAGTCTGTGGATTGTTGATGTATGTTGGTTTTGCAATTTCTTCCATATAGCACAATCTTGCACATAAAACAAAACTTATAATGAGTAACCATGTCCAAATATTACTAGTATACCCAAGGCAAAGCAAGATAAGGAAGAAGAGCATACTTCCGGACTCATGGGCCACATTGGTATAGGAAGCAACCAACTCTATCTTGTAATCTGTATCAGACTTGTACAAATCTTTGAATGTTATAGAAAATCATCACCGCCACCCAGAGAGTATACACCCCTAAGCCATGCCTCGTAAATTTTGAGTGATACCCAATTTCAACTTGCAACCAATCAAACTATTATGTTAGTAAGAGGGCCACTTCCATTGTGGCGTCATCCCCATTGGCATAAGGATCATGGTATATTGGGGTTTATGCATTTGCAAACAACACATGGGTAACCTCAAATTGTTGAGAGCTTATGAAGGGGTTGTGATTTGTGGATGACTGAGATGGAAACTGCAACTAATGAAGATGCCCTGTCCTAAGAGACACTTTTCAATTTATTTATTTATTCGATTTTGAAAACTTGTGTTCAATTTTAATGTAAAAGCTCCGATCCATGTTTTAATTATTAATTTAAATCTAATTACGTTAAGATGGGGGATATCACAAGAGATCTAATTAGGCTATTTGTTATTTTCTTCTTTTGTTTATATTTCACAGTCACACATATAATTTACTTAATTTTCTTTTTATTTTATTAAAGTTTATAACCTAAGATACTACTATAACGTGATATAAACTTATCACTAGTTTAGTTTATGATTTATACATGTTATACTATGACAAGTTGGATTTGCCTCTTCAGTATGCCTTGGAGTTGGAACTACTTTACAACTCCAAAAATCTCAGTTATTCATGTCTAATGAAAATATCAGTAGCTTTAACATAGTAGGCGGAGTGATACAGTTAGTGTCATGTAATTCACATCTTCGTTTTAGGTTTCCTTATATTCATTTTCAAACTTTCCTTTTGTTCCCCTTCGGTATGTCCATTGCACCTTGGGGTGCAATTGCTAGTATTTTTGATTAAATGGTCTTGAATGGCTTTGTATTTCTTGTCAACATTTGTGTGAGGACAAAAAACAGTCAATGACAGTCAGTCATTATATATGGGCAAGATTAAAATCCTATCCAATAATTATCCTATTTGCATTAGGATTTAGATTGAATCTATGTAGTATTTTCTTTTGAAGTTTTCTGATGGGATCCTGTGTGACACTTATTTAATAACTGATTTGGATTAGTCCAAATTTGATGTGTATTTTAGGATGAATATGGGGTTTTGGTGTCTAAGTTTCTTATCTATTATTTTTACTATTGTGTAGTTCTAGTTTTACTTCAACATAACTTTATTGAATTACCAAGGTTTTTATCATCTACCATCATGCTTCTTAGGATGTGCATTTTTTTGAACAGGTTCTAGGATTGAAAAGAAGACAGGTATCTTTAGGTTCTGGTTCAAAATCAAGGAGAAGATTGTTCTTGTAGAAGACTCTTCATTACAGCATGTGTACGATGCTCTGAAGAAAGCTTGCAACTGAAAATATATTTGCACAAGCTATATTCTTATGAAAGATGTGTAGAAAACTTCAGATTATTTATGATAAATAACGTGCTAATATATGTGCATATGTTTTTGTCTGAGCTTTCTCTGTTTGAATGTTGGAAGAGATGCATAGGTGGATGAATAGTAATGTGGCTCAAATATTAGCTTATAAATATATTTCTATTTTAATTAAAGTGTTTCTGATAAACATGGAAAATACGATTGAGTTGACATGAACAAAGGCATTGCATTTTGATTCTTTGTAATGGCAGCCTTTTCCGTAATAGTTGTCTCTGGAAAATGCTTGGTTTTCATAATACAACAAAATATACAAGATAGGGGATGACATGCCTGCAAGCATACAAAATTAGGCTGACACTATCTAGACAATACATTGGAAATTTATTTGAGGTCTCGACATCTATGTATTCTCATAAAACATCAATATCATTATAAGCATGTTTGCATTAAGCTATTCACATTATGGAAATTGTGGACTCCAGGACATAAGTTTCTGGATATACTCAGAGAAACAGTCTGTAACCCTTCATTCCAGGAACTGTATATGCAGTTGGTTGATCCCATCACGATTAGCTTCAGTTTCTGCATATCATGGTTCACTTTCTGTAAAGAAATGCATTGGGTTACTGCTCATCAACCTCCATTATGTGCACTCCATGGCCAGGTTTATGTTTGCTCTCCTCCTCCATAGTTTTTTTAATGGTTTACCTTGATTTTCGTTCCCCTGACCTTCAATTAGGTTTCATATTTGCCAATTTTTGATAAATAGCAAATATCAGGATTCTGAATAGGACCCTTGCTTTTGTTGGGTTCTAACATCTCAATTTTATGGCTGCCCAAAATTTTACTTCAGAAGAATACAGTGGATCTGCATTATAATTTATTCCTCTGAATTTTATAGATACAATCTTTCTTTATTCTTAGCTTTGCGGCTTCATTGTTCTCTGTCAAACAAGCCAAAGTTTCCTCTTTATACCATTATCTTGTTGCTGGAAAAGCATTACTAATGTTTTTGAAGATCAACAAATTTATATCTTACTGTGGTGAGAGAGACAGTCGTGCATGTTTAAAAGAGGTAATTTACTTTTAAATTTTCATTTGAGTCGATGCTAGTTTTAAAATGAATAATCATGATCTATTTTATGCAGTGAGCTGGATAAGGAAAATAAGGAAACTAGTTGTCTCTAGGCATAGTTTCTGCACTTGCTGGTAGTTCATGAAGATCTTACTTTTTCTTTCAAGTAAGACACTTCTCCAAGGAATCATATCTGTATTGGATAGCTACTAGCTATTTTAAAATTAACATTTCAGACTGAATTTAAAGATGATGTTTTAGGAGCTTCCTAGAGCAACAAATTGATCTTGCACATCTAAGATTTTTTTTAAAGCTTCGGTCACACAAGCTCAAAACATTCCACTGAATTTAGCCATTTAAGAAGAGCCATTCAATTAAGAACATATCATGGGAATAGGAAGGTTTTTGAAGGTTTAAATGACATTTCAATCTTGGATTCAGTTTGATCTCGAAGTGGTTTGAGGGCCATCTGATCAAATATTGATCCATGATAGAGGAAGGCTTTTGAGCCCTTTACAGTATGCGATTGGCTTAGAACATATATAATTTTAAAGGGATCGAGGGCAGTTGGATCAATCCTGATCAACAACCTTTTGGGCATTAAAAGAATGTTTGGGGTCCCTTCTATCACTCACTATAAACAAATGGTGTCAATCTAGCTGCACCACTGATAAATCCTTCACATACCACATTGATTAATAAATCTATTACTTTAGAAGCGAACGTCCCATTGACTGGTGACAAATGGTGTTAATCTAGCCACATCCATTGAGTTGGGTTCAAAACAATATTTCTGGAAAAAGGGCTCAAACAGCACCATATGACCAACATAGTATGATTTTTTGATTGATTTCTCCAAGCAAAAAGAAATATATTTTACATGATGGTCAAACAGACATCAAATTTAAGTGAAATTTCCATGTGACGGTCATATAGGTGTCAAATTGAAGGTTGTATATTAATTGTTAACAATTTGTAGACATTACAGTCACCACCGCCACCCCTGGGTGCCACTGTAAGATGCCTATTGGCATAAAGATTTTCAAATACTTAGTCACATGAAAATGATGAGGTCGTTGACATGGATTGCCAGTGCCATGCAGGTTTGCGGTGGGGGATTGGGAGGATGATTGGGGGAGTAACTGGGAGGTCCTCTCGAATGGGAGAGTTACTGGGGCTGCCAATTCCTACCAAAAAACAAAATAACACATGCCCCATAAAATGCATACAAGCACAATAATCCCACTAACACCTGATAAAGCATTGACTATAATATTACTCTCCTAGTTTTGATTGTTTCTCGGAGTACGAGGAAGGTATAACTAATCGGAAGCTGTATCTTAAGGGGCTGATGAATAAGAGCAGGCTGCCATTTCAGATTGGTGATGAGTAGCTGTAAATCTTTATGCCAATGTTGTTAAAATATAGCACTTTATATAGCATGTAAAACAGTTATGTAGTTGTTCGGTTGGTAACTGTTCAACCAATCTGTAACCACCTCTTCACATATAAATAAACCTCTGCCTGTGTCATTTGAACAGTGCAGTTTGCTCTCTCTATTCTTTCTTCTCTTTGCATATGCTAACATTGGTATCAGCGGTCGGTTTGCAGTTCGAGGAAGCCTTGTCAACAGGCACGAACTGGAAGTTTGGGGAAGCCCTAGTAGGGCACAAACTGAAGAAGTTATTTCACCGCTTATTGTAGAAGACTGTTTGTTTGCAATCACGACTTATTCCTTGTTCGCTGAACAGTAGCGAAGGCACAAGCAAAATTGTGTGGGAGAAAAGAATGAACTCGTGTGGGCAGAGGTAAAGTCTGGGTGCCAAAGATTTATCGAAGACAAAGATGTGGGAAAAATACAGTCGTTTTTGCACAAAATCGTGACTCAGTTCGAAGAAAACACAGTCGTTTTGGTAAAAGTCGTGAGTCGCAGAAGTCAGAACAGTCAAGGAAAAACGTGACCAATCGTATGCCAAAGTCATGATCGCAGGGAAAAATGTGAGGGTAGAAGGCACAGCAAATCCAGTTTTGGAGAAAAACGTGAGTCGCAGAGGGCAAAACGAGAGCACAGAAATCGTGCAAATCCAGTCGGAAAAACGTGAGTGCTTTGAAAAGCGTGGCAGGCAGAAGCAAATCATGGAACATTGAAACCCTAGTCGCAAATCCTGTTGCAGGCAAAGACGGCAGAGGCAGAGTCGTTTTTATTCTTCCTTCTGAAAAGTCGATGAATTAATATTCATTTTTCCAACAAAGGTACTTTGTTTTTGAATAATCAAATTTGGAGGAATAAGTAATAATATTTTTTTAATATATGCAAATATAGTTTGAAGGCAGTTGGAGGGGTAATTTGCATGTGAGAAATTAATCTCATACTATATGCTGGAGAAATTAAATTAATTAAATATATTTGCTGGAAAAAGGTATTTTATTAAGTGTGAGGCAAAATTTTATTTTATTATTTTCCATTACTTTGGAATAATAAAATGGCAAATATATCACACTTGACTTTGCCGGAGACACAAAAATTAACGGGCACTAATTTCAATGTTTGGAGTCATAAGATTTTAACGGTTGCGGAGTTTCGTGATTGTGATAAAATAATCAAGGGTGATGAAAGTCGACCAACGACGAACTTCGAGGATTATGACAAACGTCATAAGGAAGCGTTATTGCTTCTCAAGTTATCGGTGTCGGATGATTTGATACCGGAAGTGCGGAATGCCACTGTGGCAAGCACGTTGTGGGCCAGTCTGAAGGATAAATATCAGACATCGAGAAAAAGAGTCGGGTTTTATACAAAAAATATGCTCTTTTCCATAAAGTTACAAGGTGGATCGTTGTCTGAGCACCTACTTCGGATGAAAGACCTCCGAGACCAGTTATCTTCCATCAACAAAAAGGTGGACGACGATGATATGGTGGCTCTGGTTTTGAACAACTTACCTTCTTCGTATGAGTCATTTGTGGAGGCACTCCATTTAATGGCTGAAAGTCAAACACTCACGTTTGACAAGGTGAGTTCCTACCTGTTGCAAAAGGAGCGGAGACAACTTCAGGCAGAATCTAATTGTGACCATTCAGAGAGTGCTCTTGTCACTCAGTCAAAGGGAAAGTGGAAACGTCAATCTGGTGAGTCTTCCACTCGGTATCAGGTCACATGCTTATTACTGTCACAAGGTTGGGCACCTCAAGAAGGATTGCGGAAGCGGAAGTATGATCTTTCGAAGCAGAACAAAAAGCCATGTAATGAGGAACATGTGGCAGCAGTTGCAGAAGAACGGGATTCGGATGACGGGCATGCTCTTTATTGTCTTACGACATCATGCTCAAATGACAGTGGTACCAGTTGTTGGATCATTGACTCTGGTGCGTCTGCACACTTTTCATGTCGTAGGGACTGGTATGTTTCATTTACTGCAAATATATGTTTTGAATCAGTAGTACTAGCTGATGGAGAATCACTTGCAGTAGAAGGGATAGGAGATATATGCATTGTATTGAATAATGCTCATAAATTGTTGGTACGGAATGTTAGATATGTACCTTCTTTACAAAAGAATCTTCTATCTATTCGTCATTGACTTGAAAAATCCCAATATTTTTGTGGATTTCTGTGGAAAGAAGTGTGTTGTCTCTGATGTGAAACAGAGACGGATAATTGCCCTTGGTATTGGGGAAGGTGGTCAGTATCGGCTTGTTGATCCGGCTGCGATCAACATGAATGCACGTGTGGAGGACAACTCCACCATTCAGGATGTGCAGGAGGTTGCAATGCCTTGGGAGGAAGTCATTCCTCACAAATCTGTTGACTTGGATACAATCAACCTACATGCACCTATTGTGGAGGGAATATC
This sequence comes from Taxus wallichiana var. yunnanensis, assembly GCA_018340775.1. Taxonomy (NCBI): domain Eukaryota; kingdom Viridiplantae; phylum Streptophyta; class Pinopsida; order Cupressales; family Taxaceae; genus Taxus; species Taxus wallichiana. The sequence continues at coordinate 1,016,320,452 of CM031237.1, forward strand.
CACTATACTAGGTGTACGGGAGGCGGACATGCCTTGGGAGGATGGATTTCCTCATTCTGAAGAACAATTTGTTGTGGACGGAGACTCCACTATTCCAAATGCATTGACGATGCATGGTGAGATGGCATGCCCAGCCACTCACTCAGAGGTCCTTGCTCGAAGGACAATAGAGCATGAACAGTTTGCTCATTGTGTTGTGAAGGATCTTTCCCAACAGAGGGGGATAGATGAGCAAATAGATGAGGAGTTGATTCTCACTCCTACCACTGTTGAGATGGAGACCATTGCTGAGACGGAGATGGTTATTTCTCCTACTATTGCGGAGTTGGTTCTAACTCCTCTTTGCACAGATGGTCACATTTCTCTTCTTGAAAAAGTTGGATGAGCACTACATGGTGGTGCAAGGACGTGATCGAGGTGACTTCGATTGCAGGATAATTGAGTCTTTGTACAGACTCCAGCAGGCTACACAAGCCTGGAACAGATTTTTCAATCCACATCTCCGAGGTTCTGATTTCAGCACTCTGGAGATGGGGCTGACACTCTCAGCCATTGGTGATTCATCACTGGTCAATGAATCACGTAACAGAGAACCAGTGGACCACTTGCCATATCCTTTGTTCATGGGACCAGATTTTTGTTTTGCGGTTCTTCTTCATTCAACCGCAACACAATCATGGACTGCTGATTTTAAAGTACAACTTATGGCACATGGTCTGTAGATGTAATGACTAAACATATGGGCTTTAGGAAATTTGTAAAATTTTGGGACAAACTTTGTCTTGTTTCCGGTTTAGTCATTAAGAGGGGGTGTTAAAATATAACACTTTATATAGCATGTAAACAGTTATGTAGTTGTTCGGTTGGTAACTGTTCAACCACCTCTTCACATATAAATAAACCTCTGCCTGTGTCATTTGGACAGTGCAGTTTGCTCTCTCTATTTCTTTCTTCTCTTTGCACGTATTCTATAGTTCAGTATAAAGTTTTGTATAGCTTTTGCATAAGTTCTGTGTATTTGTTTTTAAGTATTTTACATTTGAAGATTGAATGTGTCTCAAAATCAGACGTATACATATGTTGTCCTTACAGAAATGGAGATGCAAGCAATGATTGCTATATTTGTACATACATAAATTGGATTTGTAAACAATCCTTATAAATCTGTAGAAGCTACTGCAATGATTGTTCAATGTGTGTCTGTTAGTTGTTTACCACTTCGTGCTCAAGATACTCAGGCTTCGTTTGACAATATTTTTAAAGTGCATGCTAGCAAGTAGCAAAGCTGCAAAACAGCAACAACCATGTGCTTTGTTAGTAGGTCCCTCCCTTAAGCTTACCCATGATCATGACATTTTGATATGTTCAAACAACTACTTGTTGGAATACCTTACATATAGGCTATTCACATTGAAAAAATGTTTTAATATTTAGTGATGTGTATTTATTTGCTGTTGATTGTGTAATGGCGACAAAATTTGGGATGATGAACAAGTTTTACTTTTGAGTAATGGCATGATGTCAACTTGGGTTTGTTGGTGTCGGACTCTCTTTTTTAGCAAGTGTGAGAGATGGGCTTTGTTGTCGTATTTAGGACCTGTCGTGCCAAGATGCTATCATCTTCGCTTTTCATTTGAGTTTGTCTTAAAATCTGTGCAAGGAAAAAATTAAAGTAAATTTCTTATAGTCTTAGATATGATGAAATAAACTTATAATATTTAAATAATTTTGAAAATCTAAAAATTCATTTATCTTAATTGTCAGTACACTGTTTAGTGACAACATTTTTTGTTGTTGAAATTGTTAGGGCTACTCAAACATTATTGGCCAATTTAAAAGTTCAATAAAATGTACGATAGTAGTAGTAAGTGTCATGCTGCTGTGTTATGTCGGCTCATTTAATGCTATGACTAAACTGGACCCCTTGCCAACGGGCAGTAGATATTAATGTTTCTTGTTGTTTGAAGTTTTTGTTTTTTCTTTGGTGGTAGTTTGTAATGTCCCCTTTCTGCTTTATTGAAATGGCCCAGGCCAAGTCGGGTCCAAACCGTGGTCGAGACCCTAAGGGTCCGTGGACGCCGGGAGTTTTGGGAAGGGGCCCCGTGGTTTTAATGTCCAAGTTTTGCATTTGGGGGGTCATTTTTAGACACGGCGACTCAAAAAAAAAAAAGAGAAAAGTTACTATAGTCACTCTTATTTTATTGGCCCCTCCATGGAGCAATTGCACCTAGGGTTATGGGGCTCGTTTGCCAAGGTAAAGTATATAAGGAGCCGGGGGAGGAAGAAAAGACACTTTTTGTCGCATACTTTTAGCCTCCTCGTGCAGCTTGCTGTTGCGTTTCTATAGCTTGTGGAGTCAAATCCCACAGGGACCCTAGCTTCGGTGGTGAGAGACCCGTCCCTAGCTAGCAGGGCATTCTTCGGTAGTGAGAGATCTACCCTAGTCTGTCATTTTGGAGCCACTTTTTGGGCCGTGCTACAGAGATATTTCCAGAGGGTTCAGAGGAAGGGTTTCGAGGATTTTCGGGGCATTTGAGGAAGATAATCAGTGGGCTTCGGATCAGATTCACGGCAGCCATTTGGGCAGGGCGTGGCAGCTCGTTGAAGGCGCCTCCATCATTTACCGACCCCTCTTCCAAGCGTGGCGACTTGCAGCCTTTATTTGGGGGTTTTCCAGTCGGCCGTTGTCAGATCTGAAGGTGGAAACGTTATTGCCTGTATCTATTAATGTTATTTCCAAAGACCCTTATTTTTGCTCTTGTATTTAGAGGGTCACGAACCTCTGAAGTTTTCCAGCCGCCTAGGGCTTTCTGTACTTTTTCTGGCAGCAATATATTATTCCAAAAAATGTTTTCATAGTGTTTATTATTACTGTTGCAAGCGTCCCTCAAAATTTCATGCACTGTGGGCAAATATTTTGTGTGATATCAATTTAATACCATTCGCTGTCCTAGCTGGACATTTTCAGTAAAAATCAGTATTTTACTTTGCTGCAATTTTCTATATTTTGTGCATTTTTAAGTGGTATCCCACAAGGGATATTTCAGTGGTATCAGAGCAGTTGTTTCTCCAGCCTGTTGGGATTGAAAGATGGGGGACAAGACAAGTGAGGATATAGGGGTAGAGTTGATGAAATAATTGTTCACCAACATGGTAAAGCAACTAGGAGACTACCAATCTCTATTTGAGCCAGCTCACTAAGAGATTAACACAGGGACAGTCGATACTCATGTGGAAAGAGGAGAAAATAGCAACAGGGGACAATATGGTCAAAGAGGTGAGGGTGGACATTTAGGACAGCGGTCCCCCCATTCTTCTACCAGGCCTCTGGGGTCTCACAAACCTTCTTTCTTGAAGGATCCGGAAGTTTCACGAATGCGACAGCCTGACCATGGGATATTGTAGATGAAGAGTCTTGTTGGGAAAGGTACCAGACCTTAAGTGATGGCTTTCGTGACAACATGCCATTCTAGGAATATTGCAAAATGAAGATTGGCAGCAGAGCCTAGGAGAGATTACTAGGCACAGGTACTAGAGATGCAAAGGAGGTTGGGACAGATTTCATTCCACATTTCGACGGTTCTAAGAAGTGTATTGCACAATCTTGGGTGCAAAAGTTGAAGACATACTTCGACTTGAATCCTATGTGTGAGGAAGATGCAATTAAGTTTGCAATCTTACATCTAGAGGGAGACGCTCATGATTGGTGGCATCATGGGTTGATTACACAGGGACACATATACATCACGACTTATGCAAAGTTCACAAAGAGGCTAGTGAGCAGATTTGATAAGAGGGACCCCGATAGGTATTTTAGAGAGTTGACTCATCTGAGGCAGACCGGTTCCGTGGATCAGTATATCACCGATTTTCAGAGACTATCGGTCATGGTACCTGATGTTACAGAGATGAGGTTGATTTCCCTATTCACAGCAGGTTTGACAGACGCTCTCGCTGGATTTGTGAGGGCATTTGAGCCTTCTTCGTTGCATGAGGCTATTAGGAGAGCTCGTGACACGGAGTTATCCACTCCTAAGTCGAGGTTTACACCTTGAGTGCGGCTAAGGGTTTCCCTTCAAGAAGAACGGGGTTCGCAGCCGAAGGTACCTCCACCTAGGAAAGATATAGCCTGGAGACCATTCGGAGCTAGTGAGGACAGGGAGGAATTGAGGTGAAAGAAACTATGTTTCAATTGCCGCGCACCTTGGGTCCCAGGACACGATTGCAAGGGTAGAGGGAGGGCCCAATACATAGAGGTCTTCGAGGAGAGTGATGGTGATGAGGAGTTGGACACATAACCATTAGAGGATGATGATGATGAGGCATTAGATAGTGCGGGTGTGGAGCAGGATAGTGAGACTTTCCCCCAGGAGACTATCGCCACCTTGTCTAGTACCCCGAGGTACAAGGCATTCAAAGTTAGGGGAGTTTTGTAGGGACAGTGAGTGGTGGTACTCATTGATAGTGGGGCAACCCACAACTTTATTGATGCCTCATTGGTTGAGAGGCGGGGTTACAGACAGAGGAATTTGAGGGCTTCAACGTGGTTGTAGCCAATGGAGATTCTATGAGATGCACACTTGGGTTCCCAATTGAGCATCACGATGGGTAACTATACAGTTACCAATGATTTCTATATTGTTGGTATTGGAGAGACCAACATAGTGCTTGGGGTACAGTGGCTCCATTCCCTTGGTGAGTTTCGGACTAACTTCCAGACGATGGAGTTGAAGTTTAAGTCCGAAGGGAGGAATGTGATCTTGAGGGGCTTATCTTCAGGGCACCCCGAGTTGTTACGGCCAAGAGGATCGAGAGGATCTATAGGCACGACGAGGTGGATTGGGCAGTACATTGTTTGGTTTCGACCAAGAAATCAGAGGAGGGACAACAACAGTACCATGTGGATATACATGGCCTATTGGACAAACACAGTGCGTGTTTGGTGACATACCTCCAGGCATACCTCCAGATAGGGGATTTGAGCATGTGATTGAGCTCGAGGATGCTAGACCGGTGGTCACTTCTCCTTACCATCACCCCAAATGGTTTAAGGATGAGATCGAGAAGACTATACAGAGCTCATGGATATGGGGCATATTAGACCGAGTTCCAACCCTTTTACTTCTTCGGTGGTTTTGGTGAAGAAGAAGGATGGGACCCTACGGATGTGTATGGACTATCGGGCCTTAAATAAGAAGACAATAAAGAACAAGTATCCCGTACCACGCATTGATGAGTTGTTGGACGAGCTACATGGTGCAATCTATTTTTCGAAAATAGATTTGCGTTACGATATCATCAGATCAAAGTCAGGGAGCAGGATGTGCATAAGACAACGTTCAGATGCCATTACGGTCACTTTGAATTCTTGGTGATGCCTTTCGGATTGTCTAATGCTCCAGCTACATTCTAGTCTTGCATGAATCATGTGTTCAACCGCCACTTGCAAAGTTTGTATTGGTTTTCTTTGATGATATTTTAGTCTACAAAGCAGGACTTGGGAGGACCATATCAGGCACTTGGGTGAGATATTGGGGATATTAGAAGCTAATTCGTTATATGCGAAAGCCTCTAAGTGCGAGTTCAGCATGACCGAACTTCTTTACTTGGGATATGTAATTGGTGGGGGTACAGTGAAGGTGGATAGAGGAAGATACGGCAATCCTGGATTGGTTGCCACCTAGGACATTGACACAACTGAGAGGATTTGTGGGGTTGTGCACATACTACCGGAGGTTCGTGAAGAATTTCTCTCGGTTGGCTGCTCCATTGACCGATTTGACCAAGAAGGGGGCTTTTGCTTGGTCAGACGCAACACAACAGGTTTTTGATCACCTCAAGGAGGTGATGAGTTCGTGTCCCGTCCTTGCATTACCAGACTTCTCCCGCCCATTCATTCTAGAGTGTGATGCATCAGGAGAGGGTGTTGGGGCAGTTCTCATGCAGGATAGGCATCCCATCGCCTATGAGAGTCGGAAATTGAAACCCGTGGAGAGAGGGTATTCAATTTACGACAAGGAGATGTTGGCCATCATGCATGCCTTGGCCAAGTTCAGACAGTACCTTGTGGGCAACAAATTTGTGGTTCGTACGGATCACAACAGTTTGAGGTTCTTCTGGGACAGAAAGAGCTCAACGATCGCCAACAAAGATGGGTGAACAAGGTGCAAACCTATGACTTTGACATAGAGTACACTAGAGGTAAGAATAATATTGTTGTTGACGCTTTATCTAGGAGGCCTTACCTCACTGCTATGCTTAGTTCTATGTCTGAGATTTCAGCAGATTGGAAGGCTCATATACTTGTTGAGTACTCCAAAACCGGTTTCCTGTGAGATCATGGATGGTATTATACGGGACGATCGTCTGAGTAGTGGATGATCTCATTTTCTACAAGGATATGATTTTCCTTGTACCAGGATCCAAAATGAAGGAGAAGATCCTTCGTGCAATACATGATACACCACTAGTTGGACATCCCAGGTATTTCAAAACTTACAGGTTCATCAGGGAAAGATTTGCATGGAAGGGAATGAAGGACGATGTCCTTAATCATGTCAGAGAGTGTATGGTTTAGCATGAGCCAAATCAAGTGTTCTTTCCTAGCCGATTACTTGACCTCTCCCGATTCTGAACGAAATGGGAAAGCATATCTATGGACTTTATCACTGGGCTTCCCTTGGTGCATGGGCATAGTTGCATTTATGTTGTAGTTGATCGGTTAACTAAGTATGCTCATTTCTTTTCCCTGCCCAAGGGGCACGAGGCAATGGATGTGGCCGGATCTTCTATACCGGTATTTTTAGGCTACATGGGTTGCCTAAAAACATTGTCAGTGATAGGGACAAGATCTTCATGAGCACCTTTTGGCAAGAGATCTTCAGACTAGCAGGTACGAGAGTTGACTCCTAGCACTAGCTACCACCCACAGACAGATGGGCAGACGGAGATAGTCAATAAGTGGATAGAAGGCTACTTGCGGAGTTATGTAATAGGACACCAAGCGGGCATGGATTAAATGGTTACACATGGGCGAGTCTGCTACAATACCACCTACCAGATGAGCATAGGTATGACCCCTTTTCGAGCCTTGTATGGGTACGACGCCAGGACATTTGTAGATTTGGTATTACCAGATAGCCGAGCTCCCAAAGCTCGAGATTGGTTACAGGAGAACCAAGATATTACAAGGCTTTGAGAGAGAATCTTGAAAGGCACGAGAACCAACGAAGGTATATGCGGTCGGCACGGAGCGAGAGAGGTCTTTTGAGATTGGGGATCTAGTGTTCCTACGTTTCTGACCATATAGGCAGTCCTCACTAAAGCGAGAGGGTGCGAGAGAAATTGAAACCACGATTTTATGGT
>CM031237.1:1016327916-1016393560 GCA_018340775.1 Taxus wallichiana var. yunnanensis
CTAAGGAACCTATCTGAATAATTGTTACCATTATTCATGGCATCTCATCCCTTAGACTAGGTGACTTAGGACAACGCAATCAGCCGGCTTGCGATACTTTGGCCAAAGATTTGAAACATATGCTTATGTCTCGTATTCCTTAACGACATACTCATCAATCTGGAATACATCCTTCACCCCATTCCTATGTTATGTAGAATGTCTTATGACTTACATCGAGTCTCTCCTGTCCCAAGTTATTCACTCGGAAGCGGATTAGTAAGGTGACAACGTTATATGGATGCTCCTGGGACTAGGGATACTTGACGACATCCCGGGTCAACCCTAGTTAAACCGGTGTGTCAAGATACCCCGAGTCTCCTAGGCAGCCTTATAACGTGACCACATTCCTAATCAGTCCCGAGAGTAACTTATTCGAGTTTAAGGTGTAAATCTTAACGATCAATGCAAAGGGTGTCGTCATAAGTCACTGCATTGTTGTATCTTCGAGAAGATCCTAATCTTCTCGAAGGTACAACTTGCAGATTGACTTGTGCCATCAACCTTTAAATCCACCTCGAAAAGATCTACTTATTAATAAGTATTACATACGTTGGGTTAAAATTATACCGAGATACGCTCCCTAAGGGTAGTCTTTCCCAATCCCGGGTTCCTCACCTTAGAATTACTTTTCTTAGTAAAACCCATTACACAAGAGAAGTTATTAAGACTAGAGGTCCTTCAAGGAGTTCATAGAATATACTTAATTTAAATCAACGAAATTGGACAATAACCCATAATCTTCACATGAGATTGCCAACCAAACCCTTTTTAGGTTTATATCAGTTCTCATAACTGAATTTATATCTTACTTAATAAGTATCGAGATATAGTGATTAAGAATCCAATTAAACGTCGTATTGACCTAGATTAAGACCAGAAGTAATAATTTATTCACTTGTTTAGCTTCCTCAGGTATATTTTAACCCTAGCTTCCGAGAAAAGCAGTGAACTAAATTCCAATTTAGCTTTAGCTAGAACATACTAGAACTACTAAACAATCATAAGTATTCAGTCACATATTCTTGCAAGCTTACATTGATAATCACAAAAGTCTCCAAATTATACAATAATAACAATGCTCTCAAGATCATTTGAACCGAAGAAGGTCAAACTATCAAGATACGAATACAAACACATAAGTAACAAATATCTCTTTTCATTCCCTTCGAGCTAATCAAATACATTTTATGCATTCAACATACTTGATACAATACTCAATAGAAAAAGAACATCTTTCCTCATATAGTACATTTAGAGAATCAAGCTGTAATTCATCATAAAACCAAATTACACAATCCGAACATCCTATCGATCTGCGTGCTTTTACCTCTTACGAAACCATCTCGCAAAAATTGTCAACATGGGTCGGTTCGATGAACCGAGCATGATAAGCACTAACTTTTAAAACAATTGCAATCCATCAATTGTTTTCATTAAACACCCTGTTTAAATGAGATCATTTCACCAAACAAGTAAACATATTTCAGACTATGCTCTTGTAATACAAACATGACTATAAACGCGTAACTCATATTATCGTTACTGAATAGTCCTAAATACTTTTCAAATATTTCATCAAAATATTAGAAATCAAGAAGAACGAAAGTATCCAAAACAACTATCCATCTGAATCCCAAGGACAACAAACATCAGACAGATCATTACATTCAACATAGTAAAATGAATATCATAACAAATCATGATTCCATCAATATGTTAAAAACAGTTCTAACGGTTAGATAAAAATATATCAACATATACTTTACAACAGAAGAGAAAGAAAACAAGTCATTCATATTTCCCTTCAAACAAGCTCATGACTGTACCGTCTCCTCGAGAGTAAGCATTCACCTTATACGCATATGAATAAGTCAGACGAGCCACAAGAAGAACCACAGTTTTGTTAAAATTTAAATATAACAAACTCCTGTAGCTTACTAGCAGTACAATAGCTCTCACGCCAAAACAATGATGAATAATCTATCAAATAGACTCCACATAACCTTCCATACGAAGTGACAAACAAGAAAATATTCAATGCCATCATTTTTGAGGTACAGTTACTGACTCTATAGTTCAGTCAAGCTCACGACTGGATATTCATGCTAATAGAAGACGTAATCATGTTCAAACACAAGAACAATTCTACTGAGTCAAAACTCACATCAACATTCAGTTCAATTTAGTCCCTACTAAAACACAACAAGGACAAAGATCGAGAATCGAGCCAACATATAACATAACATGGGCTCCAACAGTGCCAAATTCAACCAATACTTATGTTAAAGTTTTCAAATCAAGTTGAATTCGTATGATAACAAGTCAAGAATACTAAAAGTACTCACAGCAGGAACTCCTACAGATGTTACAACATGAATTATTTTTCAGTGTCTCCACCGAAGTTAATAACATTTAGTATTCATAATAACAACCACATTCACAACCCAGCTTTGAATGAAATTAAAATACTAGACACCTTTCAAGGACTCTCACTGAGTCAGTATCGACCGAAATCATAACAAGGCTTTACACAGAAGTTGAAAGATACAAGTTACATATCAAATTCAAGAGTTCTAACCAGAATAATAACATACCGTATTCACATCTGAACTCCTTCAGAGGTAGAAAAGTATGGCATTCATGACCCACTTCTACAGAGGCCAAGATACATGATATCTATATATATACATTAAGGATTCCAACAGAGCCAAAAACAAAAAGTGTTCATAACCAGGCTTATACAGAAGCAAAATACTGGTTTCGTAACAAGGATTCCAACTGAACCCATACAACAATATTCGCTCTAAGCTTACACAGAGAGGAAAACATAAAAAGTACACCAACTGAGTCTGTACCAAGAAATTCCTTGCTAAACGAAGGTATTCATAACAAGACAACAGAAGTCGTATACCAGTTACCCCTCAGGACTCCGACTGAATCAAACTACCAGTATTCACATACATGACTTCTACTGTAGTCCATAATATACAAACCATTCCAAGGACTCCACAGAGTCATTTTGCATATAAATACATATATTGCAAACTTATCGATGGGTTGAATCCCATAATTGCAACACAAGGGGGAAACAACTTCTACAAGGTCGCATTAAAATACTATAAACACAGCAAGTTATCCGTTCAAAATAACCTAAGTATATAGTGAAACCCAACAAGATTCAGTAACCACCACTTATATTAACATGACAGAACTTACAAAGAAGTCGAATTATACTGAACATTCAAACAAAAATCCAACAGTATCCTTTTCGACAAGAATCAACAGCAAGTATCGACTGTAGCCTGAACCCAACAAGGAAACAATTCATGGGCTCACACAGAGCAGGTTTCGTATACTTTCTTGCATGCATTTCACAAACTTTATCCGGAATGCAAAACACAACGAGATAGTATAATCGTTCGAAACAAAATATACACCCATCAAGGGTTCTCTAAAAAAATCCATCCAGTAAGAAGATACAACAACTAATCCATTCACAGTTACCATAGAAACCAACTGAACCCAAAAATCATTTGAACAGAGTTGTTCTAATGAAATCATTTGAAAGAAAGCAAGAACTTTAAAAGTTAGGGCCTAACATGCCTGGTTATTTGCTTAAAAATCCGAAGAAGACCACTGAAAGAGCTCGTGCCTTCTCCTCTTTTTCCACGTTAGATTCAACAACAATAACTTGTTATTTCCATGCCTTATAAACTTTCCTTGACAGAGAAAAGAGCGAGTTACACTCATTTTTGCCATGCAACACCAAGTAGACTGGTGCGAAGAACCAGTGATCAGACAGAGGGAAAACCGGAGCGCATGAAAAACCAAACAAACTACCAGTTTTCCATTTTGCATGCCTTCCCGAGAAACCCGAGCTCGAAGACCGAGTTCATTAATTGCATTTACTCCAAATTTCCCGCTCAATCTCCATTGCCACCGACCGCCATAGTTGGCGATGGATAAAAACAATTCAAAGACCATTTCTAACTTTGGCGTCTCTGCCACGTCGGCTTTTGCTAGCCATTTGAAACTTCCACTAAATCCCTGTCCTTCATACTTATCCATCTATTTAATGCCATAGAAACTGCCGCCCATGGCTCGCACCCTTTCATAGGTCCCCTTTCCTCCTTGTTCATTAGTTAGGTTAGTAACATAGGTTAGGATTTAAGATGCTACTTAGTCTAACCTCCATAGTGCTAGGTTACTAACTTAGAACATTTAGCTTATAGCTTAGGCCTAGGTTAGATTAACACTAATCTAACCCCTAGGTTATAGTTTAGTTTTAGGTTACTAACCTTAATAAATCCAGTTTAGGTCTAACATTTCAAATGTTCAGAAAAAGAACCTACAAACATACATTCACGAACAGGATTCACTCCTGCACTGCCAATAGGCTAGTTGAATAAATGTATCTGAATTTATTACCTGGCCCACGATCAAGACCTTCCTGATATTACGATATCGGGAACCAATTCATTTAACACGATCAGTCTGAGTTAGACTCCGAAATAGCTTATTCAACGCATTCAGACCTTGCAACCTGCATAAGGTCTATAATTTTTGTTCATCCCGAATAAACTTTAAAGCATCACTTGGATCAATGCCACTGATCCCAGGCTGGGTCTTATAGATGGATAAATCCACAATTCATTCCGAGATCAGATTAAACTCAGGTGCAAAAATGAAAGAAATAAAAGAGTCCAATTATATTCCGACTCAGTCAAAGATCTTCAATTGCAAAGAAGATACAGTACATATCAAGCATGACTTCACAATCAAAGGAACACATCCTTTTACAGAAGAAATCATATATCAACACTTGAATGCTCGGGAGGAAGTAACAACAGTTCAGAGTGTTACATGCTTCCCTCCTAAAAGATTCATCGTCCCGATGATTACATATTTGATTAACCTTCAGGTCAACCAATTTATTAGTTCACAAAACAATGCGACTATTTCCAACTTGAATAGTTCCAGAAATCAATGTCACAACTCATTTTATTCAACCTGAATAATGTTTGCCTCCATCTGGCTTTCATATAAACTTGAAAAAGATAAGTTCATAAAAGAAATGTTTTGTCAACAGATTTCATTCTGTTGAAAAAGAAAAGGAAAAGCAATTTTCATCTCTTCCAGATTTTCCCAAGTTGCACTTTCTTCGTTAAACTGGTCCCACTGGACCTTACATTGTTGTATTTCACGATTTCTCAAATGCAATTGGTGAGTTTCAAAGACTCGTGTGGGTTTAACCACGATTATTCCTGGGTCTTGGACCTGCAAGGAATTCCAATTTAAAACATGTGACAGATCTGAAACGTATTTCTTAAGCAAGGAAATATGGAAAACATCATGCATGCGAGATAAAGCAGGTGGTAATGCTAATCGATAAGCTATAGGATTGATTATTTTGACAATTTCGAAAGGTCCCACGAATCGAGGTGACAACTTGGCAGCCTTGCCAAAAGTTATAGAACTCTTTCTGGGTTTAACACGAAGAAAAACCTTCTCACCAAGCTCAAACCTTCGATCAATCCACTTAAGGTCAGCATAGCTCTTCTGCCTATCTGCTGCTTCCTTTAATCGTTTCCGAATCAGCTTAACTTGCTGTGCTCCATTTCGTGAGAATCTCTCGGTCCAATTACCACTCTATCCTCAACACTATCCCAACTATGGGGTTCGCACTTTCTTCCATAAAGTGCTTCAAATGGTGCCATTTTAAGAGATGAGTGATAAGTGTTGTTGTATGCGAATTCAACTAATGGAAGATACTCTTCCCATTTATACTGTTGATCCATACAATACATTCGCAACATGTCCTCCAACACTTGATTTACCCTCTCAGTTTGTCCATCCGTTTCTGGATGATATGCAGAACTGAAATTTAGTTTCATTCCAAGAGCTGTATTAAGCGTTTGCCAAAATCTTGACGTCATTCTTGGATCCCTGTCAGATATAATCAATTCTGGTACACCATGCAATCTGAAAATTTTGTGTACGAATCTTTTGGCCAGCACTGGTGAATCATCCTTTAGATTTCCAGCGATGAAATGAGCTACCTTAGTTAGTTTATCTACAACTACCAGGATAACATCATGTTTATTCCTGGACATAGGTAACCCTTGTACAAAGTCCATGGTTATTACTTGCCATTTGTACTGCGGTATGCTATGAGGATATAACAGTCCAGCAGGGTGCATATGTTCTGCCTTAACCCGCTGACATTCCAAACAATGAGTCACAAAATCAATGACATCCTTTTTCATACCTTTCCAAAAGTATTGTTGTTTCAGATCAGCAAGCATTTTTGTGATTCCTGGGTGTCCAGAGAAAGGTGAATTATGAAATTCAACTAACAACTTCTTTCTCAAATCATTCAGCATAGGTACATATACCCTGTTTTCATAACGCAAGATTCCTTCATCATCAAAATGAAAACCTTTATACCTTTCATCATTAGGTTCGCAGCAAGTCTTTGCTTTTACTTGCTTTGAAAGTATGCATCTCGATTCTCGAGGCACTTTTACCTCATCCTTAAACCGAGTTCTTAATGTTATAAGAGCAGAAATGTGCCTCCTACGACTTAGAGCATCTCGCTACTCTATTCTCCTTCCCTTTGATGTAGCTAATCTCAAAATCATATTGTGATAAAAATTCTAACCACCTTCTCTCGTCTCGGCATTCAGATTAGGTGAGTAAAAATATATTTTAGTCCTAAGTGATCAGTTTTCAACTCAAAAGGTTTCCCAAGTAAATAGTGTCTCCAGACTTGAAGCGCATGAACAATGGCAGCAAGCTCCAAATCATGAGGAGCATAATTCAGCTCATGTAACTTAAGTTTTCTACTTTCATATGCTATGACTTGATCATTTTGTAACAAAACACCTCCAAGGCCTTCCCAAAAGCATCCATTACAACAGTAAAGCTCCCATTAGGGTCTGGTACAGCTAATATAGGTGCAGAAGTCAACTGGCTTTTCAGACTTTTGAAAGCCGCTTCACACTTATCATTCCAAATAAATTTCTTATCCTTCTTCTGCAATGAAGTTATTGGTGTAGCCACTTTAGAAAAATCCTTAACAAATTTTCTATAGTAACCAACAAGACCCATGAAGCTTCTTACTTCGTGCACATTCTTTGGTGCAGGCCACTCAGTTATTGCCACTATTTTTGAAGGATCTACAGCAATTCCTTCTTTGCTAATGACATGACCCAAATAGTGAACTTCTGAATCAAAGAAAGAACATTTGGATAACTTACCATACAACTTCCTTTTTCTCAAAATTCCCAAAACTATCTTCAAATGCTCATTGTGCTCCTCAACGCTTTTAGAATAAATGAGAATATCATCCAAGAATACAAGTACAAACTTGTCCAAATATTCTTGAAAGATATTGTTCATTAAGTTCATAAAGGCTGTGGGTGCATTAGTTAATCCAAAGGGTAGAACCGTGAATTCATAATGTCCGTACCTTGTTCGGAAAGCTGTTTTATGAATATCTTCTTCTCTAATCCTTAACTGATGATAACCAGATCGAAGATCTATCTTAGAATAAACCGCTGCCCCACGCATCTGATCAAATAAATCATCGATCCTTGGAAGTGGATATCTGTTCTTGATTGTTGCTTTGTTCAACATCCGATAATCAATACACAACCTAAGTGTTCCATCCTTCTTTTTCACAAATATTACGGGCGCTCCCCAAGGTGAAACACTTGGTCTAATCAAACCTTTAGACAAAAGTTCTTGCAATTGTGCCTTAAGCTCGACTAACTCTGTAGTAGTCATCCGATACGGTGCTTTGGAAATAGGTTACATTCTCGGTTTGATTTCGATGGTGAAGTCAAATTCCCTCTGGGTGGTAACCCCGGTAATTCCTCTGGAAAAACATCCCTAAAACTTTGTAGCAGAGGAAATCGTTTCATGGAATCACCATCTTCTTCTGAAAATTCAGATATCTTTACTGCATAAAGGGTACATCCTTTATTTTTAGCCTTTTTAAGCTGCATAGCTGATAGTTTTCTAACTGAAATTTCCGTTTAACCCTTGAATCTCTGTTGTTTCAGCTGATCATCTAAACATTTTATGTTCTTTTCATAGTGATCTACTTTTGCTTTATGGTCAGCTAACCAATTGACACCGATGACAATGTCATACGATCCCAAAGGTGTAACATAGAGGTCAACTTCCATGGAGAAATTAGGTAAGTCAAGGACTGCCCCAAAAAGACACATACTCACCGTATGAATAGAGTTATTACCATACTTGTATACCCAAGATTTATCCATTTTTCCACTTTTCTCTTAAGTTTAGAAGCAAGTTTATTAGAAATAAAACATTCAAGTAGCTCTGTATCAAAAAGAATAGTGACAGTATGCCAAATAACTTACCCGAACTTCTATAGGTGTCACTTGCTTTTCGACTTGCTTGTCGCTCTTGCAAAGCATGTATCTTATCTTTCGCGATTACGATCATCCTTCTTCAAAGGGCACTGATTTGCGTAGTGGTCTTTGCCACAATTGTAGCAGCCTCCTACAGGTCCCTTTTTAGGCTCAAAATTGCCTCCAGCCTTGTAATTATCACGTTGGCCTCCATAGGGCTTCTGCCCATTGTTATAATTTTTGGCAAAATTATCCCTTACATTTCCAGCAGGCTTATTTGCTACTGCTTTCTTACTATTATCCCCTGGAAACTTACTTTTGTTTCCAAACTTTTTCCATGGTCCCTTTTTGGGTGCAAGAGAGGTTGAAGAAGGGTTTGCAGTCTTCTTCCGCACTTCCTCTTTATGAGCAGAAATAGCCTTTAATTTCTGTTCTTGTCTTATGGCCTTTTCAACAACTCCTTCCATAGTGGTTGGACTGTGAACATCGACCTCTCCCCCTATCATGGGATTCAATCCCATGATGAATTTCCGTATTCTGAACTTCTCGTCAGTTTGATACTGTGGTACATACTTGAGGAGTTTTGTAAACCGCTCTCCCTAATATTTAGTTACCATTAGCTTCCTTGAGCTAAGTTTCGAATTCTGTCATTTTTTGATCATAGAAAAGTTGTGGCAGCCAACGTTGCCTAAAATAGCCTTTAAATTGATCCCAAGTAATATTGGTCTCATCAATATTTAGCTCAGCTTTACGGCTATCCCACCACGAAGATGCTTCATGGGAAAGCTGATAGGCTCCCCAAATAGCTTTGGTTTCCTCTGAGAAGTTTCTTATTGCAAAGTACTTCTCCATTTCGCTGAGCCAGTTCTCAGCTCCATCTCCTAATGTGGTGCCATCATACTTAGGTGGGCTTATCCTTTTTATATCATTAGTGAGTTCTGCTGCCAACCTGGCCTTTTTGTTTTCTGGTTGGACAGGTGCATTTCCAGCATTAATATCAACACCCATATCGGGGTTGTCCTCAGGAGGTTGCTGATTGTTATTACCAGCTTCATCATCCTCCTCATTTCCCATCACCTGCTGTTCAAGTACAGCTAAATGATCTCTTGTGTCCAACAGGGCAGCAAGGATCTCATCAAGTTTTTGGGTTGTTGCCACCCCTCCTTCAGGTGGAGCATTATTCGCAATGTTCCCCCTTGTTCTAACCATTTTTTGTTACAAGAAAATTTAGGTTTTTATCAGATTATGGACACAATAGGCCCAAGAGCTGCAACCTTCAGCTCTGATACCAAGATGTAACATCCTCATTTTATACATTAGAACAAGTAAATTTTTTTTTTTGATAAATGCTTCCTGGTTCTAAATACATAATTTAGAACTCTCAAATCAAAGCAACCATTCTTATAACAGATAACCATATGCAGTTGTAATGACTCGGAGTACCTCCGATCTATTCATTCCATGACTCGGTAATCTACCGATCTATTCATGTGTATTAAGAGTTGGCGTTTTTATTTAACACAACACTCTTGCGGTTCTCTTCCCTAATCTGGGATTTAGAATGCTCTATCTAAGGAACCTATCTGAATAATTGTTACCATTATTCATCGGCATCTCATCCCTTAGACTAGGTGACTTAGGACAACGCAATCAACAGCTTGCGATACTTTGGCCAAAGATTTGAAACATATTGCTTATGTCTCGTATTCCTTAACGGCATACTCGTCAATCTGGAATACGTCCTTCACCCCATTCCTATGTTATGTAGAATGTCTTATACTGACTTCTGTCAGTCTCTCCTATCCCAAGTTATTCACTCAAAACGGATTAGTAAGGTGACAACGTTATATGGATGCTCCCGAGGACTAGGGATACGCTGACATACTGGGTCAACCCTAGTTAAACCAGTGTGTCAAGATACCCCGAGTCTCCTAGGCAGCCTTATAACGTGACCACATTCCTAATCAGTCCCAAAGTAACTTGTTCGAGTTTAAGGTGTAAATCTTAACGATCAATGCAAAGGGTGTCGTCATAAGTCACCTGCATTGTTGTATCTTCGAGAAGATCCTAATCTTCTCGAAGGTACAACCTTGCAGTTGACTTGTGCCGTCAACCTTTAAATCCGCCTCGAAAAGATCTACTTATTAATAAGTATTACATACGTTGGGTTAAAATTATACCGAGATACGCTCCCCTAAGGGTAGTCTTTCCCAATCCCCGGGTTCCTCACCTTAGAATTACTTTTCTTAGTAAAACCCATTACACAAGAGAAGTTATTAAGACTAGAGGTCCCTTCAAGGAGTTCATAGAATATACTTAATTCTAAATCAACGAAATTGGACAATAACCCATAATCTTCACATGAGATTGCCAACCAAACCCTTTTTAGGTTTATATCAGTTCTCATAACTGAATTTATATCTTACTTAACAGTATCGAGATATAGTGATTAAGAATCCAATTAAACGTCGTATTGACCTAGATTAAGACCAGGAAGTAATAATTTATTCAGCTTGTTTAGCTTCCTGCTCAGGTATATTTTAACCCTAGCTTCCAGAAAGACAGTGAACTAAATTCCAATTTAGCTTTAGCTAGAACATACTAGAACTACTAAACAATCATAAGTATTCAGTCACATATTCTTGCAAGCTTACATTGATAATCACAAAAGTCTCCAAATTATACAATAATAACAATGCTCTCAAGATCATTTGAACCGAAGAAGGTCAAACTATCAAGATACGAATACAAACACATAAGTAACAAATATCTCTTTTCATTCCCTTCGAGCTAATCAAATACATTTTATGCATTCAGCATACTTGATACAATACTCAACAGAAAAAGAACATCTTTCCTCATATAGTACATTTAGAGAATCAAGTTGTAATTCATCATAAAACCAAATTACACAATCTGAACATCCTATCAGATCTGCGTGCTTTTACCTCTTACGGAAACCATCTGCAAAAATTGTCAACATGGGTCAGTTCGATGAACTGAGCATGATAAGCACTAACTTTAAAACAATTGCAATCCATCAATTGTTTTCATTAAACACCCTGTTTAAATGAGATCATTTCACCAAACAAGTAAACATATTTCAGACTATGCTCTTGTAATACAAACATGACTATAAACGCGTAACTCATATTATCGTTACTGAATAGTCCTAAATACTTTTCAAATATTTCATCAAAATATTAGAAATCAAGAAGAACGAAAGTATCCAAAACAACTATCCATCTGAATCCC
Organism: Taxus wallichiana var. yunnanensis; assembly: GCA_018340775.1. Classification (NCBI taxonomy): domain Eukaryota; kingdom Viridiplantae; phylum Streptophyta; class Pinopsida; order Cupressales; family Taxaceae; genus Taxus; species Taxus wallichiana. The sequence goes on from CM031237.1 coordinate 1,016,339,595, forward strand.
AAGGACAACAAACATCAGACAGATCATTACATTCAACATAGTAAAATGAATATCATAACAAATCATGATTCCATCAATATGTTAAAAATAGTTCTAACGGTTAGATAAAAATATATCAACATATACTTTACAACTGAAGAGAAAGAAAACAAGTCATTCATATTTCCCTTCAAACAAGCTCATGACTGTACCGTCTCCTCGAGAGTAAAGCATTCACCTTATACGCATACGAATAAGTCAGACGAGCCACAAGAAGAACCATAGTTTTGTTAAAATTTAAATATAACAAACTCCTGTAGCTTACTAGCAGTACAGTAGCTCTCACGCCAAAACAGTGATGAATAATCTATCAAATAGACTCCACATAACCTTCCATACGAAGCGACAAACAAGAAAATATTCAATGCCATCATTTTCGAGGTACAGTTAACAGCTCTATAGTTCAGTCAAGCTCACGACTGGATATTCATGCTAATAGAAGACGTAATCATGTTCAAACACAAGAACAATTCTACTGAGTCAAAACTCACATCAACATTCAGTTCAATTTAGTCCCTACTAAAACACAAGCAAGGACAAAGATCGAGAATCGAGCCAACATATAACATAACATGGGCTCCAACAGTGCCAAATTCAACCAATACTTATGTTAAAGTTTTCAAATCAAGTTGAATTCGTATGATAACAAGTCAAGAATACTAAAAGTACTCACACAAAGCAGAACTCCTACGGATGTTACAACATGAATTTTTTTCAAAGTGTCTCCACCGAAGTTAATAACATTTAGTATTCATAATAACAACCGTGTTCACAACCCAGCTTTGAATGAAATTAAAATACTAGACACCTTTCAAGGACTCTCACTGAGTCAGTATCGACCGAAATCATAACAAGGCTTTACACAGAAGTTGAAAGATACAAGTTACATATCAAATTCAAGAGTTCTAACCAGAATAATAACATACCGTATTCACATCTGAACTCCTTCAGAGGTAGAAAAGTATGGCATTCATGACCCACTTCTACAGAGGCCAAGATACATGATATCTATATATATACATTAAGGATTCCAACAGAGCCAAAAACAAAAAGTGTTCATAACCAAGCTTATACAGAAGCAAAATACTGGTTTCGTAACAAGGATTCCAACTGAACCCATACAACAATATTCGCTCTAAGCTTACACAGAGAGGAAAACATAAAAAGTACACCAACTGAGTCTGTACCAAGAAATTCATTGCTAAACGAAGGTATTCATAACAAGACAACAGAAGTCGTATTACCAGTTACCCCTCCAGGACTCCGACTGAATCAAACTACCAGTATTCACATACATGACTTCTACAGTAGTCCATAATATACAAACCATTCCAAGGACTCCACAGAGTCATTTTGCATATAAATACATATATTGCAAACTTATCGACGGGTTGAATCCCATAATTGCAACACAAGGGGGGAAACAACTTCTACAAGGTCGCATTAAAATACTATAAACACAACAAGTTATCCGTTCAAAATAACCTAAGTATATAGCGAAACCCAACAAGATTCAGTAACCACCACTTATATTAACATGATAGAACTTACAAAGAAGTCGAATTATACTGAACATTCAAACAAAAATCCAACAGTATCCTTTTCGACAAGAATCAACAGCAAGTATCGACTGTAGCCTGAACCCAACAAGGAAACAATTCATGGGCTCACACAGAGCAGGTTTCGTATACTTTCTTGCATGCATTTCACAAACTTTATCCGGAATGCAAAACACAACGAGATAGTATAATCGTTCGAAACAAAATATACACCCATCAAGGGTTCTCTAAAAAAAATCCATCCAGTAAGAAGATACAACAACTAATCCATTCACAGTTACCATAGAAACCAACTGAACCCAAAAATCATTTGAACAGAGTTGTTCTAATGAAATCATTTGAAAGAAAGCAAGAACTTTAAAAGTTAGGGCCTAACATGCCTGGTTATTTGCTTAAAAATCTGAAGAAGACCACTGAAAGAGCTCGTGCCTTCTCCTCTTTTTCCACGTTAGATTCAACAACAATAACTTGTTATTTCCATGCCTTATAAACTTTCCTTGACAGAGAAAAGAGCGAGTTACACTCATTTTTCCATGCAACACCAAGTAGACTGGTGCGAAGAACCAGTGATCAGACAGAGGGAAAACTAGAGCGCATGAAAAACCAAACAAACTACCAGTTTTCCATTTTGCATGCCTTCCCGAGAAACCCGAGCTCGAAGACCGAGTTCATTAATTGCATTTACTCCAAATTTCCCACTCAATCTCCATTGCCACCGACCACCATAGTTGGCGATGGATAAAAACAATTCAAAGACCATTTCTAACTTTGGCGTCTCTGCCACGTCGGCTTTTGCTAGCCATTTGAAACTTCCACTAAATCCCTGTCCTTCATACTTATCCATCTATTTAATGCCATAGAACTTGCCGCCCATGGCTCGCACCCTTTCATAGGTCCCCTTTCCTCCTTGTTCATTAGTTAGGTTAGTAACATAGGTTAGGATTTAAGATGCTACTTAGTCTAACCTCCATAGTGCTAGGTTACTAACTTAGAACATTTAGCTTATAGCTTAGGCCTAGGTTAGATTAACACTAATCTAACCCCTAGGTTATAGTTTAGTTTTAGGTTACTAACCTTAATAAATCTAGTTTAGGTCTAACATTTCAAATGTCGAAAAAGAACCTACAAACATACATTCACGAATAGGATTCACTCCTGCACCGCCAATAGGCTAGTTGAATAAATGTATCGAATTTATTACGGCCCACGATCAAGACCTTCCGATATTACGATATCGGGAACCAATTCATTTAACATGATCATCCGAGTTAGACTCGAAATAGCTTATTCAACGCATTGAGACCTTCGCAACTGCATAAGGTCTATAATTTTTGTTCATCCCGAATAAACTTTAAAGCATCACTTGGATCAATGCCACCGATCCTGGTGGGTCTTATAGATGGATAAATCCACAATTCATTCCGAGATCGATTAAACTCAGTGTGCAAAAATGAAAGAAATAAAAGAGTCCAATTATATTCCGACTAGTCAAAGATCTTCAATTGCAAAGAAGATACAAGACATATCAAGCATGACTTCACAATCAAAGGAACACATCCTTTTACTGAAGAAATCATATATCTTGATTTGGGATTAAAATTGGTTGCATTACATTCTAATTTGCTACATTTAGCTCACATTAAAATGAGGGCAACCTATATGCTAGAAGTCATGCCAGTTGATGGTTGACACAAAGAATCGTAGAAAGCACATTCTCTCTCTATGTCTTACCAAACTACACAAAATTGAAATATACACATCTTTCTTAAACAACATCTTACCTAGGAATGCTTGTCAGTGATCACATGATCAGAGGATTCGCAGTACTCACTAGCTCATTGATTTTGTCAAGTCATTACCTCGAGAGGGGACGGTCCGTTCGCCATAACATAACCTAAAACCTCTCCTTTTAGATATCCTTCTTCGTAGGAAGCCTTCCTCACCAAAAAATCTACTCTAAATTCATGAGTTAGTATTCTAAATAACATAAGCTCAACACATTAAAAATCACTTGTTAGATACATGTTTTTAGCATTTGATTGATGTGCATTTTGAGGTGTGAGGATACGTTTCTCCATTTTTTCATTCTTTTTCCTTACACACTCCACAATCACAGTTGGAGTATTTTGACTTCTTTTGAGTGTGTCAGGACTTCATTGCATCATCTCCAGACCTCTAGGTTGATTATTTATCTGACTCAAATTCACAACAATCCATTTTTCTATATTTTTCCAATTTTCATAGTAACCAGCATTGGTTTATCTACCGGCATAGGCACCCCCTAACCGGCCTCGATTTCTCTTAACCAATATCGGTTTTTGTTCTTTTGGGTTAAATTTCCCAACGAACACTTATTCAATTTTATTTACTGTCGAGTTCTTGTGAGTCTCTATACTCTATGTTTTGGTAAACAACCATCATACAATTTTTTTGTATGATCGTCACTAGTCTTTGCTTCATTTGGTAAAACTATTCTGTCTCACGATGAATCGCGTCGGTTACCCCTAAACCGGTATCAATAATCCTTAACCGGTTTCGGTTACCTATGCTGAATTTCAGCTGATACATTGCCAAAATCCACCTATAGACACATGTTTTCTTCATTCCCACTACTCCCTATGTCATCTACAGGATACAACATCACATGATATACATTCATTCACATGGTGTTGACTCACAATCAAGCTAATGCTCTTATATTCCATGCTAGTTGTCAACCACTCCCACCTAGTCCTTCACCACCCTCGTCCTATCACCCATGGATCCAACCCTACCTACCACCATTGCCATAGGAAACAAGGAATTTTCATGACTCCTTGATCAGAATCCTGTGGCCTTACATTTCTACCTTTCCCACTCTTCCACCCGAGACTCCTCGGGTCAGTTGATATATGGCATCCCTATATCCATCTCTCCTATCCTTATTCCCACTTCTGTATTAGCCCCTACTAATGCAGTGTTACCTTCCCCATTTTATCCCGGTATTTTCACAACTAGGCTCCATACCCACTATGACCATTGCATTTTGCGATGTCGGTCCCACACCCGTAGTATTTGTTTTCCCCTCATCGACCACCTAGACCATAACCTCATCCACGCCCATTGTCTCACAGATACCAATTGCAACACAACCATCCAGTGGTGTCGGTGACCCCTATTCCATTCCAAAATCTTGTCTTATCCATCCCAAAATCTCTTCCCCAATCACTACTAGAGTCACTGCGACCATCCCACCTACATACACATACTATCAATAGCCCCTATCTCATTCGTCACCCATTCTGGATATATTCCCTCTATGTCGGTCCCCTATTCTTAGCCTTCCTATTTGGCACCACCATACACTGGAATTCAACCCACATCCCATGTTCAATACCAACCCTCCTACGCCACGGAGGAGCCCTTCCACCACAACCTACCAATGACCTCTTCAAATCAATGATGGAAAATATGCCACGCTAGAAGCATAGGTTTTGGCTCACAAAATTCTCTCACCTAAGATGAAATCAGTAATGATCCCATTCATCCATCCATCCCTATTCACCCATACCCTGTACATTGGTAAATGCCAAAATTCAACCATTTCAATAGTAAAGAAGACCCACAACAACATTTGTGGTCTTTCAAACATGGGTGTTACCTGATTGCCCATGATGACACTTTACTCCTATAGACCTTCCCGATGTCCTTGATAGGACCTGCATTGGACTAGTACAATGGGCTACCAAGAAACTCCATCTACTCATTTAATCAAGTAGCCCAAGCCTTCTTAGACCACTTCTCAATCAACATTGTTAAGAAAGTCACCATGACTGATCTTTATTCCACACGATAGTACAACGATGAGTCTATCGCTGACTTTTTCACTCGTTGGCATAGCCTAATTAACCAACTCACATTTCAATTACCTCAAACTAAACTCATAGAGTTGTTTAATCGAGTTTGCACTAGACACATCTCACCAACCCTGTAGGTGTAGATCTTTCAAACTTTTGACAAGGCATTCACCATGGCACAAAAATTAGAAATTCGTGCTTTATCGAAGAGAAGAAAATTCGATTCGCATAACAAGAACATCACCTTTAAGTCCTAATCTAATTAAGACCTATAACTAGGTCTAATTAAGACATCTACATCCACACCCATGACTAATGACCCCTTTCTCGCACCCAAAACCGACCTTCTAGTCACTTGACCAAGCCCGCAACTAATCCCTCGGGAGACTAATCAACCTCCCGGGAGAAAAGGAGGGAAAGTTGGCTATTTTACTAAAAATAGCCCACTTTGACTTGGCAAATCCGGTTCTACTCGACCGCCCGTCGGTTACGTAACCGCCATCGGTTCCCTGTAAATGGGCTCCCCTAACCAGAAACAAAGGTCGAAGGATTTTTGGATCAATCAGGATCATCAGAAGCGATAAAAAGAATCCGGATTTGCTGAGCCAAGCAAGAGACAAGTGAAGAGACAAGTGAAGAGACAAGAAGAGTTTGCAGCGAAGGAGACCAAGCCCAAGGCATATTTGAATAATCGAGCCTGTGATACTCAGCTGATCATCGGGAGGGAGGTATCTCATCTCCTGAGTGCCAGGCCATCCTACCTGAGTTCTACCTTTGTCATTACACTTCTCGGACCTGCATCCTCGTCAATAACCAGTAAGTAATATCTTGCATGTTCTCTTTGATAACATTTCTTAGACTTTTGAATCACGACCGTCATAAATCCATTCCTAGATCTACTACCCAGTGACACATTATATCTAACTATCATTCATTTACCTCTCATCACCCCATTACCTAATCCCGCTCATATACTAGCCTTAAAACAACACAACCACCCTGACAAGTGACCCTCACCAAAAGCCCCTAAAACATAGCCCCACCGATATCGGTTAGCGTAACCGGTATCGGTTATTGTGACTCAAAACAGAAACCAGCCTTTCCTCCTACCTGTTTCAACGAAGCAATTAAATTGTTATTTTACAATCTTTCGTGTTAATTTATATTAGCAGGGGAACTGACCACCTTCGAAAGGAAGTTTTATATTTCCTGGGCCCAAGGCAGTTCCCTCATTTATTGTCTAATCAAAATCTTGTGGTCTTGTGTTCTTATTTGCAGGTAGTCCTTCCAAGACAAAAGGGAGTTCTTCGCAATCAACCTGATCTCTCTCTACGGTACGCGCACACCATCTCGACATTCAACAGGTATTCCTCCTAGCCCTAACCCTTATCTATTTCTAAAAGGAATGAAAGGATAGAAGCAACTCTATTCCCAAAAAGCTGAAACATTAGAGCGAAACATTTTGGCACCTTAGGTGGGACCCATTTTGGGTTTCTTTCTTTCTTGCTTGCTTTCATATAGGGAGCATACTTGCCATTTTCTTCTTTAAAGATATTCACAAGGTATTTTTTATTTTGGTAAAAGAATTTTCTTTGCTTTTACTATTTTGCATTAGTGAAAGTCATCTCTTTTGCTTCATCGAATATCATTTTCGATTTGGGTTTAAAACACGTGCATCACATTCTTGCTTGTTGTTTTCAATTCTAGTGAACATAGATTAAATGTGGTCGTACACGTGGGGTGATATCCATGGTATTGACAAGAAATTAATCTTACTTTCACTGCACAACACATACCGAATCACTTCATAATTAACACAACATGACTCAAACATCCCCCTTTTCGCGGTATTCCTCGCTTAGATTGAGGTAACCTTATAAGCCAAAACAAACTTGACATTTCCCTAAGTCTTTGTTTAGGATTTTGACATCATTCTACGTCTAAAGGCATAAGCCCATGAAATTAAAATTAACCCTAGGGTTAGTCTCTGGATTTGCGTGTGCATCTTGCTTGTTTTCGAGTTTTGTTTTTTTCTATCATCTAAATCTTACGTGATCACCTCGGAACAATTTGATAAGTGTACTAAACATTGTTAAAAATCAAATCAGTGACTTCTTATATTTTTCTTATACCAGTCTTATTACACCGACATGGTTAGCTAACCCGGCGTCGGCTATAGTCTAAGCGACATCGGTTATTAGACCGATATCGATTCTTGTCTTTTCTGAGTTTCTGACAAACAATGACCTACCAATTTCACCATTACGAGTTGTTTACATTCTCGATAGATTGAAACCCTCGTGTACTCTTGTCCATGGTTGTTATCACTCGGAAGCAAGCCGCCGCCATGGTTTCACATGCTGCTTGTGCCTTTGCTGAATCACCCCCTTCACATTCTATAGGGAACCCTACGGACACCGGTGATATCCCCAAAATTCTGTAGGAGATAAGGAATTTGCCAAATTTCTGGATGCTTAATCCTAGTGCCTGTCAATACTATTTGTCTCATGCCCCTTTGACCGTACGCCCGATGGTCAACTCCTTGTTGGCATGCCTATTAGTATAGCTTGCTCACTTAGCTCCCACTCCACCACGATACACCACGCCTTTGCTTCTGCATCTTTAGCCCGTCTCCCGATCGGCGGCTTGAGGAGGTTCATACGACACGATTGGCTTTCCGTTGGTTAATCTTGGACCCCACATATCATTACCTTGCCATTGCCCCTACCTCATCTCTCTTGCAGGACTGCTCCGTTCATGACTTGCTCTCTGCCACCTATCCACACGAGCTTTCCTTCTCAAGCTCCGCCTACCTTTTCATTCCCATACACGTATCCAGTGACCTCAACATCTTATATGGGACATCCCTATTCGGTCGCCTCAACATATTCATCCTCCATACCTTATCAACACTTAACCCCACCACTGTCTAGCGGAGGCCCTTGGCCCAATTTGCCTCCGTTTACCACAACCACACCATCATCTCATCCAACCACGGATTTCATCAAACAAATGATGGACAAAATGCAAAATCTGGAGGCTTCTATTTCGGGAAGTCGTAGCGCCTTGACATACGAGCAAGTTTGTCGGGAGCCTATTCACCCTTCTATCCCCCTTCATTCATATCCTCCTCAATGGGAATTACCGAAATTTACTCGTTTTAATAGTAAAGAGGATCCTCAACAACACTTGCGATCATTTAGACATGCTTGTTATTTGATTGCTCATGATGATGCCTTGTTACTCCGCACCTTTCCCATGTCCTTATCAGGACCCGCCTTGGAGTGGTATAGTGCTTTAACCTAGCACTCAATCTTCTCTTTTAACCAACTAGCCCAATCTTTCTTGGATCATTTCTCCATTAACATTGCCAAGAAAGTATCTATCATGAACCGACCTCTATGCCATCCGACAATTTGAAGATGAATCTATCATGATTTCGTTGGACGATGGCGGGGCCTTATCAACCAACTTACATATGCCTTGCCTCAGGTTGAACTTATCGAACTTTTTACGCGGGCATGCGCTAAACATCTCTCCTACCCTTCAAATTCAAACTTTCCACACATTTGTGAGGCCTTTACCATGGCTCGAAACTAGAAATTCGAGCCTTAGAAGAAGAGAAATTGCGGTTGCGCAACAAAAACCCCAATTTCGAACTCCAGATTCCACCAATAAACCAAACACCACCACTCCTCACACATCCACTTCTTGAAATCAAAGGAGCCATGTCCACGCGGTGATGGTCAAATCTCAAGCACCGTCTAATACCCCCCAAAAACCACCTATAAGTATAAAGCGAGCCCATCAATTACACTCCCTTGGGAGAAACATATAGTGTAATCTTGGAAAAATTGCTCAAAGCGGAGCTATCACCTTGCCTCTGTTAAACCTCACTCCGGGTTTGACTCCACCCGCGCGTTATACCTTCTTGGTACAAAGAAAATGACTTACGTAACTTTCACCGCGTAAAGGGACATAGTCATGAAAGCTGCAAGATGTTGAAAAACATAGTGCGGGAAATGGTTGATCGGGGATATAACCCTCGATAATCCTAATGCCCCCTTGCCTATTTGAAATTTGAAAATATTCAACAAACCATTCCCGAATCACTCTTCTAATAGTAATCTAAACCAAGATATTTTAGCGAGGAGAGTGTTCATGAGATCCATGCGTCTTCGATTCCCGGCCCAAAAGCCTCTATCGAGAAAATTTTGAATCAAGCCTCTTCAGCGATGCGTAGGGGCCGAACCTCCTTCACCATCATCAAGCCAAGGTGAAATCATTCCTTTACCCATGAAGGAGTTAACTGCCCAGAGTTCTCTTCTCATAGATGAGTCTTCTTACACCACATCCCTCAAGATTGCGAGACGGATGTTATCTAACTTATCTATTTCCCAAACGTCTCCCTACCACTCTTGCTGCACAAGAGGAAGGCTCGCTACTCCTTTTGTCATCCTTAGATGAGAAACCTCTTGCACCGACATCACCAAATTCTGTAACCATGTCGGATCCTCTCAAACATGCCCTCCTACCTATTAGTTCTTCATCGCCTAAATCTTTTCAGCGACCGGTTGACCTCTTAACACCTATTGATACGATGCCTCATCTACCCCTACATCACACCCACAGTGGACCGGAATCACAACCCACCTTTCTTCCATACAAAAATTCCAATTCACACCTGAAGACTATCATTCTCCAGAAGATAGACGAGTCCTATGGGAACGTTTGAGTACCCCCTATTCTACTCAAATGCGGATGACCGATCAGACACCTCTACCATATACCCGAAGTGTTTACGAAACTCAAAATGCCTATGTCCTCATCTCCACCCCCGCATCTCTACCCCAGTATCTCATCCACCTCTATTAGCCTAACCAAATCTTCCCCTACACTTGGGACCTCACCAATACCCAGTCTAACACACCCACCTAAGCGGCTAGATTTATCCAAAAATAAAGCCGCCCCTCCACTTAGGAGACAACCTCAATCCGTGCCTCTATCACAATTAAAACCATCATCATCACACCTACCTTCCATATTGGGACCTCATCCCTCCACCTTGCATCAATATATCATACCTCCTGTGTTTTCTTTAAAATGACCTACGCCTTCTACACCCATACAGAGATCTAAGGGTATATCAACATTGTCACCTCACGTATCCTGTCCACCCATCAACCCTAAACAAATTTCATCATCAAAGGACTTGTTTGCCGTCACTCCTCTTTTGTCGCCATTGTCTCTGGATACCACGTTATCTGGAGCCTCATCATCTAACCAGCTAAACGTAGCTCCTGCGCCAAAGAAACCACGTTTAGTTAAAACCACGTGTCAACACCCCTTGGCTAAACCACCACCCGTATGAACCAACCATGCCCGAACATTACCGAAACCTGCTCAATCAATACCCTCATCCTCCTCCGATTTTGACCCACTCAAAGGATCTTACGCCAAAATCCTTGCTATGTTGGTGGAGAATGCGACCATTTCTCTACCCCCACTTAGACCTTATGACCCATCTAAACCTCGACCTATAGGTTATGATGAGTCTAAAATCTGCGCTTACCACCACACACCAGGACATGATGTGGAGGGATGCAAAGCTTTAAAAGCCATCCTTCGTCAGTCACCTCTCTCAGATAGAAAGATTAAGAAAGACAACTTACGGAGGGAGAGACCTTTGGCTTCCATTCCCTCTCCTATACCACCTGTCCCCGCCTCACCAATATCTATCATTATTACAACCCCACCTCTCGAAGCCCATGATTCATCCCTACCATCTTCCTCATCTCAGGTCCACGAGATCAATATGATTAGTGTTCTTTACTCAAGCGCGAGAAAAACAACGAGAAAGCGAAAGAAAGCACACTGCGTCCTCTCTTTCTCAGTCCACCATCCCGATCGCACCACCACCTAAAGTGGTTATTCGTGGACCCGCTTACCCCGTCTCTAATGGAGTTGCCCAGAGCCATGATCAAACGAGCTTCACCGATCACTGTAAAAATGACCTTTGTATGATCTCATTCGGACTTGAATCTCATCGACAAGCTCTCGTTGAAATCCTTGAGGATCGAGGTCTTACCTAATGAAACCCCCTGTTACCTCCATTCTAACACCCAATCACGTTGCTTCCCTCACCAAACAACCTACCACCCCAACCACTTCTGTCTCTGTACAACAAGCTGCTGCAGTCAGTTTCTCCGAAGATGAAATTGTTGACTTTGGTACAGAAGATCCTGACCCTGCTCTTTTCATCTCAGCTTACGTCCGGGACATTCGGGTACATCGTGTTATGATCGACGGGGGTGCTAGCCTAAACATCATCTCTTCAAAAGCCTTCCAACAAATGAATATCCCTTCTAGCTACATGTGTGCCAACCCCATCATGTTGCGGTCATTCAATGATGCTATTACCTCTACCTTAGGCACCGTGATCCTTAACATTCGTGTAGGACCACGTACTTTACCCGAACTCTTCTATGTCCTTGAGGGAGAGTTCCAATACAATATATTGCTAGGTCGCCCTTGGATCGGGCTATGGGATGCGTTCCCTCAACCTTACATAGATGCATAAAATTTGAGTACGAGGGGAAGTCTTACACCGTAAAAGCTGATCCTCCCCCCTTCAAAACCTGCAATATGTTATATCGCCCTAATGATGTGCTTGTACCAATCAAGACACCCATTCATCAACCCAACCATCCACTTGACCACACCTCTACCATTCACTTCAACAATGACACCTACACCTTGACCCATGAAATCACCCGTCGCAAAAACCACTTCCCTTCCCTTGAGCTAACATCCCAACCGCGAGACCCCTTAGTAGATGTTTTTCAATGCCTTACTTTGGGGAGTATCACCTATATAACGTTAGTTCTTCCATACCCCACGGGAGTACGGACGGTACATGCACATCCTACCTATGACCGTCGTGTGGGGAAGTAATCCCTACGGACCACCTCACTTTGCCGCACTAACCTAACATATGGGGGTGTCGACGCATCTTCCATTGCCCCAGAGCCTCCTCTTGGTGTGGTTCCCTTCGATCCGATTTCAATACTTGACAAATCGTCGTTTCGCCCTTACCTTCTTGACTCATTTGTGCTTGGAAAGGCTTTGGTTTTGGTCTTTATGAACAAGGCCGACATACTGATCATTCTGTAACTACTACTCGTAAGCACAATGATCGTAGTGGTCTCGGATTTCGGGAACACTTACACAGAAGGAACCTCGTGTTCGGTTGTCTTACGGAAGATGACAGCGTCACCCCTACCGAACCATCATCACCCATTTTTCCTTCATCACCCACGAGTCGATAGATCCGAATCTATCCCTCCTAACTTTTTTTTTCATAAATGCTATCTTCCTAGGTCCTCTCACTTATCACGCGATAATGAGGACCCTCTTCTATCCCCTTACGTATCCGGACATGATTGAAGAGGACTCACCTTGATTAATGTTGTTGAGTGCCGGGATGATGACTCCATCCTCACTTACCTTGGTGCGGACGACTCTTATATTCAAGCGCGCCTTACCATCGAAACTCAAACCATGTTTGAGAGTCTACTATAGAAATCAACATCCACACGGAGGAGGATCCTCACATTGTGAAGATCGGACAATCCCTTAGCGCATCAGAACAGGTTGCCTTTACTACCTTTCTCCGTACTCGCAACCAAGCTTTCGCTTGGTCCTACGCTGACATGCCAGGAATTGATCCTGACATTGCTGTCCATAACATTACCCTGAAACCCGATTCCAAACCAATTAAATAGAAATTGAGAAAAATGCATCCACGCATTGCCCTCTTGGTCAAAGAAGAGCTTGATGACTCCTTTCTGTTTCCTTCATCACTGCTATTGACTATCCTCAATGGATTTCTAACATCGTACTGTCACTAAAGCGACGGGGGGACTTCGGATATGCGCGATTTCGGGATCTTAACCTCGCTTGCCCTAAGGATGACTTCCCCTACCTAGTATTGACCAACTTGTTGATCTCACTTTGTGGGCCATGAGATGCTCTCTCTCATGGATGGCTTTTGAGGATCTGACCAAATTTTGGTTGCCCCTGCCGATCAACATAAAACTACCTTCATAACTCCTTGGGGAACCTTCTGTTATCGTGTAATGCCATTTGGCCTTAAGAATCTTTGGTGCGACCTATCGTGGGCTATGACCTACATTTTTCATGACATTATGCACACTATCCTTGAAGATTACGTCGATGATCTTCTTGCAAATCTAAACATCGTAGTGAACATCTCGATGTTTTAACCATTATTTTTGATCACTGTTGTTCTGATATTCTGTCCGTCTTCAACCAAAGAAATGTGTCTTTGGTGTCCTTTCGGGAAAACTTCTTGGCTTTATCGTCTCTTTGCGTGGCATTGAGGTCGACCCATCTAAAGTCAAAGCTATCCTAGAAATGCCCCCACCTACTAACCTCAAACAATTGCGTAGTTTACAAGGTAAGCTCCAATCTATCCGGCGTTTCATCTCCCAACTCTCGGATCGATGTCAACCTTTTCATCACCTCCTTAAAAAAGACATTGACTTTGATGGGCGAAAGAGTGCCACCAAGCCTTTGAGGCTCTCAAAGCTTATCTCTTGCGACCACCCGTGCTTATCCCACCTCGGGATGACCGCCCTTTCTACCTTTACCTTTCCACCCGACCACTTATTTGTAGGGGCCATGCTTGCACATCGTGACTCAGAATCGCATGAACAAGCCGTTTATTATATAAGTTGTACTTTGGTGGACTATGAGACTAGGTATACACATGTAGAAAAGTTGTGCCTAGCCCTATCATTCGTGGCCACCAAACTCGACACTACCTCCTGAATCACAAAACTTTCGTCATCACCAACACGGACCCCATCCATTATATGTATGCCAAACCCCATCTAAACCAACGCATCGCCCGATGGCTCATGCTCCTCGCCGACCTCGACCTTGAGTTTGTCCACCAGAAATCAATCAAAGGACAAACCATCGCAGATCAACTCGCGGAAGCCCCCTACCTGCAGGGCGCTGATTTACCAATTTTAATTTCCCTGGCGAACTCATCGCCACTCTTTCCTCGGGGAGGAGTCGTATCAATGACCCTCTTCTTGATGGATCAAATGCCAGCGTGGCGGAGGAGCCGGCATTGTTCTCATTCCTCTCGGCTTTGAGCCTATGCCTCTCTCATTCCGACTCGATTTCCCTGCACTAATAATATACATGGAATACGAGGCCCTTGTTGCAGGTCTCGGGTTGCGTTACACTTAGGTGTCAAATCTATCAATATTTTTGGTGACTCTCGATTGGTAGTCAATCAAGTTATGGGCATCTACCGATGTAAAAATGAGGAACTTCAAAAGTACAAACACTACGTGGATTCACTTCTAGCCTTATTTACTCACTATTCTATCCAAACCATTCCTCGCTCCACTAACAAATTTGCGGATACTATGGCTTGCTTAGCCTCACAAATTCCAGCTTCATCAACTGACTCTGACATTTTCGTCTTGGTCAACAACTCTTTGCCCCATCTTACTCAGCCATTAGGTTGTTTGTATGATAAATAATGTGTCTGCTAATTCGCGGGATACCTGGTATCACCAATTTCACGACTACCTTACAACCTCTGTTCTCCCATCTGAACTTACTAGTACCGGCAAACGCGCTTTTCTTAAATGCGTTTCTCGTTATGTCGTTATGGGGGGACTCCTTTATAAACGTGGCTTTGATGGCATCCTCCTTCGATGTCTCACCGGCGCGGAGGTCACCTATACCATCCAACAGGTCCATGACGGTATTTGTGGTGGACATTTTAGCGGCCTTGCCATGGCCAAGCGAATCCTTCGCCTAGGTTATTATTGGCCTACTCTCAATAACGACTGCTACGAATATGTTAAGCGTTGTGTTATGTGTCAACAACATGCCAACCTTCAACATACTCCTAGCCATCCGCTACAGGTCGCACGAGATCTTTGGCCCTTCTCACAATGGGGTTTAGACCTTATTGGTGAGATTCATCCATCCTCTTCGCAACGTCACCGATGGATAATCACAGCAACCGAATATTACACAAAATGGGTGGAGGCTATTCCGCTTATTTCAACTAAAAAAGAAAAAATTGTAGAGTTCATTAACCACCACATTATCTATCGTTTTGGTGTTCCTCATCGCCTGATAACAGATAATGGAAAATCTTTCAAAAATAAGTTGTTGCAAGACCTTTGTGACAACTTTGGTATCAAACTTAGCTTCTCATCACCCTACTATCCACAAGCGAATGGACAAGCCGAATCTTCTAATAAAACACTAACCAAAATCCTTATGAAAGTTGTCAATGAGTCCGGAAGAAATTGGCACGATCACATCCCCTTTGCCCTCACGGGCTTATCATACTAGCATTCGTACCTCCACTAATGCCACACCTTTTCTTTGGTATATGGTGCAGAGGCTGTCTTGCCTCTCGAAATACAAATACCCTCCCTCAGAATATCTCTTGGGATATTCTCACCAACGATGATTTCCGCAAGAGCGGTTAGCCCAATTGGAGCTTCTTGACATGAGCGTCGTCTTGACTCTTGATCACCTTCAAATCTATCAAAAACGCATCAAGCGTGCTTATGATAAGCGACTTCATGAGCGTACCTTTAAGGTTGGTGATCTTGTCCTCAAAGAGAATCAACATGTAACCAAACTAGAAAAGAGCAAACGTGGAAAATTTGCTCCCAATTGGATTGGGCCTTACATAATCACTCACACTTATGGATCAGGCACTTATCGTTTAGCTTCGCTTAATGGTAAACCTGAGCCTGAACCCCTTAATGCCTTGCATCTTCGACCTTTCTACTGTTGAATTTAGTGTTATATCACTTCTTATCTACCTACCGCTCGTCCCTTGAGCTCATTTACCGTTACATACACTTTGTTTCCTACATCTTACAATCAAATCAAGCTCACATAGTTTGATTCCCACCTCCCCTTAACGATGCCTTCCCTTTTTAGTCTAGTCCATGACTTCAAAGTATTAAAATGACACATTCTTAATTATATGCTTATGGGATTTTCTTGAGTCAAACTTTCTACCAAACTAGATGCTTTACGCCAAAAGGACATCTGGCTCTCTAAATTATATATAGACTGCTCCCTCGAAGGACAGCTATATGCCAAACTATTGCTGCTATTATATATAGACTGCTCCCCCGAAGGACAGCTATGCACTAAAATCACATCTGCTACTATAAATAGACTGCTCCCTTGAAGGACAGCTATACACAGTCAGCCTTTATCAGAAGCTTCTCGCATTGATCAGCTTCGTGAAGACCTCAAGAATAATACAATCAATATCCCTTGTAGACTTCCCGCATCGATCAGTCTATATTCAGTAAAATAAAGCCACCTTCAAAAGAACTTTTGAGTCATGGACTTGTCTATTTAGGGTAGGTTCTCTTTCGTCAGAACACTCACTTTGTAACAAGTTCTCCGTACCTCAGCTATACCATCCACCTCACCTCACCATTTGTTTAAACTCAAGGGACGTAATGTACACCCGATATATTGTGATCATACAACTCTTTTCACCTATTGACTTCTCGTCTATGCACGGTACCTAGGGGTTCAAGCTCATCCTGCATTAATATGTGGTTTGTTTAGCTCTTTTCAACTACGGAGTAACTTTTTCCTCTTTGACTCGAATCTAGGATTATGTGTTGATCTTAATCAGGACATGGTTCCCTACCACTTGGGTAGGCTAACTTTCGCTTCACTTATACCTATTCCAAAATCACCAATTCATTACCAACACCAACAACATTACCTACCTATCAATATCAATATCAATATCTGAATTTACCAACCCAAATTCATAACCATACCTAAATTGCTGAATTCCTCTCCCTGGGGTCTAAGGGAGAAATTAGCACCAATTTGGCCCAGCCCTCACTCTGATCATGTGTGGTAAATATAAATATTTTGGTATTTCTATTTTAATCACTTGCTTTGTATGGGCTATGTAGGCATCACTTTGGAACATACATCTCCCAAGGTCAACAACATACACTTTTATCCACCCATCATGTAACTTTTGTTCACTCGAGCTCACCTGTTCATGTTTTAGCATGATTAGGGTCCTTGACTTGATCTGTCGACCAACTTTGCCTAGACTTAGACCGTGACGTTTATCTCAACCAAACCAACCATTTGGTACTGCCGAACATGCCCAAACGTTCCTGTACCTTACCCATTATATACCCTGGAGCTACTTCCTATGCCTTGGATACCAGGATTATATCACCCTTGTTTGGATAAACTATCGACCTTTGCCTATGCATTGCTGGTTTGCTCGTCAAATCATGTACCCTAGTCGCACTAATGCATTTCCACGTGCGTCTGCTTCTTTGGACCTACCTCACCACCTCACCATCATCTCCACACCATTTACCCTTTATCAACCCTATCCCTGATTTCACGCTATCTCAATCTGTGATAGATTTGAGGGGGATTACCTATACCCTTAACAGGGGAAACCACTTCATATTATTGTCCGTGCAGCTTTACAAAACAAACTACACGACAATAAGGGGCTAATGTAGACACCAAATTTGTGTCTTACGACTCTTGTGACCCGCATCTCATTTCGCAACCTAACCTCATCACCTAAACCTTACACAATTATTTATTAATTATCTTATAATTAATAAATCCACATCTTACCACCACCTCATTTTGCCACCTCATCATGACCTAGGCCTAACCCTAAACTAATCTAATTAAGACCTATAACTTGGTCTACATCCACACCCATGACTAATGACCCCTTTCTCGCACCCAAAACCGACCTTCTAGTCACTTGACCAAGCCCGCAACTAATCCCTCGGGAGAAAAGGAGGGAAAGTTGGCTATTTTACTAAAAATAGCCCACTTTGACTGAACCGATACCGGTTCCTACTCGACCGCCGTCGGTTCGTGCACCGCCATCGGTTCCTGTAAATGGCTCCCTAACCAGAAACAAAGGTCGAAGGATTTTTGGATCAATCAGGATCATCAGAAGCGATAAAAAGAATCCGGATTTGCTGAGCCAAGCAAGAGACAAGTGAAGAGACAAGTGAAGAGACAAGAAGAGTTTGCGATGAAGGAGACCAAGCCCAAGGCTGCATTTGAATAATCGAGCCTGTGATACTCGGTGATCATCGGGAGGAGGTATCTCATCTTCGAGTGCCGAGGCCATCCTACGAGTTCTACCTTTGTCATTACACTTCTCGGACCTGCATCCTCGTCAATAACCAGTAAGTAACATCTTGTGTGTTCTCTTTAATAACATTTCTTAGACTTTTGAATCACAGCCGTCATAAATCCATTCCTAGATCTACCACCCAGCAACACATTATATCTAACTATCATTCATTTACCTCTCATCACCCCGTTACCTAATCCCGCTCATATACTAGCCTTACAAACAACACAACCACCCTACAACTGACCCTCACCAAAAGTCCCTAAAACATAGCCCCCACCGATATCGGTTAGCAGTAACCGGTATCGGTTATTGTGACTCAAAACCAGAAACCAGCCTTTCCCCCTACCTGTTTCAACGAAGCAATTAAATTGTTATTTTACAATCTTTCGTGTTAATTTATATTAGCAGGGGAACTGACCACCTTCGAAAGGAAGTTTTATATTTCCTGGGCCCAAGGCAGTTCCCTCATTTATTGTCTAATCAAAATCTTGTGGTCTTGTGTTCTTATTTGCAGGTAGTCCTTCCAAGACAAAAGGGAGTTCGATGAAATCTTGCCCGAGCCCCCTAAGCGCACAAGAACCTATTTCATATACTCCTCCACCCATAGAGGAACCCCCTTCATTTTATGCTTCACTGTGGAAGAGCCTATAATTAGCACACCTCCTTTGATTGCTCAATGTTTTGAGTAGTTATCATGTGACACCTCTCCTACTCATAGGAGATACATGTCCACAACCTACACAATCACAAGGAGAGTCAACCTAAATGCCGTCCCATCATATCCTCTACCCATAAATGATCCTATAGGAATAACATTACCTTTAGATGACCATTCACCATCGGACCTTCAAGATCTAAGCTGATATGCTTTCGGCTCTCTTACCCACGAGTTTGAGGCTAGCCATTTCCACCGTATCTCAAACACATTTTATGGGGATTGCTACGAATCCACGTTGGCCCCACTTACAACAAGTACCATTTTCACGCTTGGCTGATCACCTAGACTATGTTAATAGATCCTTACTTTGGGGATGCCTTCTACTTCTTGTTTCAACCCAAATGTAGTTGTCACTCACCAAACCTCCACTATCTATCCAAAATTGTTTCAAGCAACCAAACCAAACACAACCAAAACTATTGCAACACCTTCCATGTCACCACCCATGGCCCAACACACACCTCTACCAACAACTCAACATACATCTACACCCAAACACCTACCCACGCCTATATCATCTTTGTTGGGCCCCTAGAATATTGACTAAGTACAAAAGGTGCATAGGCACCCAAGGTACCAGTTAAAGAAAGGCATGCAAGGACAAAGCATGAAAGGTAGGGTTTAAGGAAGCTCATGGCGCATGACACACGCAAACAAAACCAAGGGTTTGGGACTTAGAAAAATTAGATGTTCGGGGTAGAACACGTGAAAAGCATGAGACAATTGTGTGTGGATAAGATGTCGACTGGCGACAGGTTGGCCTAGGAAGGAGCATGCCTATGGTAGAATCTTCTAGAAGCACATCATGGCATAAAGTTGGAAGCTCAGGCCTGGAGGAGCATGCTCACATAGAGGACCACATTCAAACACTTGAAATCGGATCTGAGGGTACTGGAGGATGAGTTGGCAGTCCAGAAAAGCTATAAATACAAGTGCCTACAGAGTAAATAGAGAGACTTAGAGTGTGGGTGGAGCTCTGTAGAAATACTACAAGAACTATGTTAGTGGGTAATTGCAATTGGGAAATGATGTATTGGGCATGGGGATTGTAATTTTTTTCTTTTTGGTAGCTTAGTTACACTAGTCAGTTGCAATGCATGACTATAGTCTACTTCTCTGTGACACTCTGTAATGGCTCCATGGATGTAATGAGGTTACATGTTATATATATGAATATCAATGATTCTTATGCATACTTCTCTCTCATGAGTTCTCTTTCCTTTTATGCTAAGTATGGATGTTTGTATGCTTCTTTTTGTTATGATACATGTTATAGATTCTGTTAAGTACTCTGTCTAAAATGACTGCAAGGATCTAGAGGCCGTTCTGAGCTCTATGGTTCTTGTATGTCCTAAATCCATTTGAAAGTCTTTTAAACACAAATCATAGATGATGTTTCCCACTAAACTCACATAAAAGAGAGAATTGGCACCCGTGTATGCCTCGGGTGAGCACCCAAATTTCATTTGGGTGATAGGCCGGCGCGCATGGGGTTCCTTTATTTTGTGTTAAGGAAAAAATGACTACAATCTCCCTTACTTAAAACCATCACCACTTTAGGGTTCTTGTGAACATCAAACCTTACTCACCCACCCATCACATTAGATTTAGCCACATCTTCCCAAACCAACACTAAACTTATTCCGGCCCCTAAAAAGAAGACCCAACCTCCTAGGCCTCATACACCAACCTCACCTACCACACCATTGTCACCTTCACCCCTTCTGTCCATCCTAGGACCTCACCCCTCGACCCTGGCCAAACAACCTCCTTCCACCGTAAACCAAGAGCGCAACAACCCACCTCCTCATCACGAACCTATAATATACCCAAATGACCCACACAACCTCTGCCATCACCTGTAACCTTCTTACCACCCATACCACCACTACCATCTATAACTTATTCACTACCTATGAAACTTTCTTCCTTCCACTCACATCTTCTACCCGACCTCTACCGACCACCTCTCTGATAACTCGGTTACCCCATGGGTAACCCATCCTCTTCCACCATCCACTTTTCCCTCTACATCACGTACACCTATGTCACCTTTGTCCAAAAAGGTGCAACCTAAAGTTAGCTACCCTCCAATAAGGTAGTTAGATCAACGTACCTTCCGTCACTAGCTCTTCTACCATGCCGGTACCTAAAAGATGCTCAAAAGACCTAAGACCACTCCACACACCATGGACCAACCCATTCCCCCTCCTTTAAATCCTCTTCCTCCACAATCAGCGTATTTATACTCAAACCTACACTCGGCTCCCATTGCGATCCACTAGTAGGGTCCTATGCCAAAATCTTAACCTATCTCCTTGAAACTTTTGTCATCACATTACCACCACTTAGACCTTATGACCCGATCAAACTCAAACCAAAAGGGTTTCACGAAACTAAAATTTTCACCTACCATCGTGTGCCGGGACACTATATAGAAAATTGTAAGGATTTAAAAATGCCCTTGTCCAATCATGTCTTCGAAGAAAATTTTAATGATGATGATCTTCTTGATGAGGAACCCATTTCACCTCCACCAATTTCCCCAGATATTCTTCCATTACCTACTCAGTGACCAATATATCCACCCCCGCAACTCTTTGATCCACCCCCAAGATTCGAGATCAACATGATCAACATTGCTACTCGTGCCCAAAAAGACAAAGGCAAGGATAAGGCAATCTGGCCCATCAACAAACCTTGTACCCAACACACCATCCGCACCCATACCTACGGTCACTATTCAAGGAACTACATATCCTATTTTCGATGGGGCCACACATCGCACAATGCTAAAATAACTACACCAATCCCCCATCAAAATGTCTTTATATGACCTCGTCTAGACCTCTAAGTCACATCATCAAGTCCTCATAGAGGTCCTTCAATCTATTGAGTTTTTACTAAATGACCCCATGCCTATAGCCTCCATCATTACCCCTCACCATGTATCCTCTCTCACTATGTCATCGCCTTCCTCTACACCTCCGGCTACTCACCAAGTAGATGCCCTTAGCTTTTCAGATGAAAAGATCACTCCCTTCTAGTTTGATGACCCCAACCCTGCTCTTTTCATCTTTGTCTTTATCGATAATATACACATAGGATGCGTTATGATAAATGGTGGTTCTAGTATTAACATCATCTCCTCCCATGCATATGATTAAATGTGAATACCTACCAATTACATGCATGGTAACCCGATTATGCTACACTCCTTCAATGATGCCATGACCTCTACCATGGGTACCGTCATTCTCCATGTCGAAAATTTTCTATGTCCTAGAAGGGGAGTTTCGGTATAACTTGTTGCTCGAATGACCTTTGATCCACACCATGGGTTGTGTCCCTTTGAATTTACACCACTACCTTAAATTTGAAAATGAGGGACATAATTACACCATCCCTATCGACCCATCGCCTTTCAAGACCTATAACATGCTATACCGGTCCAATGATGTGCTTGTACCGGTCAAGGCATATCAACTATCCCTACTTGACTTTTTCCTACAAGCCCATCCACCAAAACTTCCACTACTCTCTTCGCATCTAATCTTGATATCCCCATTGTTGCTATAGCCTCTACAGCCGACTCACCTATTTCCCCATCATCTAGCGAGTCGTCTATCCCCACTACCCACATACCAACTATTGATCCCTTAGAAGGTGTTTTTCAATGCCTAACTCGGGGAATATCACCTATACAATTTTTATACCTTCCTCACCCTGCAAGAGTATGGGAACATGCGTCAACACCCTAGTTATGACATCTACATCGGTGACATTTTTCCTTATGTCCCTCCCCACCTTCACACCAATCTAACATACAAGGACTTGATATGGGCACCTATAAACTGAACCTCCATCCCAAACCCAACCATTTTCATCTGACCTACACTCCCTTACTAACCACCGCTTTGCTCACACTTTCCTCCATCGGTGCACATGGAAAGGATTTTGCTTTAGCTTTTACGAACATGGCCGCCATATTGTCATTTCGTACCTATCATAAACACAATGATCGTAGTGGCATTAGTTTTGATGCATCACTTTCCAAGAAGGTTCACGTTGACCTCATCAAGGATAGAAAACCTTCCCCACCTCATTCACCCACATTACCATCTTCACCCATGAAGTCCATAGATCCACGAATACATTCCTCATAACTTTATTTTTTCATAAACACCATTTCCTGGGACCCTCGACCTATTAACGCGATGGAAATGCTCCCTCTTCTCTCTCATTCCTATATCCGACATGATTGATGATGATACACCTTCTATTAATGTCGTTGATATCGGAGATGATGAATCCATCCTCACTTACCTTGGTGCGAGAAGATTCTTATATTCACCTAGGTCGTTAGCTTCGAGGTGTAAACCATGTTGAATGAATCGACCATAGAAATCAACATTCACACTTAAGATGACCCAAAAATTATAAATATAGGCCAATCCTTAGATGCTATTGAACATGAAGCCTTCACCTATTTCCTTTAGGACCATAGCAACGCGTTTTCCTGGTCCTATGCCAATATGCCCAGTATTGACCCAAAAATCGTGGTCCACAATATCTTAACCATTCCTAATGCCAAACCCATCAAACAAAAGCTGCAGAAAATGCATCCTCGCATTTCTCTTCTAGTCAAAGAAGAGGTTCAACTCCTTCTGTTAGTTTCCTTCATCCTACCCATTGACTATCCCAAATGGATTTCTAACATTTCCTTTCACAAAGGCGATAGGGGGACTCGCATTTGCACATACTTCCGTGACCTCAACCTATCTTGTCCCAAAGATGATTTCCCCTACTAGGCATCGACCAACTAGTTGATCTCAAAGTTGGCCATGAAATTATATCGCTCATGGATGGTTTCTCTGGATACAATAAAATATTACTAGCTCTAGAAGATCAACACAAAGCGCCTTCATTACCTTGGGGTACCTTTCTGCTATCGAGTCATGCCTTTTGGCCTAAAAACGCTAGTGCTACTTATTAGTGAGCCATGAATTACATCTTCCATGACATAATTCATAATATATTGGAAGATTATGTAGATGATTTGCTTTTCAAATCCAAACATCAAACCGATCTGAAAATAATCGATTATTACTACGATCTCGGACCCTTGTAGGCTTTAATTATTTGCCAACAATTTTCTCCTTTTAAGTAATCAATTTAAAATAATGCAAGACAAGTAATGACAATTGCATTGCACAGTTGATTATGGAGTTCGGCAATTGCCTACGTCTTCGGGTTCATGGTCGAACTATTCCACTAGTCAAAACTTGTAAGTTCTGATAGTACTTTCACAACAAAACCTAATGGAAACTATTTAAACTTGCTTAGAAGAATAACCAGACCTTCGGACGACAAGGGTGAAAAATAGCACCCGACTCCCACCTTCTTGGCGTATTTGGCAAGCTTGATGGCTCCAGATCCACTATTTGGAAACCTTTTGTTCTCGATTGGCCTTCCAGACGCTAATACAACGCCCTATGGCTCTCCAGGTTGATATACTAGGCTTCACAATAATTTACTGTGGCGCTATGGGCCAACTAGGTAGTTTGAATAACTCCTAGCCACAAATATTTAATTTATTATTGCCTAACAAATAATAGGTCAATAATAATCAAAATAATAATGCCTAAAATAATTTAGGTCTTCACACAACAACAATTTCTCATTCGCCTTCCAAGCTCTGAGCTTGTCTTCGTATTTTGTGTGTCTCCACAATAAGCTTAACAAATAATAAGCTTGGGTTGTGTGTGTCCATTACAATAGAATGGGTTCCCTATTTATACAAAAATAGGGCCCTTAAAAATGCATTCCATATAATCCTTAGGCTAAAAATACCATAGCCTCACCCATCCCAAAATTAATGGGATCAAATACCCATATTGGCGGATTTGCTTGTTTTAATGGGATTAAATATTCTAAAATGGGCGCTTAGCATTTTAAATGGGATTAAATCCCAAAAGAGCGGCTAAGGAGAAGTGGGTATATCCCACATTTTGGGGTTTTGTAATGTTTAAGGCTTTAAATAGCCTTCCTCCATGCAAACATAGTGGTCAAAGGACCACTTTGGAGCATAACGCCCCCATCTCCACGTGGATTAATACCACGCATACCATTAAACCTGCTCCCCACCACCGCTTCACTCCTCCTCCACGTGGAAGTTTGGCGATAACATGTATAGTTGGCGGTTAGTAGAATTATGTGGGCTTTAATACTAATGTATAAACATTAATATATAGCGGTTTGGCATATACATGTGTGGCATTTGGAAAGTGGACTTACCAAGTAAATATAATTTGACCCATGTAATGTGGTATGGAAATAATTATAGAGATATTCATCAAATAGTGATTTCATCTATGTATATCTCAGTTGTGTGCACGTGTCCACAGTGTGATTGGTCTTGGACTTTCTCTAAGCATACAAGTGTTGAATGTAAAAGGATCCAAGTAATGCTTGATATTTAAATTTCTTGCTCATTGAGATCTTGATCGAGAAATTAGATCACGCAGCACGGAATGAATTATAGAGATAATCCATAATATCTAGACTTGGATCGGTGGAAGATCCAAGTAATGGAAGCATTAGATTGACTTGAACGGGAGTATGACTCAGCGGGTCGGAGATGACTTGATCTTGAGAAATGAATTGGTTCCCGATATGGAGGTATATCTGGAAGGTCTCGGTCGTGGACCAAGTAATAATTCTGTCATGTATATTTCTGTAGCCTAACGGCTGTAGAGTAAATCCTGTTCGGAGATGCATGATTTTAGGTCTTTTCTTGGCATATAAAATGTTATACCTAACAGGAATTATTAATGGTTAGTAACCTTAAACTAAAACCTAACCTAGGGGTTAGATTATTGTTAATCTAACCTAGACCTAGGCTATGTGTTAATATCCTAAGTTAGTATCTATGTGTAAATTGGTTAGTATGGGTATGACCCTAAATTCTAACCTAAGATACTAACCTAACTAATGAGGAGATTATGAAAAGGGGCCTATGGAAGGGGGTGCGAACCATGGGCGGCGTTTTCTATGGCAATTAATGCTGGGGATAAGGATGAGGGACAGGTCATGGCGGAGGTTTAGGCGACGGCTAACCTGTGCAGACGTGGCAGGTCGCTAAGTTTGGAAATGAGCATGAGTTGTAGTTGGACTGTCGCCAATTCTGGCGGTCGGTGGAAGTTGAGTTTAAGCGGGAAAGTTGGTTTAATGACATTCAATGTTCTAGGGAGACGAGCTCGGAACTCGCGAGAAGGCATGCAAACGGGAAGTTGAAGGTTTGTTTGGTTTGTCGCGATTTTCGGTCTTCTCTCTCTCTCTCGCTTGTTTACTGGTTCTTCGCACCAGTTCTCCTTGAGTTGCATGGCAAGAATGAATTTCTCTGGCTCTTTTCTCTGTCTTGGAAGATATATATGTGATGGAGACAGTAAATTTTGTTGGTCGCTTTATCGAGGAAAAGAAAAGGAAGTTTGAGCTCTTCCTGTGGTCTGCTTCGGAAATTTTATCAAAATACAGGCATGTTAGGCCCTAACCTTTAAATATCTTGCTGTCTTTCAAGTGCTTTCATTAGAACAACTCTGTTCAAATGTTTTGTGAAAATTAGATGAATTTTCTATGGAGATCTTGTTTGATTTTTGGCACTGTATCTCTTCTGGTTCGATTTTTCAATTTCCTCTTGATGGGTGTTTATTGAAATCGAATTTCGGCTCTATTTGCTTTGAGTATTCATTCTGGCTTATACATGTGAGGTATTTATTTATAAAAGTTTGAGTGTTCGGCCTGTTTGGCGTGAGCCCTTAGAATATACCTGTGTGTAGTATAAGACCACTGTATGTTTTTGATTAGTGGTCGCTGTTTCTTGTTATGGAAACTGTATGGAATGATTCTGATGAATACTGTAAGATTGATCAGTATTATTGCTTCTTTGGGAACTCTGTCGTGGGATTTGTTGACAGCGACTAATGATACTTTCGGGTTTCATTTGTTTTCAAATTTTTGGCTTGGAACAGGCAACTGTTGTGTTACCGTAGTCTTTACGACCCAGCGGAAGTGTTTTCCTTGTTATTGTGGAAACGGGATTATTGTTGACTGTGTATAACATTGTTACATCTATACTTTATTATAACGACTCAGTGGAGTCCTTGATTGAATCATATATAGCTATCTACTGTTGTGGATGTAGATTCATCCTTGTGTTTTGTTATTTGATTTCGTGGTAGCCTTATAGAGAATGGAACAGGCCTTCTGACCACGGTTATTTGTAATAAATAATGAGTATAGATTTCCTGGGTATGTATTGCATTTCTTTGTGAAAGCTGTTTGAAAGTTTCGAAGCGGCTCAGTTGATTTCCTTGCTTGAAATGGGTATTCGATTTGCTTCACTTGTTTCATTCTGAATGTTTGCCATGAATGGCATAGATGGATTTATCAACCGATTTCATAGTACGTTGCTGTAGGGTTCAGTGGTTATGAGTACAAAACCATTAACAGTTTACAGTATGAATTCATATGCATTTGCTTGAATTGTTACCTCCGTTTGAATCATTTGGAATTCTGGAAAGGTAGCTGGTACTTCTGTCTCTTTCTGAACTTGACTTTGGACACTGTCTTTGTCACTGTTGAGATCCTTGAGTATGGATGACTGTTTCGTGTTCCGACCTTGTTTGGGTAAGTCGCGAATATCACACTAAGACTTGCATGCGCCAAGGTAAGGATCGATTGGTTGTATTCATTTCTTTTACTTCAGTCCGATTTTGTCTGAGCAAGAATAAGTATGCTATGTTCCTTTCCATTTATTCAGTCCGATTTGACTGAGCATGATTTGGAAATACTGTGTGGTCAACATAGCATAGTCCCTAGGAAACCTCAAATTGCTTATGCTATAGAGTTGTTGTTTACAACAATACGCTTGAAGTTTCTTGATTTCGAACTTGGTTCGAAAGCCTTAATGTGCTTAGAAGAATCTAGTATTGGACTTCAGGTTGATTTATGGATTGATTGATGTGTTAGCTGCTGTGCAGGAGTTTTGCTGTGTTTCTATTTCTTGATTTAGAACAGCGATCTTGCTTATGGCTTGTTTAACTTGTTCATTTATATACTGGTTGAATGTTTTTATATGTAAAGACGGTACAGTGATGAACTTATGTGAAAGGAAGTATGAATGGATAGGTTCTTTCTCTTCCTTTATTTAATACTTGTTGATATTTATCTAACAGTGGGAAATTGTTTTGTAACATATTGGTGGAATTCCGAATTGTTATGTTGTTCCCTTTTGGAAGAATGAAACGATCTGACCAATGTTGTGATTTTGGATTCAATGATTGTTGTGTACATTCGTTCCTTGATTCTTTTAATATTTGATGAAATATTAGAAAGTGAATAAGACTATTTGTAACAATGATAGAGTTACATATTTGTAATCATTCTGTATTACAAGGACATAGTCTGAATATGTTTACTTATTTGGATATTTGATCTCATTTAAACAGGGTGTTTAATGAAAACAATTGATGGATTGCAATTGTTTTAAAAGTTAGTGCTTATCATGCCTCGGCCTCATTGAATCGACTCATGTTGACTATTTTTGCAGATGGTTGCCGTAAGAGGTAAAAGCAATGCAGATCTGACAGGCTGATCAGATTGTTTATTTGATTTATAATAAATTGCAGCTTGATTTTATAGATGGACTATATGAGAAAAGATGTTTCTTTTCCGTTAAGCATTGTATCAAGTATGCTGTTGCATAAAATGTAATTGTATAGTTTTGAAAGGAATGGAAATAAGTGTTTGATACATATATGTTGTATTCTATTTCTGAAAATTGACCTTCTTCGGTTTATGTAACGAAGGGGCATTGTTATCATTGTATAATATGGATGCTTTTGTGATTGACAATGGAAGCTTGCAAGAAAATGAGATTGAATTCTTATGAGTATTTAGAAGTTCTAATCTGTTCTAGTGAAAGCAATATTGGAATTAAATATTTGTCTTTCTAGAAGATAGGTTAAAAGTGAGCCTAAAAGTGAACGATAAACAAACTGGATTAAATTACTAATCCCTAGTCCTAAGTATGACAGGGCAATATTAAATTGGATTCTTAATCATTTATATCTTTATACTAAAAAGTATGATATAAATTCAGTTAAGAGAACTGATATGCAAACAAATGGAGTTCAGAAGGCAATCTCAAGCAAAGGTTATGAGATATTGTCCGATTCTGTTGCTTTAGAAACAAGTGTATTCTAATGACTCCTTGATGAGAACTGGCCGTAATACCTCTACCATGTAATGGGTTTTATAGAGGAGGGTCGTCTTAAGACGAAGAATCCAGGGATTTGGAAAGGCTAACCTTAGGGAAAAGTCTTTAAAAGTAATTTAAACTCAAGTGCGTAACGCTGTTAATCGAGTAGATCTTTTCGAGGCGGATTTAAAGGTCGACGACATAAGTCAACTGCAGAGTTGTACCTCCGAGAAGATTAGGATCTTCTCGAAGTTACAATAATGCAGATGACTTATGGCGACACCCTTTGCATTGATCGCTAAGATTTACACTTGATTTCGCACGAGTTACTCTGGGACCGATTAAGAACGTGGTCATGTTATAAGACTGCCTCGGAGATTCGGGGTATCATGACACACTGGTTGAACTGCAAGGTTGAACCAGTATGTCATCATATCCCTAATCCTCGTGGGCATCCATATAACATTATCACCTTGTTAATCTGCCTCCGAGTGATTCAGTTGTGAAAGGAAGGACTGACGGTAGTCAGTATAAGACATTCTATATAACATAAGAATGGGGTGAAGGACGTATTCCAGATTGACGAGTATGCCGTTAAGGAATACGAGACATGAACAGTATGTTTCAAATCTTTGGCCAAAGTATCGCAAGCTGCTGATTGCGTTGTCCTAATTCACCTAGTCTAAGGGATGAGATGCCGATGAATAATGGTAACAATTATTCAGTTAGATTCCTTGGACAGAGCATTCTGAATCCCAGATTAGGGAAGAGAACCGCAAGAGTAATGTGTTAAATAAAAACACCGACTCTTATTACTCATGAATAGATCGGTAGATTACCGAGTCATGGAATGAATAGATCGGAGGTACTCCGAGTCATTACAGCTGCATATGGTTGTCTGTTATATAAATGGTTATTTGAATTGTGAGTTCTAAATTATGTATTTAGAACCAGTATGCAATTATCAAAAAAAAAAATTGACTTGTTCTATTGTCTAAAATGAGGATGTTACATCTTGGTATCGAGTCAAGGTGCAGCTCTTGGACCTATTGAGTCCATAATCCGATAAAAACCGAATTTTTCTTGTAATAGAAAATGGTTAGAACAAGGGGAACGTTGCGAGTAATGCTCCACCGAAGGAGGAGGCAACAACCGTAAACTTGATGAGATCCTTGCTGCCCTGTTGGACACAAGAGATCGCTTAGCTGTGCTTGAACAGCAGGTGACGGGAAATGAGGAGGAGGAAGAGGCTGATAATAATAATCAGCAACCTCCTGAGGACAACCCCGAAATGGGTGTTGATGTTAATGCTGGAAATGCACCTGTCCAACCAGAAAACAAAAAGGCCAGATTGGCAGCAGAACTCACTAATGATATAAAAAGGATAAGTCCACCTAAGTATGATGGCACCACATTAGGAGATGGAGCTGAGAACTGGCTCGAAATGGAGAAGTACTTTGCTATAAGGAACTTCTCAGAGGAAACCAAAGCTATTTGGGGAGCCTATCAGCTTTCTCACGAAGCGTCTTCGTGGTGGGATAGCCGAAAAGCTGAGCTAAACATTGATGAGACCAACATTACTTGGGATCAATTTAAAGGCTATTTTAGGCAACGGTGGCTGCCACAACTTTTCTATGATCAGAAAATGACAGAATTCCAGAACTTAGTTCAAGGGAAGCTAACGGTAATCGAATCCGGGAGCGGTTTACAAAACTCCTCAAGTATGTACCGCAAAGATCAAACTCGATTTAAAAGTTCAGGATACTGAAAATTCATCATGGGATCAATCCGTGATAGGGGAGAGGTCGATGTTCACACCCAACCACTATGGAAGGAGTTGTTGAAAAGGCCATAAGGCAAGAACAGTAAATTAAAGGCTATTTTCGCTCATAAGGAGGAAGTGTGGAAGAAGACCTGCAAACCCTTCTTCAACCTCTCTAAAGCACCTTAAAAGGACCGTGGAAAAGTTTGGAAACAAGGGTAAGTTTCCAGAGATAACAAGAAAGAAAGCAAAGTAAATAAGCCTCGCATTGAAATGTAAGGGATAATTTTGTTAAAAATTATAATAATGGCGTAAGTCCTATGGAGGACAAATGTGACAATTACAAGGCCGGAGGTAATGCTTGAGCCTAAGAAGGGACCGTAGGAGGTGCTACACTTGTGGTAAAGATCATTACGCAAATCAATGTCCTTTAAAGAAGGATGATCGTAATCAGCAAAGATAAGATACATGCTGCAGAAAGCATAAGCAAGTCGAAAAGCAAGCAACACCTATAGAAGTTCCTGTGTAAGTTATTCGGCATACCGCTACTATTCTTTTTGATACAGGAGCTACTGAATGTTTTATTTCTAATAAACTTGCTTCTAAACTTAAAAGAAAAGCTGGGAAAATGGATAAATCTTGGACTGTAGAGTATGGTAATAATTCTGTTCATACAGTGAGTATGTGTCTCTTTGGAGCAGTCCTTGATTTACCTAATTTCTCCACGGAAGTTGATCTCTATGTTACACCTTTGGGATCGTATGACATTATTATTGGTGTCAATTGGTTAGCTGACCATAAAGCAAAGGTAGATTGCTATGAAAAGAACATAAAATGTTTAGATGATCAGCTGGAATCAGCAGAGATTCAAGGTGTGAAACGAGAAATTTCAGTTAGAAAACTGTCAGCTATGCAGCTTAAAAAGGCTAAGAATAAAGGATGTACTCTTTATGCAGTAAAGATATCTGAATCTTCAGAAGAAGATGGTGATTACATGAAGCAAATTCCACTGTTACAAAGTTTCAGGGATGTTTTTCCTGAGGAATTACCAGGGTTACCACCCAAGAGAGAATTTGATTTTACCATTGAAATCAAGCCTGGAACTGAACCTATTTCCAAGGCGCCTTATCGGATGACTACTACTGAGTTAGTCGAGCTTAAGGCACAATTACAAGAGCTTTTGTCTAAAGGATTGATTAGACCAAGTGTTTCACCTTGGGGAGCACCTGTGATATTTGTGAAAAAGAAGGATGGAACACTAAGGCTGTGTATTGATTATCGGATGTTGAACAAAGCAACAATCAAGAACCGATATCCACTTCCTAGGATCGATGATCTTGTTTGATCGATGCGTGGAGCAGCGGTTTATTCTAAGATAGACCTTCGATCCTGGTTATCATCGCTAAGGATTAAAGAGGAAGATATTCATAAAACAGCTTTCCGAACAAGGTACTGACATTATGAATTTACGGTTCTACCCTTTGGGTTAACTAATGCACCCGCAGCCTTTATGAATTTAATGAACAATATTTTTCAAGAATACCGACAAGTTTGTACTTGTATTCTGGACGATATTCTCATTTATTCTAAAAGTGTTCAAGAGCACAATGAGCATTGAAGATAGTTTTGGGAATTTTGAGAAAGAGAAAGTTGTATGGTAAGTTATCCAAATGTTCTTTCTTTGATTCAGAAGTTCACTATTTGGGTCATGTCATAAGTAAAGAAGGAATCGCTGTAGATCCTTCAAAAATAGTGGCAATAACTGAGTGGCCTGCACCAAAGAATGTGCACGAAGTAAGAAGCTTCATGGGTCTCTGCAGTTACTATAGAAAATTTGTAAAGGATTTTTCTAAGGTAGTGCACCAATAACTTCATGCAGTAAGAAGGATAAGAAATTCATGTGGAATGACAAGTGCGAAGCGGCTTTCAAAAGTCTAAAAGACCAGCTTGACTCTCGCACCTATATTGGCTGTACTGCACCTAATGGGAATTTTATGTCAGTAACGGATGCTTCGGGAAGGCCTCGAGGTGTTTTGTTACAAAATGATCGTGTCATAGCTTATGAAAGTAGAAAACTTAAGTTACATGAGCTGAATTATGCCCTCATGATTTGGAACTTGCCGCCATTGTTCATGCGCTTCAAGTCCTGAGACACTATTTACTTGGGAAACCTTTGAGTTGAAAATCGATCACTGGGACTGAAATATATTTTTACTCACCCCAATCAATGCTGCATAAAGAAGGTGGTTAGAATTTTTATCACAATATGACTTTGATATTAGCTATATCAAAGGGAAGGAGAATAGAGTAGTTGATGCTCTAAGTCGTAGGAGGCACATTTCGCTCTTATAACATTGAGAACTCGGCTTTAAAGACGAGGTAAAAAGTGCCTCTTAATCGATGCATACTTCAAAGAAGTAAAAGCAAAGCGCTTGCGCAGAACCTAAGGATAAAAGGTATGAAGGTTTTCATTTTGATAATGAAGGAATCTTGCGTTATGAAAATAGGGTATATGTACCTGTCAATGATTTGAGAAAGAAGTGTTAGTTGAATTTCATAATTCACCTTTCTCTCGACACCTGTGTATCACAAAAATGCTAGCTGATTTGAAACAACAATACTTCGAAAGGTATGAAAAAGGATGTGATAAATTTTGTGACTCATCACCGGAATGTCGGGCCGGTGAAGGCAGAGCATATGCACCCGGGCCTGGATGTTATATCCTCATAGCATACCGCAAAGACAAATGGCAAGTAATAACCATGGATTTTGTACAAGGACTACCTATGTCCAGAATAAGCATGATGTTATCTCGGTAGTTGTAGATAAACCGACTAAGGTAGCTCATTTCATCGCTGGAAATCTAAAGGATGATTCACCTGTTGGCCAAGAGGTTCGTACACTAAATTTTCAGATTGCATGGTGTACCGTAATTGATTATATCTCGACAGGATCCTAGAATGACGCCAAGGTTTTGGCAAACGCTTAACGCAGCCCTAGGAACAAAACCAACTTCGCTTCGCATATCATCCAAACGGATGGACAAACCGAGAGGGTAAATCAAGTGTGGAGGACATGTTGCATAATGTATCGCATGGATCAACAAAGATAAATGGGAAGAATATCTTCCATTAGTTGAGTTCGCATACAACAACACTTATCACTCATCTCTAAAGATGGCACCATTTGAAGCACTTTATGGAAGAAAGTGCGTAACCCCGTAAGTTGGGACAAAGTGTTGAGGATAGAGTGGTAATTGGACCAGAGATTCTCACGTAAATGGAACAGCAAGTTAAGTTGCTTCGATTCGTGAACGATTAAAGGAAGCAAATGATGTATTTAAGAGCTATGCCGACCTTAAGCGGGTTGATAGAAAGTTTGAGCTTGGTGATAAGGTTTTCCCGCGTGTTAAACCCGTAAAGAGTTCTATAACTTTTGGCAAGGCTGCCAAGTTGTCACCACGATTTGTGGGACCTTTCAAATTGTGAAATAATCAACTCGTAGCTTATCGCTTAGCATCGCCACCGCTTTATCTCGCATGCATGATGTTTTCCATATTTCTTTGCTTAAGAAGCACGTTTCAGATCTGTCACATGTTTTAAATTGAATTCCTTGCAGGTCCAAGACCAGAATAATCGTGGTTAAACCCACACGAGTATCGAAACTCGCCAATCGCACTTAAGAAATCGTGATATTCAGCAATGTAAGGTCCAAAGGGGACCAGCTTTAACGAAGAAAGTGCAACTTGGGAAAACTCGAAGAGATGAAAATTGCTTTTCCTTCTCTTTTGCAATGTAATGAAAACTGCTGACAAAGATATACTTTTATGAACCGATTGTTTTAAGTATTTATGAAAGCCGATTAAGGCGACTTTATTCAAAGTTGAATAAATGTGTTGTGACATTGATTTCGAAACTATTTAATATGGAAGTAGTCACATTGTTTGTGTACTAATAAATTGATTGACCTGAAGGTTAATTTGATATGAAATTCATCGGGACGATGAATCTTTTTAGAGGGAAGCATGTAACACCCCGAATCGTTGTTACTTTCTCCTAAGCATACAAGTGTTGATATGTGATTTCTTGTAAAAGGATGTGTTCTCGATTCGTAAATCATGCTTGATATGTACTCGAATTCTTGCAGATTGCAGATCTTGACGAGTCAAAATATGAATAGACTCTTTTATTTATTTCATTTTGTGTCCGAATATTAATCTGATCACTTTAATGAATTATAGAGATATTCATCTATAATATCTAGACTGGATCGCTGGAATTGATCCAAGTAATGCTTTAAATCTGTTTGCGATAAATTAGATCACAGACCTTGAACAGGCAGTAAGGTATGGAAGCATTGATTAAGCCGGGTCAGAGTATGACTCAGGCTGATCTTGAGAAATGAATTGGTTCCCGATATGGAGGTATATCTGGAAGGTCTCGGTCGTGGACCAAGTAATAATTCTGTCATGTATATTTCTGTAGCCTAACGGCTGTAGAGTAAACCCTGTTCGGAGATGCATGATTTTAGGTCTTTTCCTTGGCATATAAAATGTTATACCTAACAGGAATTATTAATGGTTAGTAACCTTAAACTAAAACCTAACCTAGGGGTTAGATTATTGTTAATCTAACCTAGACCTAGGCTATGTGTTAATATCCTAAGTTAGTATCTATGTGTAAATTGGTTAGTATGGGTATGACCCTAAATTCTAACCTAAGATACTAACCTAACTAATGAGGAGATTATGGAAAAGGGGCCTATGGAAGGGGGTGCGAACCATGGGCGGCGTTTTTATGGCAATTAATGCTGGGGATAAGGATGAGGGACAGTGTCATGGCGGAGGTTTAGCGGCGACGGCTAACTCCGTGTGACGACGGTGTCGCTAAGTTTGGAAATGAGCATGAGTCAGAAGTTGGACTGCCGCCACTCGGCGGTCGGTGGAAGTTGAGTTTAAGCGGAAAGTTGGTTTAATGACATTCAATGTTCTAGGGAGACGAGCTCGGAACTCGCGAGAAGGCATGCAAACGGGAAGTTGAAGGTTTGTTTGGTTTGTCGCGATTTTCGTCTTCTCTCTCTCTCTCTCGCTTGTTTATCGGTTCTTCGCCTGGCTCTCCTTGAGTCGCATGGCAAGAATGAATTTCTCGGCTCTTTTCTCTCGTCTTGGAAGATATATATGTGATGGAGACAATAAATTTTGTTGGTCGCTTTATCGAGGAAAAGAAAAGGAAGTTTGAGCTCTTCCTGTGGTCTGCTTCGGAAATTTTATCAAAATACAGGCATGTTAGGCCCTAACCTTTAAATATCTTGTTGTCTTTCAAGTGCTTTCATTAGAACAACTCTGTTCAAATGTTTTGTGAAAATTAGATGAATTTTCTATGGAGATCTTGTTTGATTTTTGGCACTGTATCTCTTCTGGTTCGATTTTTCAATTTCCTCTTGATGGGTGTTTATTGAAATCGAATTTCGGCTCTATTTGCTTTGAGTATTCATTCTGGCTTATACATGTGAGGTATTTATTTATAAAAGTTTGAGTGTTCGGCCTGTTTGGCGTGAGCCCTTAGAATATACCTGTGTGTAGTATAAGACCACTGTATGTTTTTGATTAGTGGTCGCTGGTTTCTTGTTATGGAAACTGTATGGAATGATTCTGATGAATACTGTAAGATTGATCAGTATTATTGCTTCTTTGGGAACTCTGTCGTGGGATTTGTTGACAGCGACTAATGATACTTTCGGGTTTCATTTGTTTTCAAATTTTTGGCTTGGAACAGGCAACTGTTGTGTTACCGTAGTCTTTACGACCCAGCGGAAGTGTTTTCCTTGTTATTGTGGAAACGGGATTATTGTTCATTGATCGTGTATAACATTGTTACATCTATACTTTATTATAACGACTCAAATGGAGTCCTTGATTGAAATATATATAGCTATCTACCGTTGTGGATGTAGATTCATCCTTGTGTTTTGTTATTTGATTTCGTGGTAGCCTTATAGAGAATGGAACAGCCTTCAATTCCACCACGGTTATTTGTAATAAATAATGAGTATAGATTTCCGGGTATGTATTGCATTTCTTTGTGAAAGCTGTTTGAAAGTTTCAAGCGGCTCACTTGATTTTCGCTTGAAATGGGTATTCGATTTGCTTCACTTGTTTCATTCTCAATGTTTGCCATGAATGGCATAGATGGATTTATCAACCGATTTCATAGTACGTTGTTGTAGGGTTCAAAGTGGTTATGAGTACAAAACCATTAATGCTTTATCTTTTAAAAAGATGAATTCATATGCATTTGCTTGAATTGTTACCTCCGCTTGAATCATTTGGAATTCCTCTGGTTTGAATTCGGAAAGGTAGCTGTACTTCATTCTCTTTTCGAACTTGACTTTGGACACCGTTTTCACACGCGTTGAGATCCTTGAGTATGGATGACTGTTTCGTGTTCCGACCTTGTTTGGGTAAGTCGCGAATATCACACTAAGACTTGCATGCGCCAAGGTAAGGATCGATTGGTTGTATTCATTTCTTTTACTTCAGTCCGATTTTGTCTGAGCAAGAATAAGTATGCTACGTTCCTTTCCATTTATTCAGTCCGATTTGACTGAGCATGATTTGGAAATACTGTGTGGTCAACATAGCATAGTCCCTAGGAAACCTCAAATTGCTTATGCTATAGAGTTGTTGTTTACAACAATACGCTTGAAGTTTCTTGATTTCGAACTTGGTTCGAAAGCCTTAATGTGCTTAGAAGAATCTAGTATTGGACTTCAGGTTGATTTATGGATTGATTGATGTGTTAGCTGCTGTGCAGGAGTTTTGCTGTGTTTCTATTTCTTGATTTAGAACAGCGATCTTGCTTGTGGCTTGTTTAACTTGTTCATTTATATACTGGTTGAATGTTTTTATATGTAAAGACGGTACAGTGATGAACTTATGTGAAAGGAAGTATGAATGGATAGGTTCTTTCTCTTCCTTTATTTAATACTTGTTGATATTTATCTAACAGTGGGAAATTGTTTTGTAACATATTGGTGGAATTCCGAATTGTTATGTTGTTCCCTTTTGGAAGAATGAAACGATCTGACCAATGTTGTGATTTTGGATTCAATGATTGTTGTGTACATTCGTTCCTTGATTCTTTTAATATTTGATGAAATATTAGAAAGTGAATAAGACTATTTGTAACAATGATAGAGTTACATATTTGTAATCATTCTGTATTACAAGGACATAGTCTGAATATGTTTACTTATTTGGATATTTGATCTCATTTAAACAGTAGGTTTAATGAAAACAATTGATGGATTGCAATTGTTTTAAAAGTTAGTGCTTATCATGCCTGGCCTATGAACTGACTCATGTTGACTATTTTTGCAGATGGTTGCCGTAAGAGGTAAAAGCAATGCAGATCTGACAGGCTGATCAGATTGTTTATTTGATTTATAATAAATTGCATCTTGATTTTATAGATGGACTATATGAGAAAAGATGTTTCTTTTCCGTTAAGCATTGTATCAAGTATGCTGTTGCATAAAATGTAATTGTATAGTTTTGAAAGGAATGGAAATAAGTGTTTGATACACATATGTTGTATTCTATTTCTGAAAGTTGACCTTCTTCGGTTTATGTAACGAAGGGGCATTGTTATCATTGTATAATATGGATGCTTTTGTGATTGACAATGGAAGTCATAAGAAAATGAGATTGAATTCTTATGAGTATTTAGAAGTTCTAATTTGTTCTAGTGAAAGCAATATTGGAATTAAATATTTGTCTTTCTAGAAGATAGGTTAAAAATGAGCCTAAAAGAGAACGATAAACAAGTCGGATTAAATTACTAATCCCTAGTCCTAAGTATGACAGGACAATATTAAATTGGATTCTTAATCATTTATATCTTTATACTAAAAAGTATGATATAAATTCAGTTAAGAGAACTGATATGCAAACAAATGGAGTTCAGAAGGCAATCTCAAGCAAAGGTTATGAGATATTGTCCGATTCTGTTGCTTTAGAAACAAGTGTATTCTAATGACTCCTTGATGAGAACTGACCGTAATACCTCTACCATGTAATGGGTTTTATAGAGGAGGGTCGTCTTAAGACGAAGAATCCAGGGATTTGGAAAGGCTAACCTTAGGGAAAAGTCTTTAAAAGTAATTTAAACTCAAGTGCGTAACGCTGGTTACTGAGTAGATCTTTTCGAGGCGGATTTAAAGGTTGACGACATAAGTCAACTGCAGAGTTGTACCTCCGAGAAGATTAGGATCTTCTCGAAGTTACAATAATGCAGATGACTTATGGCGACACCCTTTGCATTGATCGCTAAGATTTACACTTGATTTCGCACGAGTTACTCTGGGACCGATTAAGAACGTGGTCATGTTATAAGACTGCCTCGGAGATTCGGGGTATCATGACACACACCGGTGAACCGCAAGGTTGAACCAAGATGTCATCATATCCCTAATCCTCGTGGGCATCCATATAACATTATCACCTTGTTAATCCGCCTCCGAGTGATTCGGGATTTGTGAAAGGAAGGACTCGATTTAAAGGTAGTCAAGATAAGACATTCTATATAACATAAGAATGGGGTGAAGGACGTATTCCGATCGACGAGTATGCCGTTAAGGAATACGAGACATGAATAAAGATGTTTCAAATCTTTGGCCAAAGTATCGCAAGTCATTGATGCGTTGTCCTAATTCACCTAGTCTAAGGGATGAGATGCCGATGAATAATAGTAACAATTATTCAGCTTAGATTCCTCGGGACAGAGCATCTCAATCCCATGATTAGGAAGAGAACCGCAAGAGTAATGTGTTAAATAAAACACCGACTCTTATTACTCATGAATAGATCGGTAGATTACCGAGTCATGGAATGAATAGATCGAGGTACTCCAGTCATTACTACTACATATGGTTGTCTCAGTTATATGAATGGTTATTGAATTGTGAGTTCTAAATCATGTATTTAGAACTGTAAAGATGCAATTATCAAATTTTTTTGACTTGTTCTAAAGTATAAAATGAGGATGTTACTGATCTAAACTTTGACCAAATGTATCTAGAGCTCCCGATGTCCGTTTGTCACGTTCTCATAGATGTTGGAAAGATCTTGAGATGATCTTCTACACTAACACCATTTAGGGATGTTTAGGGAACTTTTGAAAATGATCCTTGATCACACCTCCCCATCGAGAAAAGCTTTTGTCCCAAAAGCTTCCATACTCTGAATCAGAAAAAAATTGCTGCCACCTCGAAGGAAGTCTTGCTTTAGTAGACCATGGATCTTCTCCTCGCAACCTTCTCACTTCGACAACTCTTCTCCGATCCTGGGAGTTGTGGGTTATGGGCCCATGATGCTTCGCTACACCACTCTGATATTCAAAGAAGACCTCCACGCCTCAGCTTTATGGTGCTAAGTTTGAATGAAACCTCACGCCGCTACTAATCAGGTGGTGCTAATCTTCTTGATATCTCGACAAAAAGGATCTTCTTTGACTCTATAACACACGCCTCTGGCTCCCGGAGTTGATTCCGTAGAATCGAAGCTGGTTGCTCAAGGAACTCCATGTTACATAGAGCTTTGATTGATCTCGATGTCGGTTTACAAACCTCAACGCATCCAATGCATGATGCTAAGCCTCTTTCAAGACCTCAAGCCTCCAATGCATGATGCTAAGTCACATTCTACAAACCTCAACGCTCTCGATGCATGATGCTAAGCCTCTTTCAAGACCTCGAGCCTCCGATGCACGATGCTTTAAGTCTTTGTAGACCTCAACGCCTCCGATGCATGATGCTAAGCATCTTTTGAGACCTTAAGCCTCCAATGCATGATGTTAAGTCTATTGCTGCACCTCAATGCCTCCGATACATGATGCTAAGCCTTTACAAGACCTCAAGCCTCCAATGCATGGCACTAAGTCCCTTGATCAGCTACCATTTGTATGTGTGGTTGCAATGCCTTGACACCAAATGACGTTCGAGTTGATACTTGGAGAGTTCTACTTGTTGACATACATATATCGGGTACCACTTCATGACGGTCACAATGCCTCTACACGTAATGAAGTTCGACCCGACGCCAATGCCAATGGTGATTTAGCTACCATTCTGTTTGCGGTCATAATGCTCTACACGAGAATGAAGTTTTGAGCTGATCTCTACCAACTCTAATGTCTCCAGACAAAAAGGTAGATCAATCTCCAAGCTTTATATGAGTTAATTCTCGTATCCAAGTCATGTAATGTGTACTCACAAGCTGATTAGGAGATATGTTTAGAGCATTAATCAAATTTTCTAAGTACGAAAATCCATTGAGTATTGTAAACCTTTCTCTCAAAGCATTTTCTCACAAAATCGATCTCCAAACTTAATACCATGCATACAATCCGTCAATCTGAATTATGCAATATATAATTAAAAACTGTTGACTTACCCATTTTAAAGGACTTTCACTTTCGGTATTACTCGGTCCTGGGTTGACTTGCACAATTTGGTGGTGAAGTAGAAACCTCCTTTGCCTTTACAATAGGCCTCCTTTCCATCTTTGGCTTGCCATTACTTTGATGGCGAGATGGATGCGGCTTCAAAGCAATTTTCCACCCGATGCCCATTCCTCCAAGCAATGATCACAAAAATTCCTCTTAATATCCTTCTTTAGGGATGAGGAACTCTTTCTACCATTTCTCGACTCTACATGATGAGATTGGTCTTTTCGATTTTCCTGTTCTCGATTTAACAAGACACATCAACTTCTTCATCGCTTTCCTTCTCTTCCAAAGATCCTCAGCCACCGAATGATTATGCAATCCACAAAAAGTACATGGAAAAGAATTCCACATCTTCTGAAAATCATAACCATACTTCTTAAGCTGGAAAAGTGGATCAGAAGTTTTACTGTGCTTATGATTATGGTAAGAAACTGGAGGTGGAATCTCATTACCTCTTCACTGATTTCTCTTACCACATCTTGCATGTGACCATGAAGCATAACTTTCCTGCTCATAATCTTCTTACAGACTAGTGGGGTATTCTCTTTGCTTTCGGAAGCTTGTCTCTGTCAGCGTTCTTGGAGCATTCTCCAATTTCCATTCCCACACTAGGATAACCCAAACCTGCAAAATGAGGACGATCCTCGACCTATATTGGGTTAGAAATACCTTGGCCATTTTTCCCAAGGCCTCTTCCATCAAATCCCATTTTATCTAGTAACTTGGATCCAATGCCTCTAGTATGCTTTTCAAACAAACCAAAGACTTCATTACCTAAATCCAAAACCGAATGGGAGGAAGAAG
The DNA here is from genome assembly GCA_018340775.1 of Taxus wallichiana var. yunnanensis. Lineage (NCBI taxonomy): Eukaryota > Viridiplantae > Streptophyta > Pinopsida > Cupressales > Taxaceae > Taxus > Taxus wallichiana. The sequence goes on from CM031237.1 coordinate 1,016,382,322, forward strand.
AAGATTCCCATGGTGAACAACTTACAGTGCAATCATCTGCCATGGCCTCTACATTTGAAGTTGAAGGTATTTCCTTCCTTTGATCACCACACTGCAACCTTACCAAGAGCTCATCCTTGGTTTGCAGTTCTGATTTCAAATGAGCATACTCCTCTTCCAAGGAGTAATACATTAATTGTAGGAGAGAATTCTCTTCCTGGATCTCGGTGATTATACGCCTCAATTTCCCTCGAGCTTTTCTGTTTAGACATCTTGCCCATAGTGCACTTGTATTTGTTCACACAAATTGAACCAACCGCACCAATCTCAAGCAATCACTCTTGTTAATCGATTTACTTGAAAAACAAATATGGAGCTGGAACCACTCGATACCAAACTTGATCCGAAAATAATCATATTATTACTACCCGATCTCGAACCCTTGTAGGCTTTAATTATTTGCCGACAATTTTCTCCTTTTAAGTAATCAATTTAAAATAATGCAAGACATTAATGAAAATTATACATGCATTGACACGGAGTTCGGCAATTGTCTACATCTCCGTGTTCGTGGTCGAACTGCTCCAATAGTCAAAATTGTAAGTTACAATAATACTTTCACAAGAAAACCTAATGGAAACTATTTAAACTTTCTTAGAAGAATAACCGGACCTTCGGACGACAAGGGTGAAAAATAGCACCCGACTCCCACCTTCCTGGCATATTCAAAAAGCTTGATGGCTCCAGCTCCATTATTTTGAAACCGTCGGTTCTCGATCGGCCTTCCAGATGCTAATACAACACCCTATGGCTCTGGGTCGATATACCAAAGCTTCACATAATTTCTTGTGGGCTATGGGCCGACTAGGTAGTTTGAATAACTCCTAACCTAAAAATATTTAATTTATTATGGCCTAACAAATAATAGGTCAATAATAATCAAAATAATAATGCCTAAAATAATTTAGGTCTTCACACAACAACAATTTCTCATTCGCCTTCCAAGCTCTGAGCTTGTCTTCGTATTTTGTGTGTCCCCACAATAAGCTTAACAAATAATAAGCTCAGGTTGTGTGTCCATTACAATAGAATGGGTTCCCTATTTATACAAAAAATAGGGCCCTTAAAAATGCATTCCATATAATCCTTAGGCTAAAAATACCATAGCCTCACCCGTCCCAAAATTAATGGGATCAAATACCCATATTGGTGGATTTGCTTGTTTTAATGGGATTAAATATTCTAAAATGGGCGCTTAGCATTTTAAATGGGATTAAATCCCAAAAGAGCGGCTAAGGAGAAGTGGGTATATCCCACATTTTGGGGTTTTGTAATGTTTAAGGCTTTAAATAGCCTTCCTCCACGCAAATATAGTGGTCAAAGGACCACTTTGGAGCATAACCGCCCCCATCTCCACGTGGATTAATACCACACATACCATTAAACCTACTCCCCACCACCGCTTCACTCCTCCTCCACGTGGAAGTTTGGCGATAACATGTATAGTTGGCGGTTAGTAGAATTATGTGGGATTTAATACTAATGTATAAACATTAATATATAGTGGTTTGGCATATACATGTGTGGCATTTGGAAAGTGGACTTACCAAGTAAATATAATTTCGACCCATGTAATGTGGTATGGAAATAATTAACTCGGTCATCATGTAGTCCACTTGTCATCTCCCGATAGGAAAATCAAGTGAATTCGACGAGTGGTGGCAAGCCACGTGTCACAGTGTGATTGGTCCAATATTGACTAGTTGACCAGAGTTGACTTTCCCATTGTCTGAACTTTGACTGAATGTATCTAGAGCTCCCGATGTCCGTTTGTCGCTTCTCATCATAGTCATTGGAAATATCTGAGATGATCTTCTACACTGACACCATTTAGGGATGTTTAGGGAACTTTTGAAAATGATCCCCGATCAAAACCGAACACCTACCTATCATTAAAGTCATCTTTGACTATCTCATCAAGTATTGTGTGCGTTTTCAACCAAAGAAGTGCATCTTTGTGGTACTTTCAGGAAAACTCCTAAGTTTCATCGTTTCTTTTCATGGAATAGAATTTGATCTTGCTAAATTCAAGGCTATTCTCGAAATGCCTACACCTACTAATATCATTCAACTTCGAATCCTACAAGGAAAGCTGCAATCTATTCATCATTTTATCTATCTGTGACTTTTCTAACCGCTGTTAACCATTTCATCATCTTCTCAAGAAAGGAATTTCATTAAAATGGGATGTTGAATGCCAAAATCCTTTGATTCCTTAAAAAATACCTCCTTTAACCACCCGTGCTCATTCCTCCTAAGGATGACCAGCCCTTTTACCTATATATTTCTTCCACTAACCATTCTTTAGGTGCCATGCTTGCTCATTGTGACGATTGAAAACACCGAGAGAAAGTAGTTTATTACATAAGCCATACTCTTCGGGACTATGAAACTCGATGTACCCATGTTGAAAAAATCTACTTAGCCTTAGTTTTCATTGCCACCAAACTCGCCATTACCTACTCAATCACAAAACCTTCGTCATTACTAATACTGACCCATTACACTATATGTATGCCAAACCCTATCAACATCAATGTGCCGCACGTTGGCTTATGCATCTTACCAACCTCGACCTTAAATTCATTCATCAAAAGTCCATCAAGGGCTAGGATATCGCTGACCAACTAGCTGACACACCTATTTCCAGGAATTAACCATCTAACTTCAATTTCCCATACAAGTCTATAGCTACCCTTTCCCTAGAGGAACCCACTTACCAAATGAAACTATTCTTTGATGATTCCAAGTGTGAGTGTGGGGGTGGGGCTGGTGTTATCCTCATTCCTCTTAATGGTGAACCTATTCCTTTGTCTTTCAAACTTGATTTTGATTGTATAAACAATATTGTTGAATACGAAGCACTAGTATTGGGTCTCCAAGCTGCTTATGCCTTAGATGTTAAGTCAATCAATATCTTTGGTGATTCTCAGTTGGTCATAAACCAATTCAATGGTATATACTAGTGTTGTAATGAGATAATTCAAAAGTATAAGCATCACGTAGACATAATTTTGACCACCTTTGACCGTTACACACTTCAAACCACCCCACAATCTACTAATAAATTTGTGGATACCATGGCCTGCTTGGATTCTTAGATACCTACTTCACCTTAACTCAAAAATATTTGTCACAATACAAAGGATACAATCACCCTCTTATTTACCTTGTGAGGTCTACTCATCAGAATCGTTTCCCCTGACCCACGTGACCTTTGGTATAAGCAATATGCAGACTATCTTTCCCTTTCCATTCTACCCGCCGATCTCACTCGTAATGGACAACATGCCTTTCTTAAAAGTGTCTCCCATTATGTCATCATGGGTGGTATTCTTTACAAGCACAGCTTCGATAACATTCTCTTATGATGCCTTACAAGTTCTAAAATTCCCTACACCATTAAGGAAGTCCATGATGGAATTTGTGGAGGTCACTTTAGTGGTTTAGCTATCACAAAATACATTCTTCACCTAGGATATTATTGGCCAACCCTAAACCATGACTATTGTGATTATGTCAAACATTGCGTGAAATGCCAACAACATGCTAATCTTCATCACACACCTAGTCATGCCTTACAAGTCGCACAAGACCTTTGGCCTTTCTCTCAATGGGGTTTGGACCTTGTTGGTGAGATCAACCCCCATTCTTCACAATGCCACCAATGGATCATAATTGCTACTAAATATTACACTAAATGGGTAGAGGCCATTCCCCTAATTTCTACAAAATCTAAGAAAATATGTGAATTCATCAACCATCACATCATTTTCCACTTTGGTGTTCCTCACCACCTCATTACATATAATGGAAAGTAATTCAAAAACAAAACCCTACACAAAATATGCGACGCTTTTGGATTCCAACTCAGTTTCTCATCACCTTATTACCCACAAACCAATGGCCAAGCCGAATCAAACAATAAACCTTGAACAAAATTCTTATGAAGGTAGTCAATGATCTTTGGGAAGATTGGCATACACACATTCCTTTCACCTTGTGGGCTTATTGCACTAGTATTCACACTTTGATTACTACCACACATTTTTCTCTAGTCTATGGTACCGAGGCTATCTTACCTCTCGAAGTCTAGATTCCATCTCTCTCGCATCTCACTACAAGACATGCTCAACGATGATGACTTTCGCTAAGATCATTTGGCGCAACTTGAGTTATTAGATGAACGTTGTCTCAATGCTCTTGACCATCTCCAAATCTACTAAAAACATATCAAACGTGCCTATGAAAAACATGTTCACGAATGAAACCTTTTAGGTCGGTGACCTCATCCTGAAGGAAAATCAACATGTAACCAAAGAGGAGAAAAGTAAACGGGGTAAATTTTCTCCTAATTGGCTCAGACCCTATATCATTACCCATGCCTATGGATCAGGTGCTTATCGTTTGTCTTCACTCGAAGGTAAACCCGAACCTAAGCCCCTTAATGCCTTACATCTTCAACCATTTTATTGTTGATGTCAAGTTCTATACCACTTTTTGTCAGTTGATCACTCGTCCCTTGAGCGTTGTTCACCTTCCATATTACCCATTTTGAGGATCCACGACTCAAAAAGAATCATGTGATTCCCATCACCTTTCAGCCTTATCTTCAATATGAGTACCATGGCTCTACTCATAGCATGATTCTCATGGATACTTTTCATCTTCTTCAAGATGGAATCCCATGGTCATTCATCACTGAAACCACCTCTTTCATAGTTAATCTCTGTGTGTTATGGTCTTGTCTTCTAAACAAGAACCTAATATTCCTCTATAGTCTTGTCCATGACTTAAACATCCAAAAATAAAAGGGATGCAACTCCTTGAGTCAAACTTCCAGTAAAAGATGACTCCCTCAAAAGGGACATCTCTTCACTCTAATTCCACCACTATAAATAGATTGCTCCCTTGAAGGAAAACTATATCAAGTTATTTCACAAATCCAATAAAAATATCCAGAAGCTTCCCACATCGATCAACTTCACAAAGACCTCAAGGAGATAATATACCCATCCCATATAGACTTCCACATTGATCAAGTCTATTAAAAACAAACAAATGAAGAAAAAGATGAAATTTTTTGTCATGGACTTGCCTATTTTTGATTATGGGTTTCTTGTTCCAAAAAACATGTTGTTGTACACTAAGTTACGTTAAACCGCCCATTCTCACCTCCTTGCCTTTTTTAATCCTAATTTCCTCTTTTCTCAAGGGACTTACCATGAATCTGTAACATTTTGTGATTATGTGACTTTCTTCACCCTTAGAATGGTCCATTATGCAACGCCTTTAGGGTCTTACATTCATGAGCCTGTTTTAGGTATGGTCGACTCATTAGGGTTCTTATCAATTAAACAACTCTTTTACCACCTCTTACCATTCATCTTCCTCATTACTTATTGATTATCCTATACAAGACCAGATCATTGACACCTATATTTAACAATCACTCAACCATGCCTATGACCTAAACTCAATCATGCCTATAACCTACATTCAACCATGCCTCACACCTACCAACCCATTCTCTACTTTATCATAATCTTCCCTAGCTTATGGGAGAACTACATCGGCCTGAGGTCCCTTTTTATTGGGACTATGTAGGAAACACTTCGAGGGCATGGGGCCCTTGGAGGTTAGCTCAGCCACTCTTTACCCTAACTAATTCCCCCTTTTCCTTTCCTATTCACATTCTACCCTAGTTAGTTTCCATTTTATATCAATAACTAGAAATTAAACCAAACAAACATCAAATAATACACATTTTATTACATCATCAAATCATTCATTTATCATTTTCACATTTCCACTATAGCACATATTTGGAAATTAAAACCATAACCTATATATACATCACCATTTTTCCCCATGTTACCTATAACTGGGACATTACCTCATACCTAAACCAACTTGACTCAATCGTGCCTAAACCAACCTAACTCAATCATACCTAAACCAACTTGACTCCATCATGCCTATGACCTGACTCAACCATGCCTAAACATAACCTAACTCCATCATGCCTATAACTTGACTCAACCATGCCTAAACATAACTTTGACTCCATCATGCCTAAACATGCCCATGATTAACCATGCCTACCACCGACTCAACCATGCCTATAACCTGACTCCACCATGCCTACCACACCTATTTTTCATCCATCTATACATAACAATCAAAGGCTGCCATCACAAGTACATCATCAACCAATCATCCATCTCATCATAAAATATGTGTATCCATACAATATACATTGATGCCAAATAATAATCACAATCTCTCAAAAAATCTCATATACAACCTCACCATCTTTGGCATGTAGGCCAATATATGATAAAAAATAACAAAAACTCTCATATACACCTCACTCATCTTGACGTACACAAGAGGCGATATATGATCAAAATAACAAAAACTCTCGTATACACCTCACCGCTTTCTTGATGCATGTCAATATATATATATATATATATAATGTGTCAACAAAATAGATACACTAATCATAAATGGTGACTAATTATCACCCCACCTGATATCCATCCTTGTCTCATCAATCTCCTCCATCTCCCCTCCAGTGGGGTGCCCTACCAACCTCTCTCCACCTCGCCTCGAGTCTTCCCCTCGACGGCCCTCACATAGAGCCACCTCTATGCACTGGTAGCCTCACCTTGACCCTGTCTCGAGGCTTTCGCCCCCTGTATCTCTACATTATGCGTATGAGACCTGGTCCTCTCACTCGAGGCATGTTGTGCTCTGTACTCTGCATAGGATGGGATGTCTATCCTAGAAGCCATCAAGTGATCTTGATAATACCATGCCTCTCCTAAGGCATCCCTGAACCTAGCCATAGGTACTGTTTGTGAGGTGCCATCGGTCTCGGCCCTCGTACTTGCCTTCTCTCGGGACCTATCCCTGTTGGTACCTATAAGAGGGACCTTTCCCTATGCTTATGCATGTCCTGAGGGACCCTGTCCTACCCTTACCTGTATCTGGGCCTAAAGGGCCACAACCTATTCCTGTGTAGTGGCCAACTGGCCCTACCTTGTAATCTATGCCTATAGGGTGGCCACTGTACCCCATCCCCATCTCCACCTTGTGTGGGTGTCTGTCCCTATGCTATTTGGGCTTGTAGAGTGGCCACATGTGCCTACAAAGTGGTAACTTGTGCCTCTGAATATGTTAACTACCCCTGCACTATCCCCAACTGTGTAATAAAGGTAGCCCACTTGCCCCCTTTTTATAGGGCATCCCTTTGCCTACCTTTGTGATGGTGGCAAAAATATGGCTGCCCCGCCCTTGGCGATACTACTCATAAATATGCAGCCCACCACTGTCTGTATCTATTAGTAATCCTTCGCATCATCAATCCACCAGTATATCAAATGCTCCTCCTACCCTGTTGGTAAAATCGGGCCAGTTATGGTAGAGGTAGAGGCCTCTCCATGTCATCCCTCCTATACTGTGGGAAGGGTGGGGGTATATCTGAAGTAGCCCGAACTTCCATCTAACCCTATCTACGGGTATCATCTCGTGCTCTCCTGCACATCACCCCTCTATCCATCAGAGTAGTTGTAGCTCCTGTAGCTCCTCGGCCATCCACCCATATGATGGGAAACCCACATATGGCCTCCAAATGATGTCCATGCCAGAAAACCCCTCTAGAAAAACCTTTAATAGGCTACATTGTGTGTAGCTCTAGCAGCTCAATGCTCCCCAATCATAGGCACCCATCGCCTGAAGCCCACTCAAACAAAACCTGGCTCGAATGCATCATCCCGGGGCATACCAACTGGACACACACACACATAATGTGCTCATATGCCCAGAAATGAAGTAGAAAAGTGCAACATATAGGCTAAACCTCCATAGCCTAGCCCATAAGCCCATAGCTCTTTGTATAACTATACCAGGAATGTGGGTGCCCATGTAAAACGGGTCCTATCCTCCACCATATTGTGTAGAAACCCCATCAATGATCATGGGAATCTCCCACCCTCTACATCTGGCAGTAATGAAAATACAATGCAAATTCCTCCATTAGCAACACCACTAGCCTTATCTCCTCCGGATGGGCCTGGTACATATCTCCGTAGCTCATATTGGTGCTATGGAACCTCAACTCCACCAGCCCCTCACCAAAAATGTCAACATCAACTCCTAGATGCCTCTAAGGAGATGAATACACCTACATCCCTACTATCGATAATCACAGGATCTGTAAATCCCCAGGGTGACTATGATCTCACCCGTCGGCAGATGGAATGTATTGGTCACCGAATCCCATCTATTAATGAGGGTGACCATCAAACTCAGCTCCCGGACTATGTGCCTGGTAGCATTCATGACCCCAATCGGGAGGACAACCTCTACAACACGACCACCAATCATTGACTATCGCTCTCCTCGTACCTCTCATGAGTATGGGCGGTACCCTATCTCACATCTACAATTGATCTCTCACTTGCATCTAACAAACCATCACATTAATACACCTTGACCATACCCATAATCACCCTTGACACCTCACCTATACCTATTACCCTACCTCTTTTCCCCTCGCAACTTACCTTCTTATCACATGTCCTATCTACCCACCCCAACCCTAACCAATTACCATTCCACCATACCTATTTAAACCTCTCACCCATGCTATTTTTCCATCCACAACATCTTCTTATACCATTACCTATCTCACCCACCCACCCTACCTCCTTTTTTGCCCATTTTTCTCCAAATAATGACCGACACCGGTTTAGGTGAGACCGACCATGGTCTAATACAACCAACATTGGTCACCTCATTTCAGGACGGTCTTGAGTCACACCAACCGATGTTGGCAACCACACTAATGTCGGTCACCATCGCGTGACCAAATCCAACCCCTTTTTGACAAATAACATCGGTCACCTATCTTCCCTAACCAAATCCATGAACACCCTACACATTATTTCACCCACAAAATACTATTTTACCCATTTTACCCTCCCCAGTTAGGACCTATCCTTCCTACCCAAATCCCCATGAATTCATCCCCACATCCTTCCTATTTTACCCCATCACCTTTCACCTAAACTCAATTTCTCTACCCAAATCTACTTACCAAACTAGGAATGGGATTAAATCATACCTCATCACGCCGCACATCTCCATGGTGGCACATTGGGCCACTACAGTGGTCCCTGGTATGTACCCAAAATTGTAGGGTACTGCACCACCAGAACAATGTTACACGTGCCCCAATGATGATATAGGTCTCCTCGCAAGGTGTTCAGGATCCGGAAAATCTCTCCAAGTATGCGTTAACATCCCACATGCCCCGCTTAGCCCCTATGTGCTTTGCTTTTTCCTCCCGTATTTTCTTTTCTTTTCGGTCTTCGAAGTGATGGCCAATCGCCGCCCTACTGGGTGAAGGTCTCGTGACCGCCGCTGTAGGCAGGTGGTGGTCTTGTAACCGCCACCCTGCTCAGGGTGGAGATCCTTCATGCATTTTCTAGAATGCTCTTTTTAACGTGACTCGTGTAAATTTTCAACGTTTACCAGCTTTTTTCACCACCTTTGCTTGTATTTATGATTCTGGTTCCCTGGAATAGTGTTTTGGCATTGTTTATGGTTTAAGAGATCAATTTGGTTTTCACCTTTGGGTAAATGTGATTCTATAAATAGCTGGGCTTGTGCTCAAGCAAATGACCCCTCAAATTTGCCTCTCTCAATTTCTCATTTCAATATTTTAGCCTTTCAATTGTGTTTAGGATTCATAGTTTCATTTGTTGTATGCATGGTAGTGTTGTTTAGCTGTTAGAAAGCCACATATTCTCCTTGTGTAAGTCTTTGTTAATATTTCATCCAATCAATTGGAGTAGGATAGTTTGATTTTAAGTGAAAGCCATTAAAGTTGCAGGTTCTACTCGCCAATTAGGATAGTTTGTGTTCGGGATGTTTTATGTTGCATGACTCATGCAATAAATCACACTAGGAATTACATAAGCCAAGCTCTCCGTTCTCTTTGCCGTCCCTCTCCTACTCGCATTGTATTCAGTCTATATCCTAAGCTACCATTGTCCCATATCTACTTCTACTGATGCTAGCATTACACACTTTTCTGGATCCACGTGAGCATGAAAGAATGAGGAAATCACACTGAGGGGACAAGGCCACACACCATCAGATTCGCCACTGTTCTGCAAAATCTAGGTTCAAGCTTTCAAAGTTCTAGTTAAAAGCATATCAAGTAGAGTAGTCAATCATTTCATTTCAGTTAATTTTACTTTCGATATTGCTAGGGAAGCTATGGGGATTGATAGTTTCTGAGAAACTATGATTCACTCCTCACTTCTGAGGTAGGATCGAGAGTCTTTCAAATAGATTAGATCAGTTATCTGGTTACTTAGAATAGATTCACAACTGCATAGACAAGTAGCTATACTCGGCTGCTTTGTTTGTTTTAATTTTGTTATTAGTTTAGTTGTCAATTTCTAGATATATTGGATAATTGCTTTCTTTTTAGTTTATCAAAATATCAGATTTAGAAATATACGTAGATATATCTTGCATAGTTAATTTATTTTGTCATTAGTTAACTTCGTATCATTTCCTTTTGTATGACAATCACGGGACCTAGGGAGCCCAGAGAATACGTATTCGAGCCTATCGTGCCTCAACCCAATCTTGTCATAGCAATAACTGATATAGACCAGAACCTTAGAATCCAAGTCTTCCAAACAACAACAGACTTACAACAGATCAGCTCATAGTTAAGAGGGTTAAACATAGAAGATGACCAAGCACACACATTCTGGTCAAACCAGCCACACTACAGATTACCCTAGATAAGAATCCATATGACTGTAGAAGGGCTTGAAAGAGAGCAAACATTCGGTTGTGACCCTTTGGTCCCACAGCCAGACGCAGGAGACATTCTCACTGATATAGATACTAGCTTAAGAATTCAGGTTGCCAGAATGCCTGTAAGGTACTCTGAGAAGATTGCACAACTTGTAGTTCTAAATATAGAGGCCGAAAAGGCATATGACTATTAGATACTAGGGATTAGGACCTGATTCTGCACATGACCATAACATGAGTCCACAACAACCATGAATCCATAGTTGTGATCCACAAATCCCACAACACAAGTCAATCCTCACAACAGCTATCCTTGTTGATATAAAAAGAGCTAACGAAGCTAAGGAAGTTG
>CM031237.1:1016393660-1016530890 GCA_018340775.1 Taxus wallichiana var. yunnanensis
AGCTAGAATTTTCTATCTAGCCCTAGGTGACTTGTATCATGAGCATTTTGGAGGTGTTTTGATAGATGTATGGTATGATTCTCGCATGGATTGACTTGTACTAATTTCTAAAGGTGAAAGCAATCATTTCTTTGCATGTTAAGCCAATAATTTATCATTTCCAAGTGGGGCGGATTGCATAGGAGTGGGTTTGCATTGATTTGAAGGGTTTTTCCATGTTTAGTATAGGCGGTATGTACCTGCATGGCATGGGTGCGGGTGCGGTATGCGGGGTGCGCTCAGGTACGTCCAGCAGTACTTGGGTACGTTTGGACATACCTGGCCGTACCAGCCGTACCCACAATAAAACCAACAATTTTTTTAATTTTTTTCTCGGGTCAATAAAGGTCAATAGATGGGATTACGTAAATGATTCAACTGTGGTAAAATTTACAGAAGTGCCTAAAACAATGGCTGAAACTGTGCAACAGTTGAGATGAATTTAAGTAATGTAGGATCAAAAATGTAGAGGCAACATCTCCACTAGAAAGTAAGAGTAATGCAGGAATAATAAGAGAAATCCCAAAGGAATCTGAACTGCCAAATTTGAAGGGAGCTGGTAATAGCCGGAATTCCAGTCCAGTTATGTGATTTGTTATTATTTATGATTATAATTGGACATTGTAACATTTGGAGTTTGAACAATGTACTTGTTCGAAGTTTGATCAATGAATATCACAACAAAATGCATTGAATTATTAATATGTTATTTGGCTATTTCACTTAATTAATAATTTGTTTACTCTATTCATGTATAAGGCTGAATTTTTGCTTATTTGGCTATATTTTTAAATATTTTTAATATTTTATATATATTGTACGGCCGTACCCAAGTGCCGTACCCGGCCCCCTAAAAAAATTGTTGTACCAGCGTGCAGCCCCGTACCATACCCCGTACACTGCTACCTAGGTTTGCATCATTCAATTCCTCATAATTTATAAAGGCGAAATCTACAATTTAGTTATTTTAGGAGTTGTCTAAGAGCTATTTCCAGCCCTTGGTTGTGGCCGCACTGCTGTTGTCATAAAATTAATTGCAGCTGGGTGTAATCACTTGTTTTCTCCATTTCTTTGATGTAAATTGGATTGATAAATGTTGTCGTGATTGGATTAATTATTTAGAAGCATTTTCAGCGGTTATTACATGGTTGTATGATAAGTTGAAGTCCCTATACAATTCGCTGCTAGGGTTTCTGATATTTGTAGGTTTTCTGTTATAAAAATCAGATTACTCTCAAGTGGGATTGGTGTTGTTTCCTATTTTTCAGTTTCAGCCCTAGAAAGGGACATTACACTTGTGAATCTTCTTAGTCATCCTCCTCAAATGCTTATCATTTTGGATACTCGACATGCAGCCTATTATGAGTGGAAAGGTCTATACTCCATGGATTCTTTGTTTCCTTTAGTTGTCAATGCTTTGTAGAAAACTGACATTTCCTTGTCTACACTTTACGACATGGGTGGTTCCATAAGTTAGTCACCTTTGCGTTCTCATAGGTTGTCGTCAACTTTTGATAAAGAAAGCTCACTCATCCTCATATGGTGGACATTTAAGCACAAAGAAGACCTTGAAACACCTTCAATGGTGCTTTTATTGGCCTTCTTTGTGGAAGTAGATTGAGGATTACATTTGTTGATGCTCTCTTTGTGGTCACTTTCAGCCTTCCAAACAACCATTATCAATATCTTCTCAACCATGGGAATCCATTTCCATGGACTTCATTTGGTGGTCTTCCCAACACTTAATGCCAACATGACTACATCTTTGCGGTTGTTTGTCGGTCTTCCAAAATGTCTATCTCTCTATGACAATTAATGAGCTATAAACTTGCTCTCCAAGCATGTTTGGAGCGATCTCGGGATGCTACTCACTATCATTTCACATCGTGACTCGTGCTTCAAGTCACTTTTGGTGATCGTCGTGGAAACTTTTTTGTTGTCGAGTACGCTTCTCCACTTCATTTCATCTGCAGACTAATGGAAAATTAGAAGTTCTTATTCCCGTGTTAGTCCCTACCTCCGCATTTTCTCATTAGAGGAGTAGGCAATAAGACACATTTATGTGTCTTATTCAGCATATCTACAATCGGGCTACCCATGTTTCTAAAAGGCATTCTCTTTCAAAGTTTGTTATGGATTTCAACCTTTGGTGGCTTAAGAGATTCCAATTTCTCTTCTAGCTCGAAATATGTCCCACAAATGGAAGGAACAAGAAAAGGCTTGGTTGTTTGTGTAAAATTTGGCCAAGGTTCACACAAAAGTTCAGGATATTCTATAACAAACTCAAGCCAAATTAATGGCACTTCATAACTAACTTCAAGCACCTTATTTTTTCCAAGTTGGTGGTTGTGTTTGGCTTCGCATGGATAAACATAGGTTTCATAACAAGCATCGCAACTTGATACCCATTAGATATGGACTTTACACTATTCTCCAAGAAGATGTTGGGCCTAGTGACTTTCACCTCAAATTCCCACTCGTCTTGGCATCCATTATGATGTCAATGTGAACAAGCTCAAGTTGTGTGAGCCATCTCGCTTGGAGGAAGAGGTTTCAATCACTCATCCTAAGGCTACCACTCCCAAGATTCAAGAACCATCAGCTGAAGATACTTTGCTTGATGCTCAGACTTGCACCAATTGCAAAGGGACAACCACTACATGCTTTGGAAGCCACATAGGCACTCTACAAGTGAAGGCCCGTGATTCTCCAAGTCTTCTTTTCAAGAAAAGTTCCCAAATAGTATGAAGAAATTGGGACCAACTTTCTCTAAATACGGAGGAAATGAGCCAATCATTACAGTTTTTGTTAACAATAATTATTTATTAAAAAAATTCATATGCAAATCAAATAGTGGAATTATTAAAAATTGATGAGGCAGAGAGTTGGAAGTTGGTAACATCACGTCTTTGTTAGAGTTTCAGCCTATAAATATAGTCTTCTCTTATTTAAATAGGCATTCAGAACTAGAAATCATACAATCATATCACAAGAACTCTCTTGCAATGGAAAAGTAGCATTACCTCTACTTACCCTAACCGAATAAAGAGTATGACCTAAATTTGTGAAGACTGTCCCCATGCAGATCATAAGCAGAATATACAACATAAGCCGGAACCAAAAGTATCTAAAATCTCTTGTCATGTTCAGGCATGATCTCCATGTCAAGATTAATATGCGTTCATAGACATTTGCATGACCCCTGCTTTTAATCATTGGACCTGCCTGCAAAATAATGAGTAACATTAGATGCATTCCCTTGGTAGTTATTAGATGGAAAGCATATCTCATATGTTGCAAATTGATTAATAGTATTAAATATATTTCAAGAATAAGAAAGCATTGTAAAATTTGAAAAGGTAGTGATCATTCATAACTAAACTTGTGTTACTTTGCTTTCACAGAAATGAAGTAAAATTGAAATTATCAAAAACTTCCTAAATGCCTTTCAAGTTTCAACAAGTATTGATGAAAACTACCCCTTGGCTACAATAAAAACCTATGCCAATAAGCATGTCATTCCAGATAAGGAATAAATATGGTTATATGCAGATTGGAACATAAGGAAAGGTGAATTATTTGTGGACTTAAGATGTCATGATAGAAATCTACAAATAATAGATGGCAAGCAAATGCATTTTTCCACTGCTAAATGGTTGTTAAATGAGTGGCATAAAATAATGGATCATTTTATGCATTTCAAGATATATATGGTTATGGAGGATCCGGGCTTGAGGTGCAATGGGAACACGCTGGCCCAACAATGGTGAGGTTCCCAATTCAAACCCCGCGAGTACTGCCTTGCACCCAAATTGTGGAAAAATGGAGGATTCAGTTGGATACAATGCGAGCTAGCAGTGGAGGTGGAAAGAATCCAGATTGTGATGTGTAATGTATACTAGTGGTTTTTTCTATTCCCCATGTTAAATAGGGAATCATTGGGGTTAGTTTTCAATTTAGATATTGGCCTGCTCATAAGATCCAAAATATATATATATATATGGTCATAGAAGCTTACCAATCTTTAAGTGTTTTGAGAAAAATTGGAGCAGCTGCACATCCCACAGCCAAAGGAAAACATGTGTAACACCACAAAGGAGGAAGTGGAATTGATGCAAGAGCATCACTGTTATTCATTTGGAGGGTTAAATTAATGGTTGCAGAGGTTGAAAGAGTCCATCAAGACTGAAATAAGCCATGTGTGGCATCAGGAGTGTTGTTTTAGTAGATTTGGGTCTTTGGGAGGTTTTCCTCCAAACCAGCAATTTGAAATGGAATGCTTGTCATGTAATTTCATATGTATAAATCTTATGTAATTGTAAGTTGTAGTGAAGTGTCACAAGTTTATAGAAGATATAGGACGTATATCAGGTAGTTACTAGTCTATAGGTGATGTGGAAAGTCAATATATGTTTGTTATCTAGGTGTATGCTAGGAGAAACAGTCTCCTACATTCTTCTGAGAGTTAGTTTAGAGAAAATATCAACTATGAGCTTTGAATAGTAAACATAGAGATCCTCCATAAGGTTGTTGTGATCTTTTCTAACCATGGAATAAGCAAGGAATAGGAAGGACAGAGTCAGGACAGTTGATAAGAACATATTTCGCTGTTACAGGTGTATTTTTTTCAATGTAATTTATGCACAGTCAAGTAAGAATAGAGAAAGGAGTGAGAATTGTTAGAATCTCTATACCCTCCTGAGTTCTAATTTCATGATTTGAGATCTATTAAGACATTAAAAACTGTAATTGTGATGATGATTGAGGTTACTGTGTATTCCAATTGAGATCTGCCCTGTTCTTGGTGATTTTTCTTGCATTTCCGGCTAAAGGTTATTGTTCTGAGCATAAGGAGCACTTTCAGATCTAGATCTTAAAAGGAAAAACTTGCAGAGGACATCCATAGAGCTTACCCTACTGGTTTTAGGTCGTGGAAAGACTCTAAAAAAAGATAAGTTGATTTCTTTCATATCGGGTTCTTCAAAACCCTGGTTTGGAGTTTAGAGCAAAAATTTTGTATCTCTGATTTTACACAGTTTCCAAAGTTGAAATTTGCAAGAAATCATGTGTATATTGTGTTCTTAAGTTTGAAAAAGGTTTTAGAGTCATTTAACTTCGCAGGAGGAAATCTAGTTGACAGTCCTCTTAGGACTGGACTGTGTAACCGTATAGACCCAATTGATCAACCATCAAGTGTAAACTGGGTAAAAATTATATGCAACCAAATTATTAAACTTGGAGGTCTTCTAAATGGGAGAAAAGGGTATCTAAAAGCTTGACAGAATTCGGAAATAGTGAATTTTGGTCCAGAGATTCCCTTATACTTGGTCCGGAGCTTCCTATACTGGTCTGGAGCTTCCTTATACTTGGCCTGGAGCTCCTCATGTATTTGGTCCGGAGCTAGTCTCGAGATGTTGTCCGGAGTTGTAAGAGTATTTAGTTTAGAGTAGTGGGTGTTGTGTGCATCAAGTGGTATCAAAGCTTGTGTTTTGCATCAGAAATCCAAAGTTCAAAGCCAACGCCATAAAGTTGAAGGGACAATTGTGCAACGGTAAAAAAGAAAGATGCATAAGTACAACTATATTGTGGCCCAAACCAAATAGAATATAATTCATGAAGTAACAACTTGTGTCTTCAAGATAATAGAAGAAAAGATCCGATTCTCGGAAAGATATTAAATTAACTCGAGTTAACATGAATAAATCCATAACTAAACTAAATTTTAACTTGAATTAATGAACCAATGTAATCCGCTACAAAGGTTATCCTAGAAGTATTTGACGTGATTGTGTGGAAGCAACCCTAACTGCTAGGCCCATAAGGATGATCACCATCGAGGATCAACCCATGGGTTGAATAGCAACTATAAACCATTCTATTTAATAAAAGCCTCGATTTGTAACCAACTTTGCTATAAAGACTCTTTAGATATGTTCACTTGTCGTTGACTATTTTGTTTTAACCACCAATGGTTGATCTTTTATCATATAAATAGAACGATGAACGTCAAAGGAAGGTTGTTGTAATGTCCCCAAATGGAAAAATTATGCCCCCAATCGGGAGACGAAGCAATTTTGAACTAAAGTAGCAAATTATAGAAATATATTTGATGAAAAACAATGCAAATCTGAATTTCTACAAGGAAATGTGACTTGCCTTGGAGATGATTGATACTCAAAACTGATTGAAAATCATCCAAATCTTTAACCAAACAATTCAGAATTTATTATAGATGCAAGAACACCAAAATATAATTTTTCAAATCAAGAAGAAGAGCTGGAAAATTTATTAAAGTCTGTAGAAAATCAGCTTACAGACAAGGCTGGAAAAAATGTTTCCAAAGCCCAAATCAAATGCATACAAGCTGGAAATGACCTCTAAAAATATGGCAATGAAGATAGAGATCAGATTTGGATCAGCCATGCCCTAGAATGTGTCAAACTCCACTCACAAGGGTGTAGATAACCCTAGATTTGGTTGGAAATGCATGCCAAAAATCAGCTACACTCTTCTTCTTCAAACCCTAGCTGGAGAAAATATAAATCTGCACCTTAGGGCCTTCAAACACTACTGGAAATTCAGAATTTATCCTTAAAACTCAATGGAAACCCCTTAATAGAGCTCCCTCTCATAAAGGATGAAGAGTTTTGTTCTTCAATCCTTGCAATAGAGGGTTTTCATCCTCTAATGCAAAACTTCAAAGGGTTTTCGTCCTTTGAGGTAAAAATGGAAAGCAATTAGCTCAACCAAATTTCAGATATGAAAATATGATAAAAATGATGCCTTCTCCATGCATGGCGACTTGCTTTTATAACTTTCCCTTGGCACTTTAGCCACACAAAGGACCAATCAACTCTCTTCACTTTATTTAATATTTTCCCTTTGCTTTCTATCCCCATATGGGTCACCTTTTTCCACTAGGGAGAAATAAAAATAAAGTAACTTTTTATTTTATTACTTTATCACTAATAAATAATTAAAGTGCTTATAAAAATTTATTAGGCACTAAAATTACTTTATTAGGATAAGTTTCCTTATTTCTTATTTCCTTAGCCGTCGGGAAACAAAATTAGGCTAAGGGTCTTCGACCTGCTGCTTTCGAGAAGGGGATATTACAATTGTTGATGTGGCAAGTCCTCTCTGTACCAAGAAATTGTATCGAACACGACCTTATGCAATTAAGTTGTTTCTCTCATGTATAAAGTTGTTTGATTGGTTGAGGGATGGGTATGTTTTCTTGCTCAAAATTCCCTCTCTCCTCCTTTGTGGTTTCATAATCCAAGAAAAATCTTGTAAAATTGCCTCTTATACCCCAAGTCAGATATGCCTCTTCAGTGCATCTTGGAAATGCTTCTACGACTCTAAAATTCTCTATTCAATCAAACAAATAATCCCTCATTAGTTGGTTGGCTTGGTCCATAATAACATATAAACCCCAATATATCATGATCCTTATGCCAATAGGGGTGATGCCACAATGGAAGTGGCCCTCTTACTAACATAATGGTTGATTGGTTGTGGGATGAGTATGCTTTCTTGCTTGGCCTTCACCTCTCCTCTTATGGCTTTATAATCCAAAATATATCTTGTAAAATACATGCCTCTATATACATGCCTTACTACCCCAAGTTGTGCATCTTGGAAACGCTTCGATGACTCAAAACAAAAAATCATATTCTATTGTGTTATATTTTTGGAATGTACTTACATTTATGCAATAGTATTCTCTAGGTACAAAAGCTTTTTAAGAAAACATTTCTAGCATTTTTGCCTTCAAAAAATCTAGACAAGCCAAAGTTGAGCGAGAAGAGAAATTCAATCAACAATAGTCATTGACAACGAGACACTATGATAGCGAGGTTGTTTTTGGGTCAAATGAACAAATGACAACTCATAGTTGTATCAAATTACTTAGTTCAAACATGCGGGATGACACACTACACCACTTGGCCAGCTTGGTCGTCTTTTCTACGCACACTAACACCCTTCCCCTACAATGAGCTACAAGTTCTTATTCTAGCTACATGTGTTTACCAAAATTTAGTAATTTGACATTTGGTGATGTTGGTTTTGGCTTATATCCCTTACACATGACTTGTGCGCATTAATCAAGCTCAAACACACTATCTCACTCTATCATAAGGCTTGGAATTTGTCAATCTACTACTTTGTCACCTACGGGAATACTTGTATCGAGACAAAAACACCATATACCTCCTACACAAACTTCTCCAAATAATCAGTTGCAACTTTTAGCCCTATTGGACAAAACCATCCATTAAGGACATAATTGACTAGTTAATTATGTCCCCAAATCAAATCTTATTCCTAGCCATTTAGCTATCAGATTTTCAAATGGATGATTATATTCCTACTAGTTGATCTTGTCCCTAGCCTCTTAACTATCAGATTTTCAAATAAACACCTTTCCATGAGTTGGTCTTTTCCCTCTAGGTTGGTCTTGGTGTAAAATATTACCCTTGGAGTAGTACAAATACAAATCACCCCCTCTCATTTACTCACTTCCTACTCACTTGGAAAATCACGTAGTCTTCACCATCAAAAACATCAAGCAAGCTGCCCTATTGCAAGAGCGTAGACTAGGAGCAGCCCCTAAAACAAGTTTGAAGCACTCCAAACAAAGTCAAGAGCATTCAAAGCCAAGTCAAAGCAAGCATTACCAAGTATAAAAGAGCCAAATTCTAGTTGCATACATATAGTCAAAAAGAGCACAATTGTACTTCCATATAGGTGAGAGAACTACATTTGTGTTTGAACTCCACAGAACAATTTTAGGCAGCGGAGGGGTACCTGACAACCCAAAAAAACCCTACCCCTATTCCGGCCATCTAATGCCAATCCATGTGCTTATACAAGAAATCTAGGGTTTGCTATTACATGAACATGCACACATATTTGGAGTGATCAAAAGCAAAAAGGGCAAAGAAACTGAGATGATGATGAACAAATTGAAACAAAGGCACAAAGAACACTAAGACAAGTCCGTACGATAGGGACAAGAATTGTTTGTTGATTTTGTCGGGGTAGACAAAACCCCGATTTAAAAGATGAGTCATTCATATCAGCATTCTTGTTTGTTTCTTCCAGTTTCAAACCTAGATCAACATCAAAGTAGAGAAAACTAAGTGCAATATCCTCTTGTGATTTTACTACATTTAGCATTTACCCTAATTAATCAAACATCTTAATAATTTATTGTATGTTGCTTTCTAAATTGATAGGGATAAATAAGGGAACGTCAAGGTCGGAACCTAGACCTCATGCGCCACAAAAGGAGCTTCAAAATGCTTTGGGGAAGGTGGCACTCCCCACATTTGATGACTCCAACAAGGGAACAACTCGGACTTATATACAAAATTTGGACACCTATCTATCATTAAGGTCTATGAAAAAGGATGAAGCATGTACTTTTAAAATAATGGGTTGTTTTGTGTTTTTATTGCCAGAAAATGTTTGTATTGTGTCAAGATATTCCCAGAGAGTCATATAAGCCAATTTCACCAAATACCCAGATGCCCAAACTCGTTATATTCTATCATTTGGGGTTTGCTGGGAAATTTTTATTTAATTATTTTAAGCCCCGTTTGAGGTAAATTGTGCTCGGTTTAACCCTGTTGAGGTTTTACATGTCAATATTCCCATATACCAGTAGGGTTTCCACCAGGAATGAATCCTGGGCTTTATCTGTGACTTCTTGACAACGTTTTGTTTTTTTGTTTTTTTCTCGTTTTGTTTTCTGTGAAATTTCCCTAGGTCAATTCCTTTGCCTTTAGTTTAGTCTGTTTTCTTGCCTGGAGTATCTGGAGATCATCTACGGACGTCATGCCAGAAGGAATTTGCCACAGGAGGTCTGGTTCTCTCTAAAAAGATGAAGTCATGCACAAAAAGGCCTCTTCTGGGCAAGTCGCATTTTTGGGAAAGGAAGGTTTTAAGTTACAATGGGATTTTTGGTAGCAGTAGAAGGTGGGAATTTTGTACCTGCTGAAGGTACTTTTTCCATGGAAGCAAAGTCACTTAAGTCATAATGGGAAAATTAGAGGCAAGCAGAAAGGCGGGAATTTCTTACCTGCCTTGCAGGGTGAAAATTCCCATTGTGAAATAAAAGAAAATCACTTAAGGCATTGATGGGAATTTCTTACCTACCTTGCAGGTAAAAATCCCATTATGAAAGTCAAACAACTTAAGTGGATCATGGGATTTTTGGAGCTGCGGTGTAGGGTGAATAATCCCATTAGAAATTGACTTTTAAAAATAGAAATCAGCCATGTCAAAAAGTGCGACCCCTTTTGGAATAGAAGGATAACTTTAATTGCATTTATTAATTGTTTCTATTCCTAATTTTGGCGCCCAAGCATGAGGAAAAGTCAACGCATGATGAGAGGATAAAGGAAATTGGAAATAGAATGCTAAAATTAAATAAATTTAATTTATTTAATGCAGCCCTCTATCATGCAAAAAAGTGCGACCCACCTAGAGGAGAAATAATACTTTTTAAAGTATTTATTGATGGAATTAATTCCTATTTTTGGCGCATGAGGTCAAAGCATAGTGTGAAGTCAAAGTAGACTGGAAGTAGAAAGCTAAAATTAAATAAATTTAATTTATTTAATGGCAGCCATGAGCATGCACAAAATAGGCGCCCAAATTGAAGAGAAAAGCATGATTTTTAATTAATTAATTGCCGGAAATAGGAAGGGCAATTATTAATTATAGAATGATCAAGGTTATATAAGCATGGGCTGCCATATTAATGGAGTTATTAATTCTTTAGCAAAGGAGTGCAGCCCAGGCAATTTTGGCCCAAAAGGAGGAATTTTGCTCAGAAAAAGGTGTTTTCACTGCCGGAAAGCTTCAAAGTTTGGCGCCTAGGTTTGAAGGAGCTTGATTTAAGTCTGATTAATTGTCTGCATAGTATTACAGGTGCCCAGGTGAAGTTACAAATATTTATGCTTGCTTTGCATGCAAGCAAAGCCTCAAATTTTAGGGCAGCGGGCTTTATATGCAGATTTTTATGATAAAAATCAAGTGTTCATGCTCGGATTCCGTCTTTGTCTGAATTAATTGTAGGTATTCATTACAGGTGCTTATATAATTGAAAGGGAGCTTAAATCAATGTCCAATACATTGAATATATCTTCCGAATCTGAAGAAATTCCCAGATCTGCACCAATTGTAAAGAATTTCGGCCGAATAAAAGAAAAAGAGTTGCTCAGATAAAGATTGCTCGGCCATGGCAAAGCGGGATGAAAGAGAAAGCTCAGCAGAATCATGCATAGCTTCCAGATTTGTTGAAGTCAATAGCCCAAATCCAGCCCAGATCAGATCCAGATCTCATAATTGCAAAGGCTTCCGGCAAAAATTCATCCTCTTGTTTCTAATGCAGCTCGTGTAGAAGTCAGTGCATGGAGAATTCCTTCCAGGATCTTGTGCATGTGCTTCCAATCTTCTAGTTGAAGCCTTCATTGAATTTGCATTCACCCGAGTGCTTTCAAAAATTTTAATTGCTCATATGCAATTAAAAATAAAAATGATGAGTTATTTACGACAAACATTGCACTGATGCATGTACTGGAGAAGAACTACAAAAGCTTCAAGGATAAGAAGGAAGACAAGTCAAAGGCAATACCCGCAAGCAAATCACAGTCACTTGCTTCCAGATCCAACCGCTTCCAGATCCAAGATCCAGTTTGGTGAGAATCAAGGCAAAAGAATCAACTGCATGCAGAATATGAAAAAGGACAAGACTGCAGACTTTCCTCTTTCTTCTTCTTTCTCTTATTTCCTCCGACAAAGTAATTGAGCGATCAATTAAATTATAAAACCTAAGTGATTGGTTTAAAAGCCATTACTTGAAGAAGTCAACTACTTGGAAATAGGTGGCAGACATGCAAAATAGAAGGTTCTATCTTCAGTTGCAAATCATGCATGTCATGCAAAGAGGAATTCAGGAGGGAGATTGCCAGTTGTTTCCTTTCCCACTTCCACATGTGTCAGTTCAACTAAAGGCTTCCTATTTGTAATTTCCCCTCTACATGCTATAAGTAGAGGAAGAACCTTCGGGTTAATGATGAGAATTTGTAAGCAACATTCTTGTGTTCCAGACTTTGTGCTTTGAAACCCCGATAGCTATTTGAAGCAAAGGAATAGAAAGGAGCAGATTTCGGAGAACTTTGTGTCACGGTGCATTTTGTTTCTAACTTTTTGTCTTAGATCTACTTATAAACTTTGTGTTATTTTAGATCTAGATTTGAAAGTTGCCTTTGCTTATAATTTGTGTGTTAATATCTATTGGTTTTATCTATGTGCATGCAATCAACTCTGTAATCTATTGATTGGGTTGCACATCTTCCCTCTTTCTTTCTGTGTTTATATTATTTCCTTCTTCATTAGATATTTCTTTTCTTTAAATAATTGCTTACTTGCTGCAAAACTATACAGCTATGGTTCATGAGCTGCATGGTTAAAGTAATACCCCATATAGATACTAGCATATTTAATTGACAAATCTTACATGGGGCTGACCCACTCAAGGGTTTAGTGAGAGCATTTGACCCTTTATCTCTCAAGAAGCAATAAAGAAATCGTTGGATCTAGAAGGTGTTGCTCAAGGACAACGGTGATCAGCAAGCAGCCAAAGGAATCTTAGAATGGTGCAGAGCCAAAGGGGCCTTTGGGATAGCCAAGAACCTGTAATGTCCCAATGGGGCAACTTATGCCCCCAAAAGGAAGAAGCACAATTCTAATCTAAAACAACGAGTGTCAAAGAAGATATACTAAAAAAATAATGCATATCTCAATTATTTAAGGAAAATGCGACTTCCTCTAGGAGTTGGAAGGCACTCAAAACTTAAGTAAAATCACTAAAACCTTTTACCCAACAAATTAGCAATTTTTATTTATGAAAGAATGTCAAAAATACCACATTTTTTATCAATAAGAGGGTTGGAATTTTATTATAAAATCTGCAGAATGACAGTTACAAACTTAGCTGAAAATGGAGTTTCCCAAGCCCAAAAATGTACAAACCAACTGAATTTGGCCTCTAAAAATCTGATTATGAAATTGAAAATCAGATCTGATCCAAATGTGCCCTAGATCACTCAGAAACATCCACAAGGTAGGTCGCACCACTATAGAAGAGCTGGAAATGAAAGGTAGAAATCAGCTACAATCTTCCACCTTCAAACCCTAGCTGGAACAAATAGAAATCTGCAACTTTGACCTTCAACATTGCTGGAATTCAGAAATAGAACCTTGAAAACTCAATGGAAAACACAAGGGAAGAAGAGTTTTCGTTCTTCTTCCTAGGCTAAAGAGGGGTTTCGTCCTCTAAAGCAAAACTACAAAGGGTTTTCATCCTTTGAAGTAAAAATGGAAAGCATGCAAGCTTATACCAATTTTCAAAAATTATAATATGCAAAAAGATGTCTTCTACATGCATGGTGACTTGCTTTTATAACTTTTCTTGGTAAACTTGGCACACAAAAGACCAATCAAGTTACTTTTCCTTATTAATATTTTCCCCTTGCTTTATTTTGTCCCCATATGGGTCGCATTTTTCTACTAGGGGAAATAAAACATAAAGTAATTTTTTCTTTTCTTTTTTATTTTGTCACTAATAATTAATTTAAGTGCTTATAATAAAATTTCATTATGCACTTTAAATTAATTAATTAATTAGGACTAGTTTCCCTTTTTTCCATCCCTTAGCCGTCGAGAAACAAAAAATAGGCTAAGGGTCTTCGACCTATTATTTTTGAGAAAGGGATATTTCAATCCTCCCTTCCCCAAATTGCTTTCCCTCGAGCAATTGTGTAACACCTTGGACAAACTGTTATATTTCTCTTTGCATTACAAGCATTGGCATGTGATTTTCTTGAATGAGGTGTGTTCCCTTGATTGTTGAAAATCATGCTTGTTATGGATAAATCATTTCTACTCTTGGGATGAAATGATATGGCTTGCAAGAATCCATTTTCACTTCTTATTGATAAGCTGCAATCTGATTTTGAGAGTTGCAAACTTATCTCTTTTTTGACTCATCCTTGGATCAATTTCAGTGATCCAAGGAATGTTTTAAATCTTCTTAACGGACTAAATGGTAAAATTGACATTCATTAGTTTGAGAGACATAGTGGACTGAACTTTGTATGTTACAAATTCTTTGGTCTTGTGTGAACGTGTCTTCATTCGGTTGTATGTTTGTGCTTGGGTCTTTGGGATTGATCTCTGCAGGACATTAATGGTGTAAACATGAAATATAGTCTGCTTCATGACTATGAAGGGGATCAAAATCCTAAAACTAAAGGATTATCCTAACAGTATCCTAAGCTAGGTAAGAGCACCTACTTCCTAGCTACGTCTACTTATTTGGTTTCATTCTAACCTAAGCTTCTTATTCTATTTTGTTGGGATGGTGTCCTAACCTAAGCTCTTGTGCTAAATGAATAAGGGAGAGATTACTAAAGTAATGTTAGGCTATATTAACCTAATGCCTAATACTATATGGATGTGAATTTAATCTAACCTAAGGTGGAAATTACCTATGGCAATGTTTTAAGACCTAAGGTAATTATTGTTAGACTAACCTAAGTTTTGGGAAATCTATCCTAAACTATTAAAAAGGAACCTAAGGGTCGCATGGCACTAAGGCAACGGTTCCAATGGCATTTAATTGATTTGATTGGGTTTAATGTATGGAGGTACTGCCAATTTTGGCAAAGGCTAGTTAACTTTAGTAGAGGCATACGTGGAGGCTTCACTAAATATGGAATTGCATGTTAAATTAAAAATGGCATTCGCCAGTTTTGGGAGGCGGTGGCAAGGAGAGATAAGTGGGAGATTTGGGAGTAATGACATTAATGGACCTCGTTTTTGTGTGCAAACCGTCTTGGAAACAAGGGAGGCGGATTTGTGGGAGGTTGTTTGGTTTTGCATGTCTCGCAAATTTTGCTCTGCATGGAGCTATCTAGTTCTTTGAACCAGCAGTTCAACTTCTACTTCGTGGCTATTTTTGGTTTCTCTGGTCTATTTTCGATCAAAGGAATGTATATGAGGCATTGGAAGAAAAGTTGTTTGGTTGTTGATCTTTCGTGGAGAAGAAAAAGAGTGGGAAGCTCGGTTGGAAGTCTCCTTCGAATTGGCAGAGGCACTATCAGGCATGATAGGCTCTACCCATTAAGATTTCTTGCTTTCTTCTAAGTGATTCATTAAAACAATTCTGCTCTCATGAGATAAATATTTGCATGATTTGTCTAGTTAATTACTTTCATGTTTTTATGAATCTCTGTGGTTTTTGGGATGTAAATCCATTGCATAGTAATGTTAGTTTTTGGGAAACTTTCTCTGTGCTAGTTTAATGGTGACATGCATGCGAAACTTGTATTTGAAGCTCTGTATTTCATTCTGAAACTTGTATTCGAGGCTGGTGTTGTTCGAAATGGCATTCGTTGCTTTGTGTGGTTTTGAACCTTGTATTGGAGCCTTGTGTTTCGTTTGAACTTGTATTGGAGCCTTGTGTTTCGTTTGAGCTTGTATTGGAGCATTCGTGTTTGTTCTAAGCTTGTATTGGAGCCTTGTGTAGTTCTGAACTTTTGTTGAAGCTTCATGTTCGACACTGTACTCGTATTCTATACTTGTGTGTTCTGAACTTGTAGTTGAATCAATGTGTTTGATTCGTACTTGTATTCTGAGCTGGAGTTTTACTCTTATTCAAGGATTTGAAAATGCTTTGAACTCATTTTGGGGACTATCTACTCGAAAGAGACTTGAGAGATTAGTTTTGGTTTGAAGTTGATCTGGTAATCTCTTTTGAGATCTTCTCCTTTTAGCTTCTTGTTGGAATGGTTGTGGTACTTCTGCTTTTGGAAACTGTACCGCCTTCTTGTTGGAATGGTTGAAGTTGCTTTGAGAGAAACCCGCATCTTGTGAAGGCTTGACTGTTTTGTTTGAAGGATTATTAGACTGGAATTGTATCTTGTTGTGGGTTTGGTTTGATATAGAGTTCGTTGGAACAATTGTTAATAGATTTTGAGGCTTTATGGAAATACGGTATGCACACTCCTTGTGATCAATGTTTGAAACGAACATCTTCTCTGTCAGCAATCTTTTTGATGGAGTTGTGTAAGTCTTTTGTGGTGAATTCTATTTCGATCAAGCTTGAGGTAACGTTGGGACCTTGCTTGACTTTTTGTGTTTTGGATCTTCTTACTCTCTTCGGATCCTTTAATTGATTTTTGGGTTTTTTTAAAGAGAAGAATTTGAACACTCTCGAGCACAGAATCTTGTATGGAAGGTTATATTACCTCTGGTTCAGGGTTGGTTCTTTAAGTTTGTTCTTAATTGGATCACGAACTACTTGTTCTTTTGTATTGAGTTGTCGAAGCCTTGTAAATGGGATTTCAGTTCTTTTGAGTTCGTGAGTACTTCTGAACTTGTTTAGCTTTTACTGTTTTGGGCTTTTGTATTCTTGTTAGACTCATTAAAGGAATCTCAGGGTCTTTAAAAAGAGAAAGGAATGTGATTCTCTTAAGGACAGTATTCTGTTTTTGGGACTGTACTGTGTACTTCGATCTGAGAATTGAATTTGAACTTGTGTTTAATGAATGGGATAGATAAACCAGTTGGTAAAGATTTGTAAGGGAAACTAGGAGTATGCTTTCTTCCAACTGTGTGTTTGGTTTTGTGTTCTCTCTTGGGAACTAGTTAAGAACTTCTAAGTTTGAAATAGAAATGGGAATTCATTTGATAGTGTAAATGAAATGAATTATTGATTGGACTTTTTTAATTGAGATCCCTTTTTACTATTGTTTGGGTAAGTTCATTTGATTGAACTTCCCTGTATTCGATTCTCTTCTGAGATGGAAATTTCTTTGTGGATTGTTTGGTCTACTTTGTACAAGTCATTTGTTGTAATGGTGTAGAAAGAGAGTAGCTGAGTCGGTTCTGTTGAATAGGGAATGTAAACTTGTTTTGACCGACTGCCATGCCTGACTGAGTCATACTTCTTTTGGATTTGATATTGGAAGGTTTACTCTTTTGCACCCTATCTTTTATGAATCCTCTTTTGGATGGACACGGGAAGAGATTAATTTTGTGTGAGTCTAGCTTGGATTTGTGGAACGTCTGGTTTCAGATCTATGAATTATATCTTCTAACATGTGGAAGTTAGTTTAGACTTGCAGGAGGACTGTTTTGACTCTCTACCCCTACTTGGATTGATTTGGGATTCTTGTTAGATGTTGTTCCTTTAATGTTGAATCCTTATAATGTTATCTTTGAACTGAGGCAGTTTGGTGTGTTCTAAACTGTTTCTATCTTTCAGATGATTAAGTGTATAAGGAATAGTATGTATTGATTCTTCTTCTTTGCTTAAGTTGTAGGATGAATCATCCTAATATGAGCTATGTTGTATATAACTAGATTAATGTGTATTTCTACTCTTATTGGATGACAAGACCTTTTATTGTTTAAAAGTAATTGATAGGATCAATTAAACTGTATGTTATAATGCAGATGTTGTGGATCATATTATGCTCTTTTCTTAAAAGTGAATTCAAAATCTGTAATTGAACTTCTTTTCTAGTTGATATTACTTATGCTTATTTGTATGATATATATTAATTGTTTCATTAAAGTAGAGTTGTTTTAATGGAACAATTAGTGGAATGCACTTCGTTTTAATGCTTAGTGTTTATCATGCTCAGTTCATTGAACTAACCCGTGCTAGCAATTTTTGCAAATGGACATCGTAAGTGATAAAAGAAGGCAAAAACTTTTATGATGCATTGGCTTATTTAATTTTGGATCTTATGTAAAGAGTTTGAATCATTCTTGAGTTGTATTGGGAAAGAAAAGTGATGTTCTCTTATGAACTTAATGATGATTGACATGCAGTATGTTTGTAATGCATAGTCTTGTAAATGTATATTTATCATCTTGAATTGAAAGGTTTGAGTTGGACTTCAATTTGTGGTGTGAATTCTTTTGTACTTGTATGATGGAATAGTAGTGATATCTTGGCGGTATTATTTATATCTATATTGTATACTATTGTTGATATCATGTAATAAGTTGTATTAAGGGGATAGTACAATCCCCCTTATTATAAGGAAACTTGTTAAATTGCAAAAGATGTCATTCTTTATCTACACAACTAAAGTTTAATAATGAAATATGCTTTGGACATACAATTAAACTATATGAGTAAAGAATGATAAAAAGGATATGTTAATCCTAACATCTAACCGTGTAGAGGAAGACTCTTCCTCTCTCAAAAGAATGAAAGATAAAAGGAATGGTGGTTATGATCTTTAATCTTTGTACTTCGTTTGTAAAGTAAACACTAGCTGAATCTAGGTGGATGACACACTTGATTTGGACAGCTAGGTTGCATTAAGAATTAAACGTTTGATGTTTGTTGTCCTGTTTTGGGATAACTACTTGTTATGCCACGTTAATGAACATTAATGCAAACATGAATTAATGAAGTTCTCCATATCTAATCAGGCTAATTATGGATAAAGAACTTAATGAATGATTGGAATTAGGGTTAGGTATGGTTGTAATCTAAA
The DNA here is from genome assembly GCA_018340775.1 of Taxus wallichiana var. yunnanensis. NCBI lineage: Eukaryota > Viridiplantae > Streptophyta > Pinopsida > Cupressales > Taxaceae > Taxus > Taxus wallichiana. The sequence continues at coordinate 1,016,412,293 of CM031237.1, forward strand.
TCTTAATCCAATATTAATTATGAATTAATGACCACTAAGGGGGTATGTACATCTTGATGAATCAGTTCTCACGGATGTTGGCACATGCCAAATCGGCAGATCTGCACCTCGAGAAGTCCTCGAGAATACAAAGTGTTGTAGTTGTCATGTGGCAACACCCTTCCGTATTTGTTCATCTAGATCTACGCACTTTTGGACTTGAACTTAGTCTCTCTCTAGGTCAAGTTAGTAGCATGTTTATGATAGGTAGTAGCTTTCAATGACTCAGGTACCTTGGCACATCCGGTTGACTTAGGTCACCGAGTATGCCCATATACCCTAAGTCATCGTGAGCATCTTCCTATAACAAATTATGTTGCTAACTTGGGCTAGGGTCAAACCTTGGGCAAGTGGACTGACGGTAGTCAATAAAGACCATTCTAGATAACATAAGAGAGAGGGTGAAGATGTATTCCAAAATGACAAGTATGTCATCTAGGAATAGTAACATGAACAAGTATGTTGAAAATCTTTGGCCAAAGTATCGCAAGCTGCTGGTTGCATTGTCCTATGTCACCTAGTTTAAAGCAACGTGATGTCAAATGAATATTGGTAACAAATATTTAGATAGGTTCTTTAAACAAATCACTCAATACCGGAATAGGGTAGGAAACCAAGTATACGTAGTATACATAAAGTATTCTATACTTTAAGACAACATGAGAGATCGGTTAGTAACCGAGTCATGGAATGAGAGATCGGTAGTATACCGAGTCATTACAACTGCATATGGTTATCTGTTATGAGATTGATTGGCATGGAATGTGTGTTCTAAATGATGTTTTATTTAGAACAGAGAACATTATGTTTTCAAAAAAAAAAAAATCCCCTTGTTTCTAAAGTCTTAAAATGGGAATGTTACAAATTGCAACTCATATGCCCAAGTGCCATCAGTAATGTCCCCAAATTTGGAACAAACCGGAAAATTAGCCAAATCTGAAAATAAAAATCTGAATCTTATATTTCAACCATAAACCCTCAACAAAAGCACTGAAATCTGGAACTTACTATTTATAGTAAGTTCGTCAAAACCCTAGGCTGAAATATTCAAAATTCCATAACTTTTGATTTACAACTCCGAATTGCATGAAACGAAAGGGAAATGATAGATATTAATTAGGAGCAACTTTCCATGCAAGAAAACCACAAAAATACGGAAAACCTGATTTTTAAATCCCGAAATACAGCTGCAACATCAAACCCTCATAACTTGCAAAATACTTATCCGAAAATTATCAACCATAGCTCAAAACGAAGCATAAATTATAAGGAAAATTATGAGATCAATTTTAGAATTTTCCATCCACGAATGCCATGCTAAAAAGTCACCTGAAACTCCAAAACAAGTCGCTGCCCTAATTTTGGGAAATTAGGTAAATAACAAAAATCTTCATAAATTCATATCTTGAGCAATACTTGGAATTTTGACACGAAATTACCCTTGTTGGAAAGCTTAGACAAAGAGCTTTCCAATGAACATAAATTCATCAAATTCCAACCAACAGAATTTTCCAGAAATGCAACAGAAGTTTCCAGCAAAGTCGCCACTTTCCAAAATGGCAAAAATAAATATCAAGTCTTCAAATCTTCAATGACAAAGTCTTCAAAATCAGATCTACTTCAATTCCAAATCGAATGAGAGAGAGCACAATGAAAAGCTAGGGCATACATCCCATTTCTCCAAGCATGGAGAGACATAAATGATCAAATCAACATACCAAATGATGGCCATGCAACCTCCTTTTATAAGACAAGGGGTGCAACATTCAAATGGCCAACCTTTTCCCTTTTGGAGGGAAAACTAATAAAACTTAATTAAAATATTAAAAGACCAACTTTATGTGCACTTTATTATTTTCTAATTAAATAATAAAAAGTAACTAACCTATGTGCACATTTTAAAACTAACTAGAGACTCCCACTTGTAGTGCTAGGCATGCCAAGGGGTTACAATGCAAATAACAGACAATAGACATCTCAAAACAATCCCCTAGCTTCATCCTCGAACCCACGGGGAGAGAAAATGGGTTGAAGGTCTTCCATTCTTCGTCTTCGTAAATATTCCCGAAAAGGGACATTACAGCCATGTCCAAGATGTAAAACATGTTGTAGTGCTCCCATAGTCTAGATCTTGTACCTATCAAATGAGAGAGCTCTTGCCAAAATATGTAATTCTCATGATGCTCATAAACATGAATTTGGATCAAGGGTTCCACATGCTCCATATTGCAAACTTTATCCTTTATTTTATCATGCTTCTCATGAGGAAAACAAATCTGAAATGGTTTAATATGCAACAATAAATATGATATGTTACCATTCCTTTCATACCTTGGAGTGTCATCAAGATCTTCATTCCCTTTTTCCTTCATGATATCTTGGCTTTGTTGTACCAAATCCTTAGCATTCTTGTCCAAAATAGGTTGAATATCATCATGATAGAACTGTTGTAATAAAAAAGAGGATGTATCTCTTACCACATAATCCGCATCCCATGCAATCTGCCCTCTTTTGAAGGAACTTTCCATACTCTTGGCTGTCACAACTTGAGGAGTACCATTCCTCATACCTTGCAGAACAACTTCTTTGTCTTGCACCTTGAATTTCAATTCCATAGTTTGATAATTTTGGATGAATTCACCCAAAGATTGCAGCCATTGTACTCCAAGTACTATATCCATCTCACCAATGCCAATAACATAAAAATCATCTCTTACCTCATGACTTCCTAAGGTGAGCTCAAGTTGTGGGTCTTCTTCATGCATGAAAGTGAATATCCATCCACTACTATCACATTGAAGCCTTGGAAATCTTCCATCTTCAATCCCATCCTTGTGACCAAGCCTTCATCAATGAAGTTATGTGTAGCTCCACTATCTATCAACATGGTGATCTTTTGCCCATGAAGATCTCCTCTAACTTGGAATGCATAGAAACTAGGTGGTACGAGATAATGTAGCAAGTGTGGCACCCGTGAGAACCACTTCCTCTTCCTTTGCTTGTTCTTCAATTTCTTTCGGATCAGCACTCTCATCATCTTCCTCATCAGAAACTACCTCAATGTAATGGATTGACCCTTTGCCAAGGCAACGATGGTTGGGTGTCCATGGGTCCCTGCAGTGCAACATTAACTTTTTTCCTTTTTAACTCATTGTTTACCTCTATTAGCTTGTTTTTAACCACTCTTTTGGGTCAGATTTCTCTTGAATGGGCTTACCTTGTTGTCCACTAGTTGTTGTCCCTTGCTCACCATTTTGAGTTGTCATTGGCTGTCCAAATGAGTCCTTTTGCTGCCCCAAAGGTGTTGTCCTTTGTTGTCCAAAAGGTACAGTCCTAGGCTGTCCAAACTGCATATTTTTGCTTTTTGGGACTGAAGTTTCTAGATCCAAAGACTTCTTGATAGCTCCTTGTAGAGATGGACTGAAAGCTTTGACTAGGCCTCTTAGTGGTTCTGCTAGTCCTTCAATAAACAACAATACAAGTCTTCTTTCACTTACATCTGGTACCATCATTGCAAGTCTCTGAAAATCTGAAATATATTTGTCCAAAGATCCCTCTTGCTTGAGTTGAGCTAACTCTCTGAAATGAATCTCTAGATCTATTCTATCAAACCTCTCTATTAGACATTGACTGAATTCTTCAATGGTTGTGATAGAACCATGCCCTTGTGTGATCAATCCATGGTACCACCATTCATGTGCAACTCCTCCAAATGCAAGGTTGCAAATTTAAGGGCTTCTTCCTCATACATAGGATTCAATGACATGTATCTAACTTTTGTAACCATGCTCTAGTTGAACACTTATCTGAACCATCATAAGAAGGAAGAGTTACCTTACCCAACCTTTGTTGTATGTCTCTTCTTGGTTGCTCCTGTTGAATTCTTCTATTCCTTCACGTGCCTTTGCTATTCTTCACTTGACAATAATCCTTGAAAGACAACATCTCTCTTACTCGAAACTGAGGGTTGCATATTCTTCACCCCATGCCTCTATGTCTTCAACATCACTTGGAGGATCTAGCCTCAAGTGGTTGTTCCTCTTTTGAAGGAACTTGGCCTTGAATATTTGAGGTGGAGGCTTGATGGATGTCTTAATTGGTCCAGATGAGCTTCCTTCACCATTGTTGGTTGCACCTTGGTTGCCAGATATATTATGTCCTTGTAGAACTTTAGCTAAGTCCATGATTGAGCTGGTCAATGCATCACGCATTTCCCTGTAGTTTGTTTATTGCAACTCTCTTTGACTCCTTGTAATCACCTCATGCATGTAGCTTAGCTCATTTGTAGGAGGAGCTCTTTGATCATGCTCATCCATTGTCCCTTCTTTGATAAACTAAAGGTGATATCCTGTTTACATTCAGATCTAATCTCTTCACATGATGGCAAGGAAAACCGCTGATACCACTGTAATGTCCCCAATGGGACAATTTATGCCCCCAAAAGGAATAGCTGCAATTTTGATCTAAAACAGCGGTGTCTAGAAGATATACTTAAAAAAAATAATGCAGATCTGAATTATTTAAGGAAAATGTGACTTGCTCTAGGAGTTGGAAGGCACTCAAAACTGAAGTAAAATCGCTGAAACCTTTACCCAACAAATTAGCAATTTTTATTTATGCAAAAGCATAACTAATCTGCTGTTAAAAATCAGATCTAGGTGATATTAGCATTCTAATTAGTTTTCCCATCTAACCCACCACTTTGGCATACTCCAACCCCATTTTGGGTTGTATTATTGCCGACATTGGGTTATTTGAGGTCAAACTAAGAAGATCTAATCTTCCTAGGGTGATCCGGATAATTAATTTTTGCAGATTTAAATAATATCCTAAAAGGGGATATTACAAAATAGAAATCTGCAACTTTGACCTTCAACACTATTGGAATTCAAAAATAGAACCTTGAAAACTCAATGGAAAACACTAGGGAAGAAAAATTTCGTTCTTCTTCCTAGGCTAAAGAGGGGTTTCATCCTCTAAAGCAAAACTACAAAGGGTTTTTGTCCTTTGGAGTAAAATGGAAAGCATGCAAGCTTATACTAATTTTCAGAAATTATAATATGCAAAAAGATGTCTTCTACATGCATGATGACTTGCTTTTATAACTTTTCTTGGTAAACTTGCCACACAAAAGACCAATCAACTCACTTTACCTTATTTAATATTTTCCCCTTGCTTTATTTTGTCCCCATATGGGTCGCATTTTTCCACTAGGGAAAATAAAACATAAAGTAATTTTTCCTTTTCTTTTTTATTTTGTCACCAATAATTAATTTAAGTGCTTATTATAAAATTTCATTATGCACTTTAAGTTAATTAAAGGCTAGTTTCCATTTTTTCCATCCCTTAGCCTCGAGAAACAAAAAAATAGGCTAAGGGTCTTGATAGTTATTTTTGAGAAAGGGATATTTCAAACCGCATCTTTGAACCATTCAAAAAGCCTTCTTAGCAGCACCAATCATACCCAAGGAGTTGTCCAAAACAAACAAAGAATGGAGTCAAGGAATGAGCTAGGAAGGAAGAACTTGTACTTCTCTTACAAGGATCCATGATCTCTCGGTTATCGTTGTCTAGGTCATGTACATTATATTTAAGTCTTTTCAAATTGTGAAGAAGTAGGTATTGAAGAGGCAAAGCAAAATCATGATCCGGAAAGTTTGGACAGCACTCTTGCCACCTTGTCCAGTGCTCCTAGATATCATCCATTTTGGGTGAGAGGAGACCTACAAGGGCAAAGAGTCACGGTCTTGATTGATAGTGGAGCTACTCACAATTTCATTGATGAGAGCTTGGTGAAAAGATTAAAGTTGAGGGCTGAAAATTTCAAGGGCTTCAAGCTTACCGTAGAGGATGGCTATGAGGTATGTGATGAGGAGTCCACAACTCCTTTTCACATTAGGAGAACATGAGGTATGTGATGATTTTTATATAATTGGCATAGCTAATACAAATCTTGTGCTTGGGGTCCAATGGTTACACTCATTGGGAGAATTCACTCTCAACTACCAAAGTATGGAGCTAAGTTTCATGAATGGAGGAAATAAGGTGGTACTACAAGGTATGATCACAGAAAACCCTCAAATAAATTATTTGGTAGAAGACAACTTGCTAAAAGAATCACGTTTTTGCTCCTTATCTAAGATAAAAGCAAATTGGAAGTCCCCGATGGACTCTTGCAGCCCCTTCCTTAATTACAGTTGAGTATGCCAAGAATAAGTTCGTTGATGTTGTTTTTGAAGGGGAAATTGTGGCTAAGAGGTATAAGATAATTGATGGGCTCGCCCTCTACAAAAATAAAGGTCTATTTGGTCCCATAATCAAAGGTGAAAAGTAAGATATTGAGGTTGTTGTTCATGATGCCCCATTAGTTTGTCATCTGGGCTAACTTCAAAACATACAAACAAGTTAGAGAGAGGTTCTTTTGGAAAGCACTTAAAGAGTAGGTTCATATATTTTACATTTGGGAATGTTTGGTATGCCAAGTAACAAGGTGAAACATGAATTCCTCGTGATGGACTCTTGCAGCCCCTTCCTATTCCCACTCAAAAATGGGAAAGTATCTCCATGGACTTCATCATAGGGCTGCCCATGGTTCAAGGTAAGAGTTGTTTGTATGTTGTGGTTGATAGACTCACAAAATATGCCCATTTTTATCCACTTCCAGCCAAGTATAATGCACCTATAGTGGCTGATATATTTTTCAAGGAGGTGTTCAAACTTCATGGGCTGCCAAAGAACATCATAAGTGACAGGGACAACAGGTTTTTGAGCATGTTTTGGCAAGAACTTTTGTTTGACAGGTACCAAGCTCACTCCTAGCACTAGCTATCATCCCCAAACCGATGGGAAAATGGAAATAGTGAATAAATGGGTAGAAGGCTATCTACAGAATTACATTCATAAAGTGCAATCAGCTTGGGTAAAAAGGTTACTTATGGATGATTTTTGTCATAATACTACATTCCAAATGTTCTTTGGTAATGATGCTCTCTCTTTGTTGACTTGGTTATGATGGATAATAGGGTATTGGGGGCCAAAGATTTGGTGCAACAAAGTCATGACATCTTGAAGGTGCTTAAAAACCTCCAACATGCACAAAACCAACAAAAGTTGTATGTAGATCAATGTCAAGTGGGAAGGACATTTGAGGTAGGAGACATGGTATTTTTGAGGTTGCAGCCCTATAGGCAATCCTCCCTCAAACATAGTGGTGCGAAAAAGTTTAAACCACATTTCTATGGACTTTATAGAGCAAAACTTGTATGTAGATCAGCTCCGGTGGAAAGGACATTTGAGGTAGGAGACATGGTATTTTCGAGGTTCTGCAACCCTATAGGAAATTTTCCCTTAAGCATAATGGTGCGGAAAAGCTTAAACCACATTTATATGGACCTTATAGAGGAAAATTTGTATGTAGATCAACGCTAGGTGGAAAGGACAGGTTGAGGTACTTAGGAGACATGATATTTTCGAGGTCAGTAGCCCTATAGGCAATCCTCCCTCAAACATAGTGGTGCGGAAAAGCTTAAACCACATTTCTATGGACCTTATAGAGTGAAGGGAAGAGTTGGAGAAGTAGCATATGAACTAGAGTTATCGGAGCATAGCCAGATACATAATGTCTTTCATGTTTCATGCCTAAAAAGGGCACTAGGACAACACATTACTCCTATTCGATTTGTCACCTTTGGATGAAGAAGGTAAGTTAATTTTGATTCGAAGCTATAGTGGATGTCCAGAAAGAAATTTAATAAAAAAAGCATTAAGGAGTATTTGATCCATTGGAAGGATCTACCAATGGAAGATGCTATATGGGAAGGTGCCACTATATTAGAGCACCCAAATTTGCAATTGTTTGTGGGCAAGCAATTTTGGGAAGGAAGGATTGTAATGTCCCCTTTTCCAAAATAGTTCAATTAGAAGATTTTGAGTCCATTCCACCGTGGGCAAGAAGGAAGTGAGCAAGGGAAGTAATTGTCATGTTTTTCAGTTATTTTCATGAGCATTGCATTCTTCTTTAGTAGTTTTCCATATAAATTCAGGTCGGTTGGGTTAAGAAGATGAAAAGCCAAAGGAAAAATAGAAGAGAAGTATCCTTATGAGGTCGGTCCTAGTTTGGAAGCATTCTATAATGTCCCCTTTTTTGAACTAATCCATTTGAAGGCTTCTTGCCCATTCTTCTTCCCGTGGGCAAGAAGAAGATGAACAAGGGAAGCTCTGGGATTATATTTTAAGTCTTTCTTTAATTAATAATTATATTTTCCTTTTGTATTCCCTTCCTAAGCAGGTCAATTGGGTTGGAGAGCTTTTAATTAAGCTTAAAAGAAGAAATAAGCTTCTAAGGAGGTCGGTCTTGGGAATTCCTCCTTAAAGACTCTTGGCACCACCTTAAGGGTATATAAGGGGTCGCATAGGCTCATTTTGGGCATCACTTTGGCTTATATACTTTTATCTACTTTGGTTCTAGAGCTGGTTGCTCTATTCCAATCCACTAAGGGGTGAAAATCCATTAGTGTGGCAAGCAAGGAGGACAAAACCCTTCCTTGAAGGTTGGAGAACAAAAATCTCCAATTTGGTGGTGTTGAAGACTTCTATGAAGACTATCTTGCTGGTTGGGCAACTAGGGCTTTGAAAGGAAAGAATATCAAGGGTTTTCACATCATTTTAGCCCCCTCTCCTAGGGAGTGACTTGGATAGGAGTGTAATTGGGTGCCTTCTAGGGCACGATTTGACATTCTAAGTGGATATTCAAACTTCTACATATTAATAAGGCTGATATATTGCATATTTGTCATTTATTGGGGTGTGGAGCCCTCACTTTCAGATCATTTTGTGGACTGCACTTCTGTTGTCATTTATTTAATTGCAGTTGGGTATTATTTCATATTTTGCACATGTTTTGGGTTGTTTTGGCTTGGTCGAAGTTTTTGAAAATCAAGATATCAGTGTTTTCCAAAATGAACTCAACTGCCGAGCGCTCATTCACCAAAGATTGAAGGCAGAATTCATTTCTTGATGCAAGAAATTTCAATTTGATCATCCTCCTCAATCGAAGCAGATTATCTCACCGGATGGATGCCTTTTCTCAAGATCATTAATAAAATATAATTTTGAGAAGGGTTTGTGCACCTATTTTCAGCTTGTTTGGAGGGTGTTTGATGCCCTAAAGTGTAATTTTCAGTTCGTTGCTAGGGTTTCAATTATTGTTGGATCTGCTGTTATAAAAATCAGATTGTATTCAGTTTGGAATTTGTGTATTTTCCAAAGTTGTTTTAAAACATTGGTCAAACCGAACACTTAACTTGAACCGGCCGGTTTGACCACTTAAAATTTAACATTTTAAAGCATGAACCGTTTTGTAAACCGGATCGATTGACCGGTTTGTGCTAAAATTGGTCAAAACGGTCGGGAAATCGAAGAGGATCTCTCATTCGATGATGAAGACTTTATAACCTTCAAATCAATCTTTTGAAATTCCCTAGTTTGGGCCTGCTTTGCCTTATAAACGACTCCAGCTATTGCCTTCCAAAAAAAACTTTTTTTTTTTCTTTTTTTTGTCTCTAAACCCTAATTTGGTGTTATAAATACACCCCCCTCTATTCACTTCACACCTCTCTCATTGAGCATTTGTGAGCATAAGATTGAAGAGTTTATTTTTTGTAGTGAGCTTGGAAGTTGGAGGCTTGGAGCTTGTTTGGCATTGCTTGTGGGCTCTTTGTGGTGATATTGGCATCCATTTGTGGGCTCTTTGTGGTGATATTGGCATCCATTTGTGAGCACCTCACCTCTATTTGTGAGCACCTCTCTTATTTGCAAGGATTTGGAGGATTGGGGCAGCCTTGAATAGTGTTCATTTGGAGTTGTTTGGCATCAAGTGTGGGCTCTTTGTGGTGGCATTTACATCTACATTTGGAGTGTGGGCTCTTTGTGGTGCCATATACAAGCTTGGAGCATTTCTTCACCTCATTTGTGTGCACATTGAAAGGTATGTTACATTTTAAACTTGCCCCTTATTTGTAAATTTTATTAAAAAGAAATAGGAAATTTATTTTGTTTTTATTTGCATTTTCAGATTTGTTTGCATTTGCAATGGCCCCCAAAACAAAAGACCCTACATGGGCCCATGCAGACACAATTGATGATCAAGTTTTTTGTAAATATTGTAAGAAACACATCAGGGAGGGGGGGGGGGATTCATAGGTTGAAACAACACTTGGCTGGTCAAAGAGGCCAAGTTACCCCATGTGAGGCACCTGATATTGATGACATTAGGTTGGAAATGAAAACCATGCTTGAAAAACATAGAGAAGAGAAGGCTAGGCAAAAAGAGATGGAAGCTGAAATAGGGAGAAGGAGGGAACATGCCTTGAGTGTTGAAGGATCTTGCTCTGACCCTTCTGTGATGTTAGAGACCCCTTTCGGTATATGCCTCCCCATCCACTCATAGTCAAGAAAACCGGCCTCAAAAAAGAAAGACCATTCAAAGCTTTTTTCCATCTTCCACACCTGCTACTGCTAGTGCCTCCATGCCAACACAAAATCAGCCTACCTTGGATAACCATTGGAAGAAGCAATACAAAGAAGTAGCTTTTGAGTACATTGCTAGATGGTGGTATGATGCAAATATCCCTTTCAATGCTGCCCGCTCACCTTATTACCAGCCGATGTTTGATTCCATTGTTGCTGTTGGTAAGGGCTTCAAAGGCCCTAGTATGCATGACTTGAGAGGATCACTTTTGAAGAAAGAAGTTGCATCCATAGATGAATATTTGAAGAGTTGTAAAGCATCATGGGCCAAAACAGGATGTACTATTATGTCAGATGGGTGGAGTGATGGCAAGAACCACACAATAATAAATTTTCTTGCCTCTTGTCCACAAGGTACAATGTTTTTGAAATCAGTAGATGCATCTAATAGGGTGAAAGATGCAAATTTATTGTTTGAGCTTTTGGATGAGATTGTTTTAGAGGTGGGGGTGGAAAATGTTGTACAAATCATAACAGATAATGCATCTAACTATGTTCTTGCTGGTAAGATGTTAGAGGCTAAACACAAAACAATATTTTGGACTCCATGTGCTGCACATTGCATAGACCTCATGCTTGAGGATATAGGGAAAAAAGATTGGATCAAGAACACTGTAGAGCATGGCAAGAGCATCACCAAATACATCTATAATCACTCATGGGTATTGAACCTAATGAGGAAGAACACTGAGGGCAAGAGAACTTGTTAGGCCAGCCATCACGAGATTTGCAACAAACTTCCTCACGTTGCAATCTCTTATTTCCCAACAACAGAACTTGAAAAGGATGTTTTCAAGTGATGAATGGAATGCATCAAAGTGGAGCCGGAAACAGGATGGGAAAGACACAAAGAAGAAACTTTTTGATAATTTATTTTGGAAAAAAACAGCAGAGATTGTGAAAGTTGTTGAGCCTCTTGTTAAGGTGTTGCGGTTGGTGGATGGGGAAAAATTAGCCATGGGCTATATTTATGAGGCTATGGATCAAGCAAAGGAGCAGATAAGGGCAGCATACAAAGACAAGGTAACTAAGTATGGGCCTATATGGGAGATCATAGATAATAGATGGAACAATCAACTCCATCGGCCTATACATGCAGCTAGGTATTTCTTGAACCCGAAATATCATTACAGAGCTCAACTTGGAGAAGATCAAACAGGAGAAGTAAAAGATGGTTTCAGACGAGTGCACAGAGCGCATGGTCCCTGATGAGATGCAACAACTTGAGGTTCACCGACAAATCAACTTCTTCTTAGTGAGAGCCACAGTACCTTTGGGAAAAACCTTGCAAAGATTGCAAGGAATGTGGACCAACCAGGTAAGAAATTCTAAGTTTTTTGAAGTTCATTTGATTAAAATTTTTAATGAATAATCATGAATTTTTAGCATAAGACAATCTTTATCTAATTTGTTGAATTACGCTTTAACCTTTAAGTTATAAGTTTATGTTTTACTTTTAATTTTTAACTGTGTTTTTAACTTTTTATCGTCATTGTTTACTAATTAAACATTTACACTTTTTATCGCAACACATTGGTGGGATTCGTTTGGTAGTCAAGTGTCCTCAATTGCAAAAGTTTGCAATTAGGATCCTGAGCCAAACTTGCAATGCTTTTGGGTGCGAGCACAACTGGTCCGTCTTTGAGCGGATTCACACGAAGAAGAGAAACCATTTGGAACAACAACGGTTGAATGATCTTGTCTTTGTGCAGTACAACCTTCGGTTAAGGCGCAACCAGTTGTTGAACCGAAGACTTGATACTGATCCCATTGTCTTGGATGATATAGATCCAACCTCAGAATGGGTAGAGGAGAGTGAGCCAACAGAGTTTGATCCCGATGACTTGGGGTGGATGGGTTTGGATCAAGAATCTGATGAGCCATTAGCAGCACCGCCGCCATCGTCACGAGACATAAGCAGGCACTAGTCGCACTCGTGCTACTCCCCGACCCCGTGCAGCTCCAGTTGTTGCAGATGTACCTGAGGATTTGGATGAGTCCGAGTCAGAGCCAGAGGTCGGTGATGATATTGATGAGGATGACCTTGAGGATCCCATTTCCAGCAGCGGTGCAGAGTTTGATGATTGATCATTGATGTCATCTAGTTTATTCTAGAGTTTTGTAACTTGTAGTATTTGTAATGTATCAATGATCATATCATGTTGCTTTTTTGGAGTCTTGAACTATGGAGGCCATTTAGAGCCTCATTGTTTATGTATTTTGTTTCGGAATCTCATCTATGATATATGTATTGTGTATTGGACTTGGAGTTCGTGCCATTTTGCTATAAACACCTTTCTTGCATATATATAAGAGAAAACTTTGCATATTCTGTGTGTAATTGTTGGAATTATGGTTTTTAACCTTTCAAATATATTATTTTCATTAAAAATATAAAATTTTATGTATTTTTTAGTAAACCGGTTCATTAAGTTTGAACCGGTCTAGTTCCGGTTCGGTTCGGTCGGACCTCGGCCGGTTCCGAGTCCGGTTCCGATTTTTAAAACATTGTATTTTCATTGTTTTGTGGTTCAGCCCTCGAAAAGGACATTACACATTCTAATTGGTTTTGGTGCCACAACAAGGTATAAAGAGGGGTCGCTTGGCTCATTTGTGGATCATCATCTTGTCTAAAATTAACATTGCATGGTTTTTGGGCTGATTGCTCAACTACTTCCACTTAAGGGCGAAAATCCTTTTGTGTGGCCAACAAGGAGGACGAAAACCTTCCTTGTTTGATTGAAGAACGAAAACTCTTCAATTCATTGAGGATTCTCCATCCGGGGTTTCCAAAGAGCTTCAAGAAGATTGATTTTGCATATTTTTCAGCTAGGGTTTGATTCTCAAAGCTGATTTTCAGCCCCTCTCTTCTTAGGGGAGCAACCCACCTTGTGGAGTTAGGGGTTGAGGGCACACGATATCTAACCCAACCATCTTTGCATTCCTTCTATTTTAAAAGCAGAGAGTACCGAATCTATATTTGGACTTCATTTTTGGGCTTGGAATCATTCATTTCCAACCACTTTTATAAAGGTGTTCTCTTGTAATGTCCCTTTTTGGAATTGAAGCCAAATGAAGACTTCTTTTGCCATTCTCTTAGCGGTCAAGAAGATTAAGTGAACAAGGGAAGTGAGCTTTGTTTCGGTGATGTCCCCTTTTAGGACAAGTTAGAAATTAGCTAAATCTCATTTACACAACATGAATGAAAACAATTAATATTCAAACCCCTAATTACTTGTAATTTTCAAAAATTCATCTTTGGATCTTGGGCCACAAAAATATGAAGAATAATATTCCAAAATCAGTTTTCACACAGCAAACACAAAACCCTAATTTTTCCCTAAAAAGTAGGTCACCCAACACATTTAGGGCATCAAATCAACTCCAAAAATTATGAAGTTAATTTCTCCTTATTCCTCCTAATTTCTACAACCAAATCCAATGTTAAACTGATCCCAAACTGCAGGTCTGAAATAAATATTAATTAATAACAACAAAATAGCTTGCAGACAGCTGAAATCTTCTAAAATTCATAACTCATTCAATACTCCATATTTTTCCATGAAACCAAGTGCATCATAAACTAGAATTTCAAAGCTTTCTAATGCACTATGAATCAGAAATTTTGAGCATTAAAACCCCACCAAAACAGACCCAGAAATCTCAGTCCAAGTCGCTAGGGTTAGAGAAAAATAAATAAATTATTCCAGCCCTTTTCCAAGCTCCCAAACACTCCAAATAAACCCCTTTTGCTCATAAATAAATGCTATTATAAACCAGATTTCAGATCTAGCTTATTTACCACTCAAGCATGCCAAAATAACCTCCAATCCAAGTCGTTATAGCTAGAATAATGCAACAGTGAACAACAATAGCAAAAGTACCTCAAACCCTTCAATGATCACTTCAAAAATGAGCAAGAACATGCAAATTTGTCCCACAAATAAATGTGCTAGGGCAAGGAAACCCTCCTAGTGCAATTCGCCACACACAAATGCAACACAACACACACTAATGGATCAAAATCACATTTACTTCAATTCCACAAATCGAATGAGAGAGAGAGAGAGAGCACAATGAAGAGCTAGGGCATACATCCCATTTCTCCAAGCATGGAGAGACATAAATGATCAAATCCAACATGAGGTGAAATGACCCCCTCACATCCCTTAAATAGACTTCCCAAAAGGGATCGACCCACTTGGAGGGAAAATACACTTTTTAAATTTGCAATTACAAGTTGGATAGCCAAGTGGCCCCCTTTACCTAAGTTTCCCTCCCATTACATAATTAAAACATTTAATATGCTAAGACTATGTGCACTTTATTATTTTCTAATTAAATAATAAAAAGTAACTAACCTATGTGCACATTTTTAAACTAACTAGAGACTCCCACTTGTAGCGCTAGGCATGCCAAGGGGTTACAATGCAAATGAAAGAGATGAACAAATATATTAGTAATGCCCGGAAAAGGGGACATTACAATTTCGATTTCTTTTATTATTTTTAATGTTTTTCTTTAGTGTTTACCTCTCTCTAATTGGTTGGTTGGGATTAGGAGATTCCCAACAAAGAATTAAAAGATAAAGTGAGCTTGGAGGTTGGTCCTCATCTATTTGGCCTTTGGCACCAAGAAAGGGGTATAAAAGAGGTTGCATATGACTGTAATATCCCCTTTTGGGATATTATTCAAATCTGCAAATTAAACTTATCCAATCGATGCTAGAAGGACTAAACCCTCCTAGTTCGACCTCAAATAACCCAATGTTAGCTTCAATACAACCCAAATGGGGTTGGAGTGAGCCAAAGTGGTGGGTTAGATGGGAGAAAGAAATTAACCACTTCAAAATCTGAAATTAATTGCAACAGTGAATTAAATAAAAATGCACCAAAACAACTGAAACTTAGAAAATTCATAACTTGCTCAATATTCCATATTTTTCCCTCAAATAAATTGCAGAATTTTCTATAAATCAAGAGCTTTCCAAAGAGCTATCAATCTGAATTTTTGAACCACTGTAACCCCTCCAAAACAACCCCCAAAATCATAAACCCAATCGCTAGGGTTAGGATAAATTTATTAAATTATTTCCAGCACTTTATAACCCTCCAATGCACCCCAAATAATTGCTCAAACTCAGAAAAACAAGCCAACACAGATCAGATTATGAATATAGCTGATTCACCCTTGAAACATGTTAGAATAATGCCCAAATCAAGTCGCCATAGCTGGAATAAATATACCAAAATAGACCAGATTGATTAACTACTTCAAACATCACCAAAACATGCCAAATAATCACTTATGCAAGTCGCTAGGGCTGGAATTTATTGCAGCATTAACAGCAAATCATTAAACACTCTTAAACTCTCCAAAACTCAACAAGAACATGCAAATATCCTTCTCAATTAATGGCGCCACACATAGGATGAATATATAAGATGATATCCACACAATGCAAGTTTAGAAGGTCTCACACACTCCACAACAATGGTGGTGTTGAAGAACACCTTTGTTTGTGATCACAAATGGGCATACATCCCTTCTCCAAGCATGAAGAATTTTTAATAAAATCATCAACATGCCAAAAAGGGGATGCCACTTCTTCTTTTATAGCTTTAGCATTTGAAATCTTCAAGATTCCCTCCTTCCTTTGGCGCATTTCTCTAGATAGGAGAGATCATTTTAAAATAGCCTCTTTACCTGAAAAAGGTCAAACTCAATTAAAATATTAATTCCCTCCAATTAATATTAAATAAAACACAAGAGAGGAATTAAATATAAATTCCAAGCACATGGAGTAATTCGACTTGTCCCAATTAAATTAAATATTAATTTAAAAAGCACATGGGATGGGTCGATTTTCCCCCAATTAATTCCTTTAATCCAAGGGGAGTGGATTAAAGGTCTTCCATAATTATTTTCAATTAAGGCCCAAAGAAGGGGACATTACAATGACCTCATTTGGAGATCATCTTTTGGCACATTTACACTTACACTTGGTTTGTTGGGCTGGTTGCTCAATACCATTCCACTTGAGGATGAAAACCCTCTTGTGTGGCATCCAAGGAGGACGGAAACCTTCCTTGTGGCTTGGTGGAGAACGAAAACTCTCCATTTTGGTGAATTGAAGATCTCTATTGAAGACTCTTTGCAGATTTGGATCAAGAAGAAGACCTACAAGGAATTTTATATATTTTTGGAGCCCTCTCCTAGGGGAGCGACTAGGGTAGAGGTCATTCTAAGTGCCTTCTAGGGCACGACACTCATTCATTTATTGATATTCAGATTTGATATAATTTATAAGGCTGGAATCACTCATTTTTGGGCATTGTTGGGGTTTGGAAACCCTCATTTTGATTATTTCTCTTCGCTGCACTTCTGTTAATAATTAATTTTCCAGCTGAGTATTTGCTTGATTTTTATGGTGGAAATTGTTCTAAGGTGTTCCTAAAAGGTCTATATGTAATGTCCCCTTTTTCAAGCATTAATTAATTAATGCAAGTCGAAATTAAATTGGGGTAAAATCGATTTGCACATGTGGATTTAAAAATAAAAAAAAAAAATAAATATTTAATTTGTGCAAGTTGAATTGGTTAGGAGAAAATCGATTTTTTATTTGGAGAAAAAGGAATTAAATAAAGGCAAGTCGAGTTCCTTGGAATTAATTAATTATTTTTATTTGAACAAATCGACTTTATTTGGCATAGGTCGATTCCTTTGGGCATCATTTATTAATATTTAATTCTCCCATGCATTCTAATTTTTAAATATTATTTGGGGAAATTAACATTTGCAATGGAGTTGACTTTCAGGCTATTTTTAAATTAAAAGACTCTCTTCTCTAGGAGATGGCGCCAAAAAGGGAGAAAATCTTTGGAGATTGAGCAAGGAAATTCTATAAAAGGAGATGATGGGCACCCTTTTTGCATGTTGACGGTTATTATAACTTATCTTCATGCTTGAAGAGGGATGTATGCCCACTAGTGATCAAAAAACAAAAGGTGTTCATCAACACCACCCATTGTGAAGTGTGTGTGCCCTTGAGAGCTTGAATTGATAAGTTATTTGCATTTTTATTCCATATATGTGAGTCGCCATTTTTGGAGAGTGCATGAGCTTGTTTGATGAGGGTTTTGAGAGTTTTGTGTGAAGATTTCAATCTGATTTTAGCAGCTGATTATTGTGCATCAAGTCGACTTGTTTGGGTGGTATTTGTGGTGCAAATTGGTGGTATTTGAAGCAAGTTTAAATCTGATAATTTCCAGCATGTTTATTTAATTGATATGGCCATGATTTGACCATTTTTATGCTTATTTATGTGGTTGGTAATTACCTTTGCTAAATCGACTTGTGTAGAGGGTTTTAGCAATCATTGAAAGGGTTTTCTAATATTTTATGAGCTGTTGTCATAAACCATTTATTGCAGATCTGAAAATAGCATTTATTGGGCTGGAAAGTGAAGGGGAAGAGCTGAAATTAATTTAAATATTTTTCCCTAACCCTAGCGACTTGATTTGCAGATTTGGGGGCAGATTTAAGTGGGTTTCAGTGGGTTAAAAATTTTATTGTTGGTTCATTTGAAAGCTCATAATTTTATCTTCCATCTGCAATTTATTTCATGCAAAAAGAGTCAATATTGAGGGAGATTAATTTTTGAAGTTTGCAAACTATTTTCCAAGCATTTTTAATTTATTTTACTACTTTTGCAATTTATTTGGTTAAAGAAGTGCTAATTCCGACTAGATAGCCCATCTGAACCCTTACCTTGGCTCACTCCAACCCCATTTGGGTTGTATTGAAGCCGACACTGGGTTAGTTGAGGTGAACCTAGAAGGGTTTCTCTTCTAAGTTTACTTCCATTGCAAGTAGTTTAATAAAATTTAATTAATATCCCAAAAGGGGATATTACACTATACATGTTGTGAATGAATTCTAAGGTGATATTTTGATGAAATAGTGTTTTTCAAACTACTATTATAAACATTAGATCGTTGTTCCCATCTGATTTAATTTTCAATTGGCTGGTCAAAAATCAGATTGGACTTTGTGCTAATTCCCTGTTTTTCAATTTCAGCTCTAAAAAGGGACATTACATTTCTATTGTTATTTTATTTAATTAAATAATTTCCAGCTGGGGTTTGAAGGCTGATTTCTTGGTTAATATTGGTTCTAAAATATTTCTAAGTGTCCCTACATGTTTTGGATGGTGTGAATGATGCATTTTTGAAGAATTATTGCATTTTCCTTGCTGCTGTTATAAAAAAATCAGATTGTTGTTCACTGTTGTCATAATTTTCAGTTGGCTGTTATAAAATTCAGTTTACTATCTATTGGGGTTTGTGTTATTTTCCTTTGTTTTCAGTTAGATCCGAAAAGGGGACATTATAGGTGACTGGAAAACGGGGTTGCAACCATAGTTACCTAAGACTCGGGACGGGGGACATTGTGACGTAGGGACGGGGTTTTGGGGACGGCAAAAAATTCCCAAATTTTGGGGACGGCTATTAAAATAATATATAAATATTAAAAATATACAATGGGTCCCCTAACCTTGGAAAAAAACTGAAAGGTTATAATTTCAGCACCATAGCCAATAATGTTACCAAAGGGCTGTAACATGCCAACATCTCTTTATCATGTCACTTACATGATTATATCCTCAAATTAAAAAAATAGCTTTTTGGAACAAGTAGAGGCCATGCAAACTACATGAATAGCCATCCATAGACAAAACCGACTAAGGTAACTGAAAAACACTAAAAATTAAATACAAAGTTGGCCTCTAGAACATCCTAATATACCGGTAAAGCCTTCAATATCATACAAAAAGAAGCAGAAAGACTTGCACAACAAATTTTGAAACTAAAGAAATCCTTTAAAATATGCATATGAATTTATTGATCCTATTGCTATGTATAAGAAAGGCTTTAAAATGTAAAATAACAACGACCTCTCATTAGAATATCTTCTTTTGGAACCTACATAAGACAATAAAAATCCATTTCTTGGGAAGGTAAGTTTGCATGGGAAAAGGATTAGTTTTCATTTTCCTCTTTTCAAAGTCATAATCCTTTATGTTTTATATATATATTTTTTTGGGACTTTGGGGACTTTGGGACGCCCCCAACCTCCGGGGACTTCATGGCATCCCGTTGGAGTCCCCAAAGTCTCAAAGCACTCGGGACATCCCAAGTGCATTCCCTAAAGTTAGGGGACATCCCCGGGATGTCCCCTTCATTTTTGCATTTGGGGGATGCATGGGGGATTCTTGTCCCCATCCCCAAGCACCCGGGACAGCTTGGGAATGGGGGTTCACATCCCCGTGTAACTTTATGTGAGCTTTCATCAAGGATTTACAAGCATTGATTAGATTTGTCATGCTAGGGCACACTTTGGGGTTGATTCTTGAAATTTTACAGTTAGAGCATTGCATTTTTGGTTGGGGTTTGGTTTAGAGGTTTTTGATTTTGTGTTTTGGAGTCCTCCTAGAGCTAGGCAACCCACTCCTAGGGCTGGGCGAACCACATTGAAGGTCAGAAACTATTTCAAAGTCATGTTGGATGCTAGGGTTTTCATATAACCATATTTTGCCTCAAGTCTCCATTTTCAGTCAGTTGGAGCCTCTCACTTGCAAGATTTTTGCCTATATGGTTAGTTGTACCTCTGCATTCATTTTCAGTCTGAAATAAAAAGAAATAAATTCAGTTTTGGATGTAAATCTGATTTATTTATCAAATCCATGTTATTAGAGACATTATCTATGCTTCCCAACATCTGGGTATTTTATTTTGTTGATTTTGCATTAATAAATCAAAGAAATCAGATTGTTGTTATTCTTCCATGAGGGTTTACTGTGAATTCCAGAATTTCATTATTTTTCCCTTAAGGGACATTACAATGGTATCAAAGCAATGACCTTGCCAGCCTGTGGGGAATTCTAGAGAGAAGAACAAAGAGAAGTCAAATTGGAGTGCACACCGGTGAGGAAGGCCTCAAGTATTACCAAAGAACACCAACAAAAAATGCCATGGGAGACCGGGAACAAAGATCCCCTCCTGCAGATGAGATGAGTTACATGCAGTAGCTACTTGTTCGGAATCAAAAGAAATGGAAAAAAGCTCCAAAGAACTATGAGGGAATCTATGATAGAGTTAATCCAAGCTATATAGCATGCTACTGAGAACAAGGGGAATCTAGGAGAGGGCAGCTCTTCCACCAATGAAAGGAAGCTATATAGTCGCTTTTGTTCATGAGAACAGTGGCATTACCATTGTCTGACTTCAGAATAGCTATTTCCTTGTTGCTTCTAGTTCTTTAAGGGCATTATGTTCGAGATACGAGATATTTCTTTTGTGTGGGCAAGTGTGTTTAATGGCTAAAGAACACTCCAGCATCAACTCTTCCACTTTTTCTTCTTCAAGATTCCTAACACCAACTTCTATACCGAAAATTTCAAAACAAACAAGTGATTTTTCAAAAAAATGGAAATTTTCTTCAAAAATCTCAAATACATTCATATCTTTCAGTTAATTTTTGAATTTTTTCTGATGCTTCCCATTTTTAATATCTTCCTAATGTTTGGTTTGTCTGTAGAAATTAAAGGAATTTTTCATTTACCAATTAGGCATTTTTCATCCCCTTTTACGTTTTTTTCCTTATTAACATATTTGGGACCCTGCCACTTAATTGCCTTTCACAATTTTTGCAACATTGGATCAAAGATGGAGTATTTGTAGCTTTCAATTTCTCCATCTTTATGGTTCCTACTAAGGTAAAGGCCTCTGTGCAAGGCCCATTTGGCTCTCTTGGGGCTTCAAGGTAGAATGTTCATTGTATAATATAATCCCTCCAACTAGGATCTATGGAATATTTAGAATCTTAAAACTGCATTTTTATTGCATATTTACAAGCAATTCCTTGGGATAAATTGCATCTTATGGGAAATGACTGGATTGCCTCTTGATAGATAAAAGTCACAGTCGGCCCACTCCAATTCATACAATACAAAATGCTATATCAAAATTTAGCTATATTATTACAATTCAATAGTCTTTCTGCACAACACTTTGTAGAAAATGAAAAAAAGAGCCCCTAAAGTTTTGGATTTTAAATTATAAATGAAATGTAAAGACTAGAATGAATAAAGCAAAAGAAAAGACGTTGATTAGTACCTTCTCTGTAAGTTGAACCAGCATAGATTCAACAGCAACAGCATCAACAGATGCCTTGTACGTCGTTTCTAGAGTCTGGATAGCAGCAGCTGTGTCCATCTTAACAGTTGAAAATTCTCTATGTTCATCCTATTAACATATATTCCTTTTCAACATCAGATTTATTCCATCAAACATAGACATGGCCATAATTCAGTAATCCAAATATTGTACCAATACTGGACTTACAATATGCTCATACCTGCCAGTTTTTACACATAGAAATGATTTTATCAAAATCTGTATTGATTGCTCAAGGAAGTGATCGGATGGACTTTGCATGACAGGACAAGGAAAGCCTGCATTTGCAAAGTGCTGCACAAAAAATGGCTTAGCTGAAAGATGAAATGATAATGCAAGATAAAAGTGCTTTATGTAGGAAAAATTAAAAATTGCATTCATTTTTAAATCATAAACATTTTCATGACTAAAAATCTGACTTGTTACTGTACAATGTACTATTTTGGCATTTGTCCTTTAGTTTCAAATCAGTCACTTGTACTAAATATAACAAAAAAAATAAATTGTTGCGTTTCATTACAAAGATGTAAATTTAAGTTGTTAGGACTTTACCTATATTAGTGTTCACATTATATTATTTTGTATGTGAGGTTAATGATGTAACAGTTGTTAATACAACTCATAATTAGTTGTATGAGTGATTTATGAGAATAAATCACGTAGCTTGTACTATATGGGTTTGTTAGTGATAGTGTAATGTCCCTTTTAAGGGGACTCAAGAAATGACCCAAAGCTCACAAATCAGATTATAGAGTTGCTGTTGTAAACCTGTAAACCTGCAACTTACACCCTTTTCTAGGGCAGCAACCTGTTTTGGGGTTGCAAAGTGCTGCACAAAAAATGGCTTAGCTGAAAGATGAAATGATAATGCAAGATGAAAGTGCTTTATGTAGGAAAAAATTAAAAATTTACATTCATTTTTAAATCATAAACATTTTCATGACTAAAAATCTTACTTGTTACTGTACAATGTACTATTTTGGCATTGTCCTTTAGTTTCAAACCAGTCACTTGTACTAAATATAACCAAAAAAATGCGAGCATTTCATTACAAAGATGTAAATTTAAGTTGCAGTTAGGACTTTACCTATATTAGTGTTCACATTATATTATTTTTGTATGTGAGGTTAATGATGTAACAATTGTTAATACAACTCATAATTAGTTGTATGAGTGATTTATGAGAATAAATCACATAGCTTGTACTATATGGGTTTTTAGTGATAGTGTAATGTCCCTTTTAGGGGGACTCAGGAAATGACCCAAAGCTCACAAATCAGATTATAGAGTTGCTGTTATAAACCTGTAAACCTGCAAATTAAACCCTTTTCTAGGGCAGCAACCTGTTTTGGGGTTTCAACCCCACCTTCGTGCCTTCAAAACCCTTCCAATCAACTTCACTTAAGTCTCTAAAATTATGATATAACATCAACAATCATATAATGCAAGAAATCTGATTTTTAATACCCTAGATATGGAGATATGAATTTCATGAAACCCTTGTCTGCAGCGTTACTTTAAAAATTCACAACTCAACTTAGGAAGCACCAAAATTCATGAAACTCAAGATATTGGCCTTATAAATTATGAAGAATAAGCTAGTAATTTCAAATTTGTCAAATTAGTATCACACATACCAAATTTCCACTCCGGTGGTCGGTCGCTCCACTCTAAACAAATATAATATGGCACCAAAGAGACCAAACTTGCAAGAAATAGATACTTTATTGCCTTTCAAACCAGTTTACACACCAAAAACTCATGGAGAGTTTGTCCTTCACAAGTTTTCCAACCAAAGGTTTTGTCCATGGATGAGGTCCTCAACCCAAGGGGTTTCATCCTTGAAAGAGAGAGTAAAAGGGCTACATTAGCCAACTTTCACCAAGATATGAATAATCACCAAAACATGAATCATTAATGCCCAAGTGACCTCCTTAAATAGCCACAAGAAGTGCTTATGAACATAAGAAATGATGGCCGACCCCTTAAAGTAAGTGTTTTAAATATTTAAATGGTATTTGGAGCCTACATGCTCAAAATACCTTTATTTTCTAACTACTTAAGTTCTTCTATTGGAGTGCTAGGCTTCCAATAGGATAAATGAAAACAACTATCTAATATACAATAAAGACATAATTCAAATCTTCCCTTGCTTTTTCCTTAGACCCACGGGGAGAGAATGGGTTAAGGTCTTCAAAATTCAGCCTCCAAAAAGGGACATGACAGTCCCCCCTTCCCAAGATTGCTTGTCCTCAAGCAATGATGAACTCCGCTGCTCCAAATCCTTGACTCCTCCTTGTGTGTATCCCTCTTGTGTTCCTTCTTGATTCCCGTGAAGAGCTGGTTTACGTGACAAGGCATTTTTGTTGCATTGTTGTTACCTTTGACATATTCTATGTCAAAATCAAAAGCTTGTATCTTGAGTTTCCTACTTTCAAATGCCATAGGACGCTGATTTTGCATTAGGACAGATCCTATTCCCTTCACCGAATGCATCTTGTTCCACAACAAATGGAAGATAAAAATCAGGTACAAGTAGTACTTGGCATGAGCATATGACCTTGTCCCTAAATGGACAATTTTGACCCTCACACATTATCCACAAATCCCACCAAAATAACAATATCTAGGAGATATACAAAACTTATTATATGCAGATCTGAATATTATCCTAGAAAATGCGACTTGGTATAGGAATGAAAATCCACCAAATATGAAGTAAAACCACTGAATTCTTCAATCAAACAAATCAGCAAATTTTTATATGCAAGATCAATGAGAAAAATACCAGATTGGGTCAAAATAGATGGGTGATTTATTTATTAAAAATTTGCAGATTGCTCCTTCAGACACACAGCTGGAAACACCAATTCCTTGACTCAACAATCACACCAAAGTGGTTGATTTGATGTCTAAAAATCAGTAGGAACAACAATATAGATCAGCTCCAAAACAAATCTCTAACACCACAAACCAGCTTCCTATATGGGTCGCTCCACCCTGAATGAGTTGGAAATGAAGAAGAATCACAACCTTTATTCTTCTACAAACCCTTGCCCAAATCTACACATTACAGCCCTCTCAAAACTATTAGAAAACACAAATAGAACTTTGATCTTCAATGGAAACCCCTGAATGGAGAATCCTCTCAAGAAAAAGAAGAGTTTATGTTCTTCTTTCTCTAATCCTCAAGAGGGTTTTCATCCTCAAGAGCTAACTCAAAAAGGTTTTCATCCTTTAGAGTACTTGCAAAACTTACAAAGCTCAGACAAAATTCAAAATTTTTATAAAATAAAAGAGATGCTCTTTAAACCCAAGTCGACTTGCTTTATAAGCATTCTTGGCTTAGTAGCCACCCATAACCACCAATCACCTACTTTTGTCTGCATTTAATTTTTTTCTTTGTACCCTCTCCCACATGGGTTGCATTTCCTCTAGGAGGAAATTAAAAATTATAAAGTGACTTCCCTTTTATTTTTATAATTTCGATTTGTCACTTTTTCTTTTTCTTTTCTTTTCTTTTACTTTATTTTAACTTTATCATTAATAAATTAATATAAAGTGTTTATAATAATATTTTATATTGCACTTTATAATTAATTCATTGTGATTAAGTTTTTTTTTATTCACCCTTAGGGCGGGAAACAAAATTGGGCTAAGGTTCCTCGACCTATTATTTTAGAGAAAGGGACATTTCAGACCTCCTTGAGTTTATCAAATGTTCTTTGAGCTAAAAGTAACTAGTTGAATCCCCTTCTTAGTTAAATCAGTTAGAGAGGCTGCAAGATGAGAAAAGTTCTTCACAAACCTTTGTAGTAGTTGTATGACCCAAAGAACCCTCGAGTTGTGAAACAAAGAAGGGAGGAGGCCACTCAAGCATGGCTTGTATCTTTTGTTGATCCACATGTACCCCGTAATGTCCCCCTTTTTAAATGAAAATTAAAAAATAAAATACATCGATTTGCACATGTGAGAAAGGAGGAATTTAATAAATATTTTTATGTGCAAATCAATTATTAAAATAAAAGAGCAAGTCGACTTCACCTTGGGTTAATAAATGCATTTTAAAAGGGTGAATCAAGTGACTAAGCAAGTCGCATTTTTCGGGAGACTTTTTAATATTTAATATTTAAAAATAAAGTGATCCCTTCTATGCATGGGTCGATTTATATGGGTCTCATTTGTTTTAAAATCCTATGCATTTAATGTTGGATGTTGGATATGATTTTCAGGCATATTTTTAATAAGATCCCCTCCTAGAGTATGGCGCCAAAAATGGAGAAGAGCTTTGGAGGATGTGCAAGGCAAAGTTATAAAAGAAGATGTGGATACTCCTTTTTGGGCATGTTGACGGTTTATGAAACTTATCTTCATGCTTGAAGAAGGGATGTATGCCCACTTGTGATCAAAATAAAAGGTGTTCATTAACACCACCATTTGTGAAGTGTGTGTGCCCATTTGAGCTTGAAGTAATAAGTTTTGCAATCATTTCTCTATATATGTATAAGGCGCCATTTTTGGAGAAGACCTAAGCTTGCTTTGAGGGTTTTGGAATGTGATTTATGGTGAATATATTTTATTATATGCTGCTGGTTTTTACTTGATGAAATCGACTTGTTTGGGCATGTTTTAAGAGTGTTTTGAGGGATTTTGAAGTGATTATCAAGCTGTTGTTTTAGATTTATTAATTGCAGATCTGAAACTGCATTTATTGACTCTAAAGTGAAGGGAAAAGTGCTGGAATTAATTTGCAGATTTTACCCTAACCCTAAAGTGACTGGGTTTCGGATTTCGGGGGCTGATTTGAGTGGTTTCTAGTGCATGCAAAGATCTGATATTTATTTTGATGAAGCTCATAATTTTCCCTTTCTACTGCACTTGGTTTCAAGTTAAAAGAGTTAGTATTTTGGGAGTTATTAATTTCCAAAGTTTCAACTAATTTTCAACAAGTTATTATTTATTATTTTTACTTCTGCAAATTGTATTGGATAAAGGAGTGTAAATACCAATTGGATTGCCCATCAAACCCTCACCTTGGCTCACTCCAACCCTATTTGGGTTGTATTGAAGCTGACACTAGGGTTCGTTGAGGTAAACCTAGGAGGGTTTATCTTCTAAGTGTTTATTTTTGCAAGTATTTAATAATAATCAGTTAATATCCTACAAAGGGATATTACATACCCTTGAGAGTTTATGATATATCCTAAGTACAAAATTTTGCTCAAACCAAATCCACATTTGAATTTCTTTGCAAGTAAGGACTGTTGTTCTAAAACTCCCATCATCATGTCAAGGTGTTGTAGATGTTTCACCCATGTTTTGCTATATCCCAAGATATCATCAAAGAAAACAAGCACAAATTCCCTTAAGTACTCACCGAATATGAGGTCCATACATGACTGGAAGGTGGTAGAAACTGAAAATTGCTCTAGAAGGACTGAGAATATGCAATCAATCTGTTATATCCACTCTAAAATATGTAAAAATGGTACAATCTTTCTTTGCACATGTGGACATGATTGCCCCAATGACTATGTTTCATTTTTTCTTCATTCCTTATCCTTGGTCCTACATATGAAATAATATATATATATATATAAAAAAGAACACCCAAATTTTATATTATATGGTAATCAAATTTACATATTTGGCTATGCCAAGCCTGAAACTATTAGTCCAAGCAATGACAAGATACAAAAGTAAAGCAGTGGCAATCATCATAGTGAAGAATCAAGATTGAGAATATATCTGATATCTTCTTGTAGCTGGTTAGACCACCATGTAGGAGGCAAGCCATAGCACGGGATATCCCTATTATCCAGAGCCCAATTAGCCAAACCGTCAGCACTTTTATTTCTATCCCAAGGAATATGTATGAATTGCACTTCTTGAAAATTCTCCTGCAAATTTTTAATCTTCCAGACTTCTTTAGCAATTCGCCAATTTGGAGGAGGATTGGCTCTTCTATCGCTATTACCTTGATAGGAGTTTGAGAGCTTGAACTAATTTGAAGTTTCAACCAACTACTCTTTACAACTCCCCGCATACCTTTATAGACCACTTTCATATCCGTAATATTATTGGTAGAATAACACCTAGATTTTTAACAAAACAAAATTGCACCTCACCCTTTTGGTTTCTACCAACACCTCCCATAAAGAACCTTACCGGATTGCCCTAGAAGCACCATCAATGTTTTTAATTGTCCATAACCCATGGGAGGGGCCTTAGCTTGACTAACTCTCATTCTTTCCTTGTTAATATGAAAGCGGGGTAACGTGGCTTCACTTGGCTCAAGAGAAAGTTGATTACATATATGTTTCCATTCCATTGATAGGGTGTTGGGTATAGGTATCTTATGTTTGAGAGTTTCAGCTATATTGATTTTTTTTTTCCCAAACATAAGAGCCATCTTTGCTACTGTGTTAAAAAATTCTATTGTTTCTTTCTTTCCAGATATTCCAAAGAAGAAGAGATATCCCACTCCACAGTACCAGAAGAAGCTTTTGTCTTGTA
The DNA here is from genome assembly GCA_018340775.1 of Taxus wallichiana var. yunnanensis. Classification (NCBI taxonomy): domain Eukaryota; kingdom Viridiplantae; phylum Streptophyta; class Pinopsida; order Cupressales; family Taxaceae; genus Taxus; species Taxus wallichiana. The sequence continues at coordinate 1,016,440,612 of CM031237.1, forward strand.
GGAAGCAACCTCTGCCATTCTTTGATAACCTATTCAAGGAGTCAAAATTATTCCATCTCGAAATTGAAGAGGGTCACAAATTGTCGCCAAAGATGAATGACCCAAGGGCACGGGAAAAAATATGACTACAAGTTTCCACATCCTGTAAGCATAGAGCACATTTGAAAGGACCATAAAATCCCTTCTTGATAAGTTGGTCTCTGTTAATATCCTTCGTAAATCGGGAGCCGACAAAAAAACTAACTTTAGGCCACATACCTAAGTGCCATAAGTTCTTAAAGAGAAACTGAAGAGGATGAGGATTATCTATCACCAAAGAGGCATTACCGATTTGTTAGGGAGTAGGGATGAGGAAAGATGGCGAGTATCACAATATAAGAGCCATGTTTATAATATAAAAGGCCATTCATGTCCCCATCCCAATCGCAAAAATCGCAAAAATCGCAACTTTATCGCTACTTTTAAAAACATTTAAATTCATAAAATATACTTAAATTAAATGTAAAAACAATGTTAAATGATGCGAGAAGTGACTCTATAGAATGCCATAGGCCCATATGCATATTTTCGATTAAGTTTTGACCAAAAAAGAGAGTACAAAGTTTGCAAACAAAAATGCTCATAGAGTCATGTCACATGTGACTTTTGAAGTATCACTATCAAATATCAATAATATTCTATTTCATTATGCACGCCTAAAATAAGTCTGTTGCACTGGAGGCTGCCTCGTGGAAGTGGAAGGTAAATATTCCTCCTCTGCAACACCAACATTGTCATCTGCAAATATATCATCTGGATCATCACCAACTTCTAATGTCCCTGATGGTATTGCTTCTTCAGTCTCCCTCTCCAAAGCTGCTATCTCCTCTGTAGTAAACATAGGCTCCGCATCATCAGGCTCAGCAATCCAGTCATCATATGGATCAATGTCAGCCAAGTCGATTGCATCATAACTCTGTGCCCCCTCCACTTGTCTCACACGAAGACGAAGATTGTATCGCACGAAGACAAGGTCATTGAGGCGTTGTGTTGTCAACTCCGCGCGCTTCTTTTGTGAACAGCTTCGAACATGCTCCAATTACGTTCGCATCCAGAAGCACTGCATGGTTGACACAAAATGCGGATGGCTAGCTTTTGAAGATTTGGTGTTTTTGCACCATAATCTTCCCACCACAAATCTGCAAATAAAACATTTATAATTTTGTAAGTTAACTAAGCTTGAATAAATAAAAGAATTCTAGACTTCTAGTTTCTAGTTCTACGTGTAATGAGACTAAATACAAATGACTCAATTTGTTTTTACCTGGCTGAGAAGTGTTTCTTCTTTTCACACATAGAGCCGAAGAAAAGAGCCTCCCCTCTGCAGTCTTATAAATCTGCAGCTCATCAACAATGGCATCTCTAATATCTTCGTCAGATATCATCCTCTCTATGCACGTATTAAGGCCATCCATAACCTCCTCATCAGCCTTAAATGATGGGGAATAGAAAACTTGGGTTCTAGGTAGTACGCCGCTGCATGTATATGCCGATGAAGTGTCTTGTTCCATCTCGCGATCAATTATACGCCAAATGGGTTCATATTTTCGTTGATTGTGCCCATAATATTTAGCTATGGCCTCCTTGGCCACATCCATAGCCTCATACAAATAACCCATTGGGTTTTTCTCCCCATCCACCATCCGTAGAACTCGAACCAAAGGCTCTGACACCTAAAACAAAATAACATATATATTTAAAATTGAAATTAATAAAAAATTATATAACAAATGATAAATAAACAAATATTCAAGTTTAGATTACCTTCATGATTTCTTCCATTTGCTTTGCAAACATATCATCAAAAATGTCTTCACGACCCTTTCGCTTCGGTCTTCTTAGCATAGGGAGAGTCCAACCATCGCGTGCTCACAAACATCTGCTTAAGGGATGTTAATGAGGTTGCAATGCTCTGCAATGTAATGAAGTTTGTGGCAAATCGTGTGACCCCTGATCGCACAAGCTCCTTTCCATTGGTGTGCTCTCTCATCAAGTTTAGCACCCAAGTGTGATTGTAGATGAATTTTGTAATATTTCTTGCGTCCTCAACCACATTTTTCACCCATGAGAGTTTTCCTATGTCCTCCAATAAGAGATCCAAACAATGGGCTGCACAAGGGGTCCAAAAAGTGTAGGGTGCCTCTCCTCAAGAAGTCTCCCGCTGCTACATATGCCGCCGCATTGTCATCACAACTTGGACGACATTCTCCACACCCACCTCTTTCACCACCTCATCTAACATATCACACAAAGTGATTGCAGTTTTCACTTGGTGGGAGGCATCAATTGATTTCAGAAGACCAACTGCCCACTCGATGCCACTAGGAAGTTAATCAATGTGCGGTTTTTCCCATCTGTCCACCCATCAGACAAAATGGTGCATCCTTTTTTATCCACACATTTTTTTGCTCTTCTACAAGAGTTTTGGTATGTGCGACGGAATCCTCCAACAATGGGCCACTCAAATCATGGGGAGTAGGAGCCTTGAACCCCTTCCCAGCAACAGTCAATGCAGTGACCAAATTCTCCCAATATGGACTTTTTGCCACATTGAAAGGAATGTTGTTGTAGTACCAAAAGTTTGCCGCAGCTATTCTTGCTTCATTGTGCATTTCTTTATTCCAAGCAGTACCTTCGAGTGAAGGTTGTGAACCAGGAGTACTTCGAGGAACAAAAAACATTGCTGAACTACTATTAGTGGATGTGGATGAACCCCGTCCCAGTGTTTGACCTCGTGGAGTTGCGGCATTAGAAGATGCCTCAATGTCAAAACCTTCCCTCGCTTCCCTTCTATTTGCTAGGGCTGCAAGTGCATCAGCTTTCCTCTTCTTTTCTTCTTTTTTCTCTGCATAAGTTGCAAGGTAAGCAGACAACTCTCGTTGAGCCTCAGGCGGTGCTTGATTGCACACTGTCACTTCATTCCCTGGTATCCGTGCAATGTGGAACTTAAGGCGATAAACACCTCCACTCATCTTCATGCCACAATAATTGCATATAACACAAGTGCCCTCTGCTGGTTCACAATGCTTCCAAGAGGGGTCATTTGATTTAGGCTTACTACGAGCAGCTGAACGGGAACCGGATCCCGATGCCATTCTAAAAAAAAAAAAAAAAACAATTGTCTTAGATTTAGAGGCCTTGAAGAATAATACTATAAATATTAATATTAATACTTATAGTATTTATTAATATTAATATACAAGTTGTATTAATATATGTATACATCATACAAATGACCACCGTACACCGTACAAGAAACACTCAAATTTTACACTTACAATATTTATTATTTAATATTTATAATATATATTACAAGCTTTACATATTATACATGCATTAATAATAAATATTAAATATACACAATGCACATACCTGCTGCCACGAACAGGGAAAAATCGCTGTACAAAATGGAGACGCGGACAGGGAAAAATCTCTGTAAAAACTGTATACGCGCCGCGCGGACAGGGAAAAATCGCTGCAAATAGGTATAAACCCGCGCCCAAACAAGTATAAAGTTTAAACCGCGCCCGAACAGGAAGAAGGAGGACGAACTGGTAAAAACGACCACGGATCGGTGAAAAACGCGCACGAACAGGTAAGAAATGCACACGATTTGATTAAAAATACGCGCGTATTTTAGTGCTCTCACGCGCCGACGGAAAGAGAAAAAAAAACAAATCGATTTACTTTATTTTCGTCTTGCACCCTAGCCGCGTTTTTTTCCACCGATTTTAGACGCGATTTTCAACGATTTTCGAGGGTTTTTAAAGCGATTTATCGGCGATTTATACCATTTCGAAAATCGCGATTTTTTGCAAGTTTTATCGTGTGGCAGGCTGGACGCGATTTATCGCGATTTATCGGCGATTTTTGGCGATTTTTGAATCTATGATCCACCCAATATCTTGCATTTGCTTCATTATAGGGTTGAGCTGAGGATATTGGAAAATAAGAGGGGGTTGTCCATCCCATGAATCAGTCCAGAAATTAGCTAACTGCCCATTATTAACTATCCAAAAAAGCTGCTTTTTAATAATGTCTTTCCCATTTTAATAACCTTTAAGATAGGAGAGCCTTTAGTAGGAAGGATCGACCAAATGATTTCTTCCGGGAGGGTCATTACCAAAGATACTTGGCTCTTATGGTAGAAGCCCAAAGGTCATTAGGATAGACAAGCAACCTCCAATACAATTTTGTAGCTAAGGCTTGCAGAGCTGGCTTGGCAATGATCTAAATCCCGAAAACCCAAAGAAAGAGTTTTCCATTTAACTAATGACCATTTTCTCTTATCCTGGACTCCGCTCCATAAGAATTTTTGGCAAATAGAGTCCACTTGTTTCAAGGTATTTCCAGGAATATATAACACAGAGGCAGCATATATGGGCATAGCTTGAAGAACCGATTTAACTAGTGTCATCCTTCCTCCTGAAGATAGCCATCTGTTAGTCCATTTTTGTAGTTTAATTCATACTTGTGGATTAACCATGGCAATCTTTTAACTTCTTAGACGCTAAAGGAACACCCAAGTATTGTAAAGGAAGCACTCCCTTCTTGAAATGAAAAATATTTAGAATTTGCTCCTCTTGTTGTTTGGAACAATGAAAGAAGAAAATGTTGGATTTTCCTTGATTGATCAGCTGACCAGTGGCTTGTGAAAAGGTATGAAGAACTTTATGAAGTTGTTTTGCTTTTATAGAAGTAGCTTTTCCAAGCAACGTCGAATCATCAACAAACTGGAGATGGGAAATAGGAAGAATATTTTTAGCCAACTGAATGCCATGAATTTTCCTTTCCTGACAAGCTTTCTTTGCAAGTCTCCCCATGCATTCGCCAAAATAATGAATAAAAGGTGATAGGGGATCTCCTTGTTGAATGCCTCTGGAGGCTCCAAAAATTCTAAAGGAGATCCATTGACCAAAACAACAAAGGAGAAAGAAGAGACGGGCATTTAACCATTGACTCCATTTTATAGAAAATTCGAATTGGGCCAGACTGCATGCATAAGAAACCCCAATCAACCCTATCATAGGCTTTAGATAAATCCAGTCTAATAAACATTGCCGGATTTTTTTGAATGTCCATAGAGTGCAAAATTTCCTGTGCTAAAACAATTTCATCATGAATATGACAACCTGGCACAAAACCACCTTGTTCAGGGAGATAACCTTGGCGTAAGAGGTTTTAGTCAATCTGCCATAGTCTTTGTGATTATTTTGTACAGACATTACATAAAGCTATAGGACAGTTACCCTGAAATATCCTCCACCTCATTATTTTTTCGGAATAAGAGCAATGAAAGTTTTATTTATTTGCTTAAGCATAGTTTTGGCTATTCTTACCTCCTCAACCACCTGTAGAAGGTCCCTTTTGATGATATCCCAAAATGTCTAGAAGAACTCAATCGGGAAGCCATCCGGTCTAGGAGTTTTCCTTTTTCATTTTGAAAACAATACCTTGGAGTTCTCCTTCCGTAATGGGTTGCATCAACCTTTCATTATCTGTTGAGAGATACAAGTAGGAAGTATGTTCAGAAGTTGTGAGTCCAGTCCAGAGGTTGAGAAGTAAACAACTGCTGAAAATACTGTTGAGCCATCTGCTTCATCCCCTGAATCGAATACACTCTAGTTCCATCTCCTTTGGAAAGGGAGTGGATATAATTATGGGCTCTCCTAGCTTGCACAGATTTATGGAAGAAAGCTGAGTTTTTATCTCCTTCCTTTAACCATTGTATCTTGGATTTTTGCTTCCACATAATTTCCTCCCTGGTATCCCATTCTTGTAATTCTGCTTTCAAAAGACATTCTTTTTTGAAAAGATCTATAGAATAACCTAATTGTTGATGACTAACATTTATTTCTTTCAGTTGTTCCAAAATCTTTGTTTTCCTCTCTTTAATATCTCCAAACTCATTCCAGTTCCATTCTTTTAGTTTAGATTTTAAGTATGATAATCTTTTAACAAACATGAACATTTGAGTTCCATACCTGGGCTTTCCTTCCAACCACCATTGCTGAACAAGTTTATCAATATCCTTATGACGCAGCCACATAAGCTGAAATCTAAAAGGAGCTTTGCATGGTAAGGTTCTACCTAGTTCCAAACATATCGGCCAATGGTCCGAGCCACTATTATTAAGAATCATTGTCCTGGAGTGTAATCCTTAGCCCACCAATCTTCTGATAGCAGAAATCAATCCAATCTCTCCAAGATACAATCCTGACCCTACCTTCTATTAGACCATGTCATTATTCCATTAGCAGTAGGCACATCCACTAGCTGATGAGTGTGAATGAAATGAGTCATGACATTCGAACTAGCATCTTATTCCATTATCAATAGGCACATCCACCAACTAATGAGTGTGAATGAAATGAGTCATGACAATCGAACTAGCATCAATATGGGGATTACCTCCATGTTTCTCTTGGATATTTAATATAGTATTAAAATCCCCGCCTAATATGATTGGTAATTGAGGAAAGGAATGGATAATAGAAGTCATAGCTTGCCATTGTTATCTTTTTTTTTCTTCTAGAATGAAGGAGCATAAACATTAAAAATATAAACTCCTGGTCAACTGTTTTGGAATAGACATGTAAACATAATACACCCTTACTCGCACATGAATTTAATATAGTAATCATTCTAGGATCCCAACAAGAGACCAGACCTCCTGAAGCTCCCTGAGAACTTATAGATAGGTGTTTAGCTCTAGGCCAGATGTTGTCAGCTAGCACATTCATAAGATCAATGGAGGCTTTGGTTTCTTGGATGCAAACCATCGTAGGATGCTCATTATTTATCATTCTTCTGAGTTCTTGAAGTTTTGAGGGAGAACCCTTCAAGCCCCTTATATTCCAAGTGATCAGCTTCATTGGGATGAGCTATGAAAAAATTGGGATAAATCCCGTACTGTTCCCATATTACTCATATTTTGACCCTCCTTCTGAAGTTTGGCCTGATTGGACTTTCTACCAGCCTTTATATTAGTATCCATTTTTTATTTTTTATTTTTCTCTTGATCCATGCCTAAGGAAGACTCCATTTGATTTGCCATGTTAGAGCCTCTAACCACAAGGGCCTTATCCATTCCTTCTAACTCTTTTGATGGCAAGTGTTGTTCTTGAAATTGCTCGTGGTATTTGTTTTTCCGTTGATATCTTTTAACCAATTTTTGCTTACAGACTTATTGGGTTAGGCTTGGAATATTACCATCGATCTCGGTCTCCAGCTGGTCCTGTTGAACTTGAATTTTTGTTGCTTCTCCAATTGTTTTTCTCGGACCTGAGATTCTATGAGTGCATCCACATCCTATTCTTCTTGTTCTGTAGGGCATCAACTTTATTATTGTTGCTAGTTTCCACCTATTCCTTACCACTCTTCCTAGCCATTTGTTTCTTCTTTGGAGTAATAAAGTCCTCTTTGGTTTTTTCTTCCTCTTGTTGTTCTGAAGCTTTATACTTACAATCTCTAATTAGATGACCATACTCATGGCATAATCGACATCTAAAGGGGATGTTTTCATAGTCTACAACTTGGTCCCATTTGTCTTCTTCGATGACTAGAGATATCTTTGTAGGAAGTGGTTGACTAAGATCCATCAAAACACATATTCGTGCATAGCCACCCAGACGTCGAGTTTTGTCACACCCGCCTACACCCCGCATAGACACATTAATCTATTAAAACCATCATTTTAATCATTATTCAAGTCACTACCCTCACCCGTAAAATTATTTTTCACCCCCTGTAAATCATATTTACCTATCAAACTTACCCTAACCTAAAACCTCCTAACCATCCTTAACCTATCCTAACCCTTTTACCCTAACCTCCCAACCACGCCTAACCTCTCCCCTAACCATTTACCCTCGTCCCCATACTTGAAATCCCCATTTTGGAAGTGGTTGAAATGTAATGTCCCCTTTTTGAAGACCCTTAGCCTATTTTTCCCGTGGGCTTTTGGGATGTTGCAAGGGGAAAACTATGCTAGTAATTGAATGATATTGCCTGGAGAGTGATTTTAATCATTTGTCATTATAAAGCAATATTCATTTAATTATTAGTTCTCATTTAATTATGGATGTTAAGTGGTTTTTCCACTTGTATTATTGCTCACAAAAGAATATTTATTGAGCAATTAATGTAATTTATTATTTAATTTAATTCCCCAAAAATACAAAATTAAAAGGGAATTAATTAAATAATATTAAGTGGCTTTTAATGTCAAAAAGACCCTTAGAAAGGGGACGCCACACATAGAGGGGGAAAATAAAATAAAAAGGGGAAATTATAAGCATGCCTTATAATTTCAAATTATGGTTTTCCCTCCAAAAGGGAGTCGCTCCACCCTAGGAGAAATCTATAAATATATGTTTTGACATTGAGGGAAGGGTTATGTTGATGAATCTATTTGATTTCACTCCATGCTTGGAGTAATGGGATGTATGCCCTAGCTCTCTCTCTTTCATTGTAAGCTTCATTTGAAGCCATTGTTGAAGATATTGAAGACTCTCTTGTTCTATTCATTGAGCTCTCTAGTGTTGATGTGTGTTTTATGCATTATTACTCCATTAGAAGATTGGCGCATTTATTTAGAGTGAAACATGCATGTTGTTGATGAATGTTGAAGAGTTTTAGAGTGTTCTATGATCTGATTTTTAATGCTGCAATTGTTCCAATCATAACAACTTGCTTGGGTGCTTGATTTGGGCACATTGGGCGTCTTTTGAAGTAATTAATAAATTTGGTCTGTGTATGCAATTAATTCCAGCTATGACGACTTGTGTTGGGTCATGTTTTGGCATGTTTTGAGGGTGAACAAGTTAAATATATAATCTGATCTGTGTTGGCATAATTTTCCAAGTGTAGGACTGATATTTGGAGGGTTTTTGAAGCAAAGAAAGAGCTGATAATAATTTATGCCATTTACTCTAACCCTAGCGACTGGTTTTGGATTTTGGGGGCTGTTTTGAAGGGGTTTCGGTAATCAGAAAATTCAATATGATGGCTCTTTAAAAAGCTCTTGATTTATAGAAAATTCTGCAATTTATTTGAGGACAAAATATGGAATATTGAGCAAGTTATGAATTTTCCAAGTTTCAAGTATGTGAGCAATATTTAATTATTATGTGTCAGGGTTTCATCTACACAGTTTCAGATTTCGTGGGTTGATTTGCATGCCTTCTACTTATCAAAAATTATGTTCTATAGCTTGTTGGAAAGCTAAAAATATGAAGAATCTTTTGGCATTGGTTTGATAGAAAAATATTGAGTGGTGAAGAAGTTATTAATTTTTGAAGTTCAGTTGTTCTGGGGGCATTTTATTTATTTAGTAACTGCTGCAATAAATTTCAGATTTGAAGAGATTAATTTCCTAACTGGTTCTCCCATCTAATCCACCACCTTGGCTCACTCCAACCCCATTTGGGTTGTATTGAAGCTAACATTGGATTATTTGAGGTCGAACTAGGAGGGTTTAGTCCTTCTAGAGTCGATTTAGTAAGTCAAATTGCAGATTTGAATAATATCCCAAAGGGGATATTACATGAAGCTACTTCCAAACGGGTTTCTCCGAATTCCCTGGATCACCGATGATTCCAACAAATTGCACCCGCGATTATAAATAGGAGCTCAAACTCCTGTTTCAGGGATCTTCAATCTCAAATTTTTGAACTTGTGAACGAAACTCTGTCACTCCAACAATCTCCAAGCCCTCTGCAACAAGACTCTACCACTCCAGGAAGCCATAAAACATCAGTTTGAGAAGTCATACATCCTCAAAATCCTTCCTACATTGTCAACAGTAAAAGACCAACATCACAGACTCATTCAAAGACTTTGCAGTTTGTTTCACGTCAAAGGTAATCCAATACTTGTCTATTCTTATTTCCATTTTGGTTATACATCAAAACAAAGAACAAAACAATCACTTAGGTCTCCGTTTTTAATCAATTCACGTTTTATCAAACAATCAACTTTTTCCACAAGAATCACCTACGATTCCCCCAATCATCAGCAATTATCACTAATCACCTAAGATTGTCAATTAGTGTATTTCATCAAATCATTACATTTTATCATTTATTATCTTTATATTTGGACTTAATTTGTCTTCTTGCAAGCATGTTTGTGTTGTAGATGACTGTTCCAGGTCAATCCCATCCAATCACAAACATCTACGATCTCTCTCGTAATATCCCCTTCTCGGTTGAAGACCCTTAGCCCAATTTTGTTTCTGACGGCTAAGGGGTGATAAAAAGGGAAATTATAGTCTTAATAAATTATTATAAAGTGCATAAAAATAAACTTTATAAAAAGCACTTATATTAATTTATTAATGACTTAACAAAAAATAAAAGAGAAAAGATAAAGTGAAATTAGAAAAAGAAAAAGGAAAAGGTCACTTTATATTTTATTTCCCCAAGGGAAAAATGTGACCCATGTTGGGAAGAAATAAATGCCAAAAAGAATTAAATGTGGGAAAATGCATTTGATTGGTGGTTGTGGGTGGCTACTAAGCCAAGATTGCTTATAAAAGCAAGTGTGCTTGGCTTTGTAAAGCATCTCTTTTATTTTATAAAAAATTTGATTTTTGTTTGAGCTTTGTAAGCTTTGCAAATAAACTCCTAAGGACGAAAACCCTTTTGAGTTAGCTCTAGAGGACAAAAACCCTCTTGAGGATTAGAGAAAGAGGAACGAAAACTCTTCTTTCTTGTGAGAGGATTCTCCATTCAGGGGTTTCCATTAAAGATCTATCAAGTAGAAAAAATTTTGGGTCGATAAATTTGTGGGTTTCTTGTCAACACTGGGAATCGAAGTCCCTCTACTTAAACGGTGCAGCTTCTATGTTTGCATGCACGTGAAACAGTGGATTTTCCTAATGGCCTTGCGCAATCGTGGATCCAACAGGGTACTCTCATCGACCTTGCCTGGCAAAGCTAGCAATTGCTTGCTAAAGGACTTTGTCTCGGAGAACGGGAAAAGGGAGTGAGAAAAAAAGATAGGGGAACTAATGTTGCGGGTAGAAACTCAGATTCCTGCACACACTAGTTAGAAATTTCAACACATGCATTTATGAGAAGAAACAACCAAAACTTCCATGCTACTGGCTAGAGGAAACCATGCATACAAAGATGCACACATTCATATGCCTTGGAAAACAAAAACTTCTTCCTTCATTAACATTTCAATTAGAGTTGTACATAGTAGGAGAATGGAGGAAAATAGTGAGGGGGAAAATAGAAGAATTTTCTATCTCTTTGTCTTTTCACAAGGATCTCTCTCTCATGAATTACAAAAGATGACTAGCTAAGAAGAAGCCCAAATGAGGGGCTTATTACAATTTATAGAGAGAAGAGTGACTCTTCATCTCCCCCAATGACACTTCGTATGCCTTTTTCTGACTTTAGACTCTTGATATTCCTAAGAAAATATTAAGTCCCTTTTATAAAAGCAAGGTGACTTAATTTACATTATGTTTCTAAAGTAACTTTTAATTGACTTAAAGGCATATTAAAAAGTGCAACCCCAACGTGAAATTAGAATGTTGAAGAGAGAAAGTTGGGGAGAAGGAAGAGAAGAGAGAGAAGAAGATAAGATGTTGCTCCTGATGAAGTCCGTTGATTCTGACCATTGGAATGCTCCAATGTGATGAAACTCGAATCTCTGAATCCTTTGCACCCTGAGAAATTCCTTTGGATGGTTCACAAGACACCTTGGGTTAAGTGTTTAAGAACACTGTTGAATGACTTTGCTGATGACCACAAACACAACTCACGAAGATCCCTTCCGAAGAGATAGGATCTCAAAACTAACCCTGCTAAGCTGAATGGAATGTTCGTCGATGATCGCAACCTTCACCTCACACATGATACTTCTGCAACTCGAGCCACAAAGTGAGTGTCGAAAGACACTATCGAGTTCCCTGAGATGGATCTCGAATGCCCTGTGAGAAATGCCCTATGATGATGTTGACTGAATGATCATCCCTTTATGTCCCATTGTGCCAAAACTGCCTTTGAGTGTGACTTACTATTAATAGCAAGTGCCAGATGGGAGACTTACTATTTTTGGTAAGAGGTGATTTTTGCCTCTTCTTGACCATCCTGATGTGATGAACTTCTTCATTCACTCCTATGCACATTACCTTCACCTCGACCACTTCTTGGGGTGACTTACTATTTTTAGTAAGCACCCATATAGGGAACTTACTATTTTTAGTAAGTTTCGTTTTTCGTTATTTTCTTCTCTGGACAATCATTTTGACTTCCTGATGATCTTCAGTGCACACTTGCCTTTGCCATAGCCACTTTTGATGATGACTTTCCAAACATAGCAAGCATGTATAGGAAAGCTTACTATTTTTGGAAAGTGAATTTTCGGTGCTCGATTTGATGAAACACATATTTTCAGACTCACTCGGCTCGTCATCGCGATCTTATCCTCGAATTTCACTTGATTTTTCTCACCATAAAGCTTGAAAATAAAAAATGAAATTTTTACCTAGCAAGAGCTTCGAGCACGGAGCTACCATGACAACCATTAATGGAGTCATGAAGCTTTTTTTGCAGGTCTGATTTTCACCTCCGATTATGACAAAAGTGACTCCATTGGGATAGGTTTTTCACTGGAGTCAATGGGCAAATTTCTAGCTTGATTCCATTGCCGGATTGATGGGAAATCGACGAATGTGAGCTAGGGCACGAAAAGTGGTTTTTGTTGGAAAAAATGATTTAGGGCACCATTCGATCTCTCTCGTTTGTTGCATCTTGATCGTCTTGAAAATGAGGAAGTCTGCAAAAGACGACATCTCGATCCGTGCTCTAGATTGAGAGAAACGAGCATTTCTTTTTTTTTTTGACTACGAGGGTTTTCTGATGAAAATCTTCTTTTTCTTCATTTTTTCACCATTTTAATCCATTCTTTTGTGGTTTTTGTGTTTTTGATAAAGAGGGATTGCATGGAGTGATTTGAATGCAACAATGGAGGCTAGGATTCGGAGAAAATTTGGCAACATTTCAACAGGGTATGGAGATGTGGGGGAGAAATGCGAAAAATGGCTATCTCCCAATATTTATATGCCAAATTGGAAGGGGGAGGGATGGGGTGCATTTTTGTGTCCCTTTGGCCAAAGGGACAAAGGTGACATCAATTTCCACTTCGCACCTCATCACGACACTTTTCCTTTTTGATTTGATGTGCACTTTGGAGAGGGGGTTGAACTTTAGCACTTAGGAGCTGACTTTTGGGCACATGAGGAATCAAGGGGCTTAAGTGGGCTGAGGGAATTTTGTGTCCCCTATGTCCCTTTGCTAAAGGGATGAAAGGGACATGAAATTCCTCACGCGCGTGGTGTTGACACTTGGCAAACATGCATGCTGGGAGAGGGAAGGCTCAAACTAGCTCTCGGGGCTTAACTGGCAATGCGGGAGGTCACGTTGGTGTTCTGGGGGCTAAAAAGGGTTGGGTGCATTTTTGTGTCCCCTATGTCCCTTTGTTAAAGGGACGAAAGGGACATGAAATCCCTCCAGGATCCTAGTGTTGACACATGTCCACCTTGAAAAATGACTAAGTACCAAAGAGCGCCCTTGAGAGTGAACTTGTGAAGGTCGTATCTGGAGTTCCGGTGGAGTTTTTTGATGAAATTTTATATGATTCTGACTGGAAATGGCCTTCTGAATCCAATGGTGGGGTCTCAGCTCTTGATTCATCCATTTGAGCCCTGAAAAATAGGATTTTTTTGTCTCTCTGGATTGAGCATGAGAAAAATTGGATGTAGACATATTGCACCTAGGTGTTGTGAAAAATCTGATTCCACCATCTTGTAGTGCTCTTAATTACCTTTCCATTGATATCTTTTTTTAGATCCTAACTCCTTACATAACTCTCGAAATTGCTTCCCGAAGCTCAGGTGCTTTTTTTAACATTGTGTGCGCCTAGGCCTGAGAACCCGCTTCTGGTGGACCTGCCCCAAAACTTCCAAATCTTCCCTAAATCTTCAAAAATATTTTCCTTAATGTTCTTAGCCCTTGAATACTCCATGATGATTTTTCTCCTTTGATCTACTCCAAGGGTGGTGTACGGGTCCTAGGAAGGTTGATGGTAGCCCTTCCCAAAACTGCTTGATTGCTTGAATGTTCCAAAAGATCCTAAATCACCTAGGGGACAAATTTACTTTCCTAAATCACCTAGGGGAACACTTGACATTCACATAGGGATCATTTGACTAATAGGATAGGATTGGTGTTGAGGATGGACTGACCTGGGGGTGTCTTGGGAAGGTATGACTTTGAAAATTTTCGACATCTGTGGTCTGTTGTCATGCTTGAAAATTGGAAATTTTCCTATTGTTGTACATTTGCATGACAACAAGAGCAAGGATTTATTTGTGTTATCCATTGAAGATTAGGCTTCTATTTGTGTTTTCCAGTAGTGTTTGAGGGCTTTCCAAGAGGGGTGAATGGTTGTTGATTTTGGGTACAACTAGGGTTTCATCTACACATTTCCAGATTTCCGAGCCTATTTTGGGTGCCTTCCACCCATCGGAAAATTCTGATTTTGGTATCATTGGAAAGCTTGTGATTTTATCTTCAATTTGAGCTATCATTTGTCAAAAATTGTTGGGTATTTTCCAAGTTATGAATTTCTGAAGTTTCAGTTGTTTTTGCAATTAAAAATTTATTTTCAGTATTTTGCAAAAATATAAGTATTTTCAGATTTGATAATTCAAGGGCTAGCTCTACGATTTAATTTCATAATTTTTGAAGGTGTTTTGAGGCTATTTTACACCCATAGGCAAATCTCCTAGGGTTTTGGCAAGGAATTTTGGGTTGTTTGCATTGCTATCATAAAAACAATAATTTCCAACTTGCATTTTATTTGGGATTTGCGGAAAATCCATCTAGGGTTAGAATATGTCCATTTGGGACATTACAGTGGTATCAAAACAAGGTTCTCCTAGCCTGTGAAGGGAAAAAAATGAAGTGGACCCAAGTTCCTTTTTTTTATGGTACTAATAAAATTTCTGCTAGATCTTGGTTGAAGGAATTTGAGACATTTTTGCGATGGAATCCTATGTGTCAGGATGATGCCCTCATGCTCATCTCTAGATACTTGGATGGAATAGCACATAAGTGGTGGCATCATTTGTTGAAGACCCAAGGGTCGAATCCATTGCCTCCCTTGAAGATTTCACCCAAAGGTTCCTAGAAAGGTTTGATGTGCAAGATTGCAAGGATGAGCAAGGTAAAAATGCCTCATTAATTGAAAATGTTTCTTTGCCTTCTAATGATTGCATGCATGGTGGTGAAGTAACAGGAAATGAAATCATGGAGTCTACCCCAAGGAGGAAGAAAATTCAGATCTACAAGTTGATGATGAGAGTTTGGTGGTGAAAGCCCAAATTCCAAATGATGAGGACTACTTTCAAAGTTCAGCTACTTTGTTTGGAACAACAAGAGAGGAGGAGATACACAAGGAACATATGGCACGGGATGTGGATTATGTGGTAAGAGGTACATCATCTTTGTTATTGCAGCAATATTATCATGATGACATTCAGCCCATTGTGGACAAGTTTGCTAGGGAATTGATACAACAAAGTCAAGTTATCATGAAGACAAAGGATGATGAGGATATTGGTGATACTCCAAGGTATGAAGAGCATAATAATGGGTCATATTTATTGCTACATAGTAAACCATTTCAGATTTGCTTTATTCATGAGAAGTATGGTAATGCAAATTGTAAAATGAAGCATGTGGATCCCTTGTTCCAAATTCATGATTGTGGGCATTATGAGAGCTACATACTTTGGCAAGAGCTCTCTCATTTGAAAAGTAAGGTGTTGGCTAGATTTATCAGCACACCGAAAACCTAGGCAATCATGAGATAAATCTCTCTCATTTACCGATGAGGCTCCCATGTAAGGGTTTTACTTTAATTGCAAAGCTCATGAGCCATAGCTAGGCAATTTTGCAGCAAGTAAGCAGTTGTAAAGAAATATTTGCAAAGAGGGAAATAATTGAATCTGGGAAGAAAGCAAAGAAGATGTGCAATCCAACCAATAGTTCACAAAGTTGGTCTCATGCACATAGATGAAACAAACAGATCTCACAATACAGAATTTAAAGAAAATGAAAGTTTCAAATCTAGATCTGAGATAACACAAAGTTTATGCAAAGATCTACACAAAAGTAAGAAACAAATGCACCGTTGACACAAAGTTCTCCGGAAATCTACCTCTTTTCAATTCCTTAGCTTTCAGAAAGATATCAAGGGTTTCAACTCAAAGTCTGGAACACAAGAATGTTGATTACAAATTCTGATTTTTTAACCCGTAGGTTCTTCCTCTATTTATAGTGTATAGAGGGCAATTACAAATAGGAAGTTTTTAATGAATTCCCACATGTGGAAGCTATGAAAAGGGAAGCAAACTGGCAATCTTCCTCCTGGAATTACTCTTTGCATGACATGCATGATTTATAACTGAAAATAGAACCTTCTATTTTGCATGTCTGCCACCTATTTCCAAGTAATTGACTTCTTCAAGTAACGGCTTTTAAACCAATCACTTAAGTTTTATAATTTAATCGATTGCTCAATTACTTTGTTGGAGAAAATAAGAGAAAGAAGAAGAAAGAGGAAAAGAAATTAGAAGAAAGTGCAACACTCCCAATCTTGTTCTTTTTCCATATTCTGCATGCGGTTGACTCTTTTGCCTTTGATTCTCACCAAACTAGATCTGGAAGGCTTGATGTGATTTTCCTGTTGTGTCTAGTCTCTACCTCTACTTGTCTTCCCTTTTATCCTTGAAGCTTTTGCAATTCTTCTCCAGTATATGCACCAGTGCAATGTTTTTGTAAATAATTCAGACAAAACTCATCATCTTTTATTTTTAATTGCATATGAGCAATTTTAAATTTTGGAAAGCACTCTCGGGTGAAGGAAAATACAAGTAAATTCAATGAAGGCTTCAACTGGAAGATTGGGAGCACATGCACAAGCTCCTGAAAGGAATTTTCCATGCAATGACTTCCACATGGGCTGCATTAGAAACAAGAGATGAATTTTTGCCGGAAGCCTTTGCAATTATGAGAGCTGGATCTATTTCTTCCTCTGATTCTGAAGATATATTCAATGTATCAGACATTGACTTCTGCTTTCTTCACCAATATGGGCATAAATGAAGTATTCCTGCAAATAATTCAGACAAGTATGCAGTCCATAGCATGAATATCTAATTTCTTCACCGAGATCTGATTATAAAGCTTGTTGCCCTCTATTTTTAGACTTTGCTTGCATGCCAAGCAAGCTAAAAATATTATTTTATTCACTTGTGCACTCACATCAACATGCAGATGCCAGAATAATAAAAAGAAAGCTTCTCTCCAACCCTAGGCGCCAAAATTGGATGCTTCCCAACAATTAATAAAAAAATCAGCTTTTAGGCATTTAGCTATGCCAGAATGGGTCGCACTTTTTGGCTAGAAGTCATGTTAAAAATAAGAAGTCAAAGCAATGGGAATTTTTACCCTGCAAGGCAGCTAAGAAATTCCCGCTTTTCACTTAAGTGACTTGTCTTTCATAATGGGAATTTTTACCTTGCAAGGTAGGCAAGAAATTCCCTTTTCACTTAAGTGACTTGTCTTTCATAATGGGAATTTTTTTACCTGCAAGGCAACTAAAAATCCTTGCTTTTCACTTAAGTGACTTGACTTTCATAATGAAAAAAGTAACTTGCTAGGCAGCTAAGAAATTCCCGCTTTTCACTTAAGTGACTTGTCTTTCATAATGGGAATTTTTTAGGCGCAAAGCCTAGAAATTCCCGCTTTTCACTTAAGTGACTTTTCTTTCATAATGGGAATTTTTACCCCCAAGTAGCTAAGATTCCCGCCACTTTTCACTTAAGTGACTTGACTTTCATAATGGAAAAAGTAACCTACTAAAAGGCAGCTAAGAAATTCCCATTTTCCTCCTTTTCACTTAAGTGATTTGACTTTCATAATGGGAATTTTCACCCTTGCTAAAGTGCAAGCAAGAAATTCCCGCCTGCCTGCCACTACCAAAATTCTCATTGGCAGCTTAAGTGATTCCTTCCAAAAAATGTGACTTGCATGAAAGATAGCTCTTTTCCAAAAGTGCGACTTGCATTATGACTTCTGCCTTTAAAATTGCGTGAAAATTCATCACTTAAGGCAACATGGAAATTGGACGGAAGAAGGAAAGCCTTGAAAATTGTGACTGGCATGAAGACAACATTTCTTTCCTTTTTGGATTTTTGGTGAAGAAAACACAAGAATAGAATAAAATTTGTCATTTTGGAAAGGGTCCGAGAAGATGTAGTAGAAAAACTTGCATGTGCCATAACTTTCATTCCGTGGCTCCATTTTAGGTGTCGTTTTCTCTAAAAGTGCATATTTTCTCGAGCTCTACGCATTGATGGCAATATTTTTCTTATTTTCATAAAATCCATTTTTGCACCTTTTTGGACCAAGCGACTTCTTGCAATCTTCTGAAAGAATCCGAGCTCTGATCGCCTTTAGACAGATTAGTAATTAAAAATACTAGATAGCTTTTCAAAACCCTAGGCCTGGGGAAAGATCTGACAGAAGAATGAATAGGCTACAGGAATTGCCAGAGAAAACAAACCAAAACACAGACAAAAAGAAATAAAACAAAACAAAAGAAGTTGCAGGCAATTGCTCAAAAAATTTCTCCAATTAGCTGATCTGCAAAAATTCTTCCCCAGTGAATGTTCTATGGTAATAATGATGGGGTGAAGTGCTTTATATAACCTAAATCCTCCAATTTTAGCTCAATCTATTTTTAAAAGAACTTTATTTATTTAATAAATAAATAAATAAAATTCTCTCAAACAAAACCTAGCGAAGGGATAGAGTGAGTTTTAACATGTGGGTACTTGGGGAATTTGGCTTTTATGACTCTCTGGGGATACCTTAGAGCAATGCAAACAACTGCAAGCAAAACAAACACAAAATGACTTACATACTTGAAAAGAATGATTTTTTTTTAAAAGGGTAGTCCCAAATTTTAGGGTGAAATCTTGGGGACACCATATGGGATCTAGGCTCTTAGAGCACTACAACATGTTCTATCTGTTGCATATGGCACTTAGGTGTAAGAGATGCATTGCTTGAGGGAAAGCAATTTGGGGAAGGGAGGATTGTAATATCCCCTTCTCGGTCGAAGACCCTTAGCCCAATTTTGTTTCCCAACGGCTAAGGGGTGATTAAAAAGGAAACTATAGTCTTAATAAATTATTATAAAGTGCATAAAAAGAAACTTTATAAAAGAACTTATATTAATTTATTAATGACTTAATAAAAATAAAAGAGAAAAGATAAAGTGAAATTAGAAAAAGAAAAAGAAAAGGTCACTTTATGTTTTATTTCCCCTGGGGGAAAACGCAACCCATGTTAGGAAAAAATAAATGCCAAAAAAGAATTAAATGTGGGAAAAGGCATTTGATTGGTGGTTGTGGGTGGCTACTAAGCCAAGATTTCTTATAAAAGCAAGTGTACTTGGCTTTGTAAAGCATCTCTTTTATTTTATAAAAATTCTGATTTTTGTCTGAGCTTTGTAAGCTTTGCAAATAAACTCCTAAGGACGAAAACCCTTTTGAGTTAGCTCTAGAGGACGAAAACCCTCTTGAGGATTAGAGAAAGAGGAACGAAAACTCTTCTTTCTTGTGAGAGGATTCTCCATTCAGGGGTTTCCATTGAAGATCAAGGATTTATTTGTGTTTTCCATTGAAGATCAAGCTTCTATTTGTGTTTTCCAGCAGTGTTTGAGGGCTTTCCAAGAGGGGCAAATGGTTGTTGATTTCAGGTACAACTAGGGTTTCATCTACACATTTACAAAGATTTTCGATCCATGTTTTGGGTGTCTTTCACCCAAATGGAAAATTCTAATTTTGGTATCATTGGAAAGCTTGTGATTTTATCTTCAATTTGAGCTATCATTTGTCAAAAATTGTTGGGTATTTTCCGAGTTATGAATTTATGAAGTTTTGGTTGTTTTTCTGCAATTAAAAATCAAATTTTCAGTATTTTCAGATTTGATAGTTCAAGGGCTAGCTACAAATTTAATTTCATAATTTTTGAAGGTGTTTTGAGGCTATTTTACACCCATAGGAAAATCTCCTAGGGTTTTGGCAAGGAATTTTGGGTTGTTTGCATTGTTGTCATAAAAACAATAATTTTCATTTTGCATTTTAATTTGGGATTTGCGGAAAATCCATCTCATGAGAATAGGGGTTAGGCTATGTACATTTGGGGACATTACACTCTCAATCGTTCAACATCCGTTCATGTGGGAGTAGTTCGACATCCTCCACAAGCTCACTTTTGCGCTATCAAATTTGCACCGACACTCAAAGACATCGAAGAACAATGTGAGATCTCGACGAGGTCCAAGAAGCAACTAAAGATTTTTGGTATCAAAATGAGTCGACATCCTTCAATGAAGTCCATTTGGATTTTTGATTCGGCCTTTGCCAACAAGCAACTTCATCTTATTTGCCTAATCTCTCTTGTCTAGTTGTTTGTATTCAGTTGTCTCTTCACTCACCAAAGGAGGAGCGTTTGTTCATGTCTACATCCCATCATCAATCAATTGCATGCAAATATTTCTATGCTAATGCAAGTATTGTTAAACCCTTCTCTTTTCGAGTTTTAAGTATTTTCGCACTTAATAGCATTTATGTAAAACTACCTAATACAAGACCATTTTTTACTAGTTGTAAAAGAAGAGTCTGCGGTCATCATAAATGTGCCACCAGACGCTAATGCCATAAACACCATCTCGGTTCCGAACTCAGCGCAGGAGGCCAAAGAGTCTAACCCACATAGGGTGGTGTCACCCGATTTCATATTAAAATCTGCGATTACCCTATCCAGAAAAAATTTCGTACTTTTAAAATAATGGGTCTTTTTTGTTTTTATTACTTGAAAATTCTTGTATTGTGTCAAAATATTCCCAAAGAGCCATATTAGCCTTTTTCGCCAAATACCCGATGCCCAAAATTGTTATATTGTTGCCGGGATTTGTCATCAAGGGAAATTTGTATTTAATTATTTTGAGCCCCGTATGAGGCTATTTGCGCTCCGTTTTAACTCTGTTATGATCGAATATGTCATTACTCTTATGTACCAGAAAGGTTTTAACTTGGAATAAGTTTTGGGCTTTATTTGTAACTTTTGGCAATTTTTCGTGTTTTTGTGTTGTCTGTTTCGTTTTCTGTGAAATTTCTCTAGAACAATTCCTTTGCCGGGTAAGCCCGATTTTGTCCTAGAGCAGCTAGAAAACATATACACGTTATGCCCGGAGGAAGTCGCCATCGGAGGTCTAGATCACTGGGAAAAAGCGAAGTCGTGCACGGAAAAGCCCCTGCGGGGTTGGGCGCATTTTTGGAAAACAAAGGATTTAAGCTGCAATGGGAAAAATACAAGCAGCAGGCAAGGTGGGAATTTTATACCTACCTAGCAGGGTACTTTTTCCCGTGTTATAAAATTCACTTAAGTCCGCAAAGTGGGAAAATTAGAGGCCGTCAGAGGCAAGGGAATTTATTACCCGCCTGCAGGTGAAAATTCCCATGATAAAATAAAAGGAAAGTGACTTAAGTGAAATCATGGGATTTTAGTGTTTCGCTTGGCAGGTAAATAATCCCATTGTCAAAGTCAAATCACTTAAGTGGATCATGGGATTTTAGTGCCTGCCTTGCAGGGTAAAGAATCCCATTGTGAAAAATTCTTAAAAATAGAATTATATGTGCAAAAAAGTGTGCCCCCTTTGGTGAGATGATGGCAGCCTTGAAATGATTATTTTAATTAATCTATTCTTCTAAAAAGTGCGCCCAAGCTTGGAGGAAGTCAACAAGTCAAAGAGGGAATAAAAGAAATGGATTAAATGTATTAAATTTAATTTATTTAGTGGCTGCCCCCTCTCTTTCAAAAAGTGCGCCCCATTTGGGAGTTATTTAATGATTTTTAAGGCATTAAATCATTAAATTAATTTCTATTTTCAGTGGCTATGGTCAAGGCACACTGTGAAGCTTAAGTGAAGTGATGTGTGAAGGATTAAATTGGATTAATTTAATTTATTGGATGGCTGTCCTTAAACATGCTATTTTTAAAAGAGAAGAGCATGATTTTTAATTAATTAATTGTCTTTAATTGTTAGGGCAATTATTAATTATAGAATTGTGAAGGTTATATAAGCATGGGCAGCCATATGGGTGAATTATTTAATTCACAGGTAAAGAATTGCAGCCAAGAGGAAAAGTGTACCCCCAATTGAAGAAGGATTTTGCTCAGGCAAGGTGGTAACAAGGCTAAAAGCTTCCAGATTTGGCGCATGCTTTGAAGGAGGTGGATCTTTGTCTGCATAATTGTTTGCATAGGTGTTACAGGTGCTCAGGTGTTGTTGAAAGGATTCATGCTCTCTTTATGTGCAAATTAAACACCAATTTTTGGGGCAGCGGGCTTGAAAAGTGCAGATTTTTACAATTAAAATTCACTATTCATGCTCCGGTGGCCATTTTTGTCTGAATAAATTGCAGGAATTCATTACAGGTGCTTTACAAAGGAAAAGGAGCTTTTATCAATGTCCAATACATTGCATATATCCTCCGAATCTGAAGAATTGTCCAGATCTACACCAGTATTGAAGAAATCCGGCCAAGTAAGAAGAAAAAGAATTATTCAGACAAAGATGACAAAGCCATGGCAAAGAGAGATGAAAAAGAAAGCACGATAGAGTCATGCATCGCTTCCAAACTTGCAGACATAGGAGACACAGATCTAGGCCCGAACCTCTTTCCGATTTGATTGATAGATCTAGAGCGGGAAAGACTTCACTCATGCGTGCGGTTAAAAGCAGTGGAATTATCCGAGCTGCAGCTTTTCCATGTACAACCCAGTTGCCAGAATTTGTTATGGAGTGCGCTAGATCTTACCATCCTTCATCCAGATCAGTGCGTGATGCTACGGGAAAGACAATAATTCGTTTGGATGCAGAGTTCATCAATTATTGTTTGAAGATTCCAGTGCGAAAGGTGGTGACTTCCATTAGTCTTCAGGATGCAGGTGGGAGAAGCATAGAGCTGATTGCGTGAGCATAATGAATAGCCGATACATGAAGAAGCCTAGATCTCCTTCAAAGTTCCCGAGAACTCTTCCACGGTCCAATTTGGTGCAGGAGGTAGATGATGTCGTCAAATTGCTATGCAGGATGAATGGCGAGGCGAATGCTTACACTTTCCATACATGGATGTATGCTTTCATCAGGACCATTGAAATCAACAAGATTGATTCTATAATCAATGGTCGGAAATTATTAAGAACAACATTAGTGAGCAACTCCTAACGTGAAGTGTACTTTCAACTTCAAAATGACTTCCTACTTGGTGTATGTTGCTGCTTCACAAGGCGTCTTTTCCAAGCTAGATAGATGTGGTGTTCTTTCTAAGGACCCCATTTTTGAGTGCTACCCACAACTTTACCTGCATGCGAGAAAGATTTCAAAGTGGTCAACGATGAATTCTTCTATGATTTCATCTACAGGCTAGACAAAGACTTGAAGGCCAACAGGTAAGCAAGAAGCGTGGGAAGTCAGTGTCAAGATTGGCGATCTATTCATTCAATTTGCAGATTTCACATACCTCGTGGTTACGGGATTTTCTCGGAGAACCAATAAAGATGCCCTGTGCATCCGAATGATAGATTGATCACATGAGGGAGCCGAAAGCAACTTGTGGAGTTACACGACCTTCAGTCAAAGCGGCACAAGTCTACGGGCTTCTTCCCAATCACTGTGGGATATTACAGCTGCATTAGCATTCATAGAGCTCGGGAATGGAGGCGCAAATGTTATCCGAGTATGAGCAAGAGTTCTTCCCTGCATGGCTGAACTTCGATCCATTTGGAGTAGCCAGGAAGACAATCTCCCAGGAGTACGCACATGTGCCTTCATTAGAAGATTTCTGGATGAAGTGCAAAAGTGAGTACGAGGTTAGAAAGAGAGATTTCAGCAGGCTATCAGCAAAGCAAGTGTTCGACTTTGGACTAGCGCGGATACCTGCGGATCTTAAAGATGATGGGAATGTGGTACTTGACACTTACCATCAAATGGGAGGAGATAAAGCCATACTACAGAATAACATAGGAGGCTGCAACACAATTGAAGAAAGGTCGAGAGCTATGTTGGTGAATACTTCAAACTGGTTGCTGACGAAGGGATATTGCCTTGATGAAGCATTGATGAATCAAGTCACGGCAACTTCGGCGCAGGAGATTCCTCAAGCGAAAGCACGAGGAGAAAGCAGCAGAAAGTCGAGAAGTTGAAAGTGCATAGAAGATCTCAATCCAAGGAGAGGATCACTTCTACGACCATGACTTTAACTCCGGTTTTCCAAGACTCAAGATTTCACCAACTATCGCACCGCAAAGAGTAGAATGCTTCCATGCCTCCACCGAATCCAAATGACATTCATCTTCTCCCCTCAGCCACTTCGTTCAGCGCCTGTTCCAGAGGATACGTTGAAGCTGCAGATGGCGGAATTCGAAAGGGCTTTGTCCTTGGATGATTCAGAAGATGGCAGCCATAACACTGTGGCACTTTCTGATGGAGAGGATGCAGAGCGGAAGATGGTAGTACACTCAGCGACTTCAACGACTTCTCATTCTCCGAGAAGTAACTTCTCGGAATGGTTGGCTTCGCAGTTGGTTCCAGAAGCGAGAATGGAGATGAACTTAGAGGAGCACGACTTGCAGCTACTCCAGAATTCTGGGCAGAAGAGATGAAGGCCTAAAGTTGCCAAAGCAACTTCTAGGTTGATCATCGAGGATTCGAGAGAGAAGTTTGTTGAGATATCAATTCCGCAGAAGGAAAGATAGAGGAGGAGCTCACGGCAGAGGATGTGACAATAACCAAAGTACCCCTCGGTCAAGCCACCACTGAAGGATTGAAGCAGGACACGCAGACATTGATGGATGCTTTATTCCTTAGGCTTGACAATGAAAAGGCGGAGAAAGAAGAGAGCTATGAAGCAAGTATCTCAATTATGTGAGATCATAGCCAAGGTTGCTAAACCTTCCATTCAGCCCATTTCAGAGCAGGTGAGTGATCATCTTATGCAGGAAATGGAGGATGCAAGCAATCAAGTAAAGGCTATTGATGAATGGAAGGATTTGATTATTCGTCAAGCTTCTGTACAACTTGGAGAAGTGCCAGCCCGCCTAAAGGTTATGGATGATGCAGCAAATCAACTAAAGCAACTGATGGCAAACATAGAAGGCATGAATACAGTTGCAGAGAGTAACCTGAGTATTTTGGCCGAGATCAACAAGTCACGGAGATGTATTGATTGCAAGGAAATGATTGCACTTGATGGATCACGAGAAGGGGAAGCAATAGAGTTTGCAGTATCTTTCCGTTTGGAAATCTGCAGAGTTTTGCTGAAGAGGATGCAGGCACTTGAGAGTAGGACATCAGATTTACCAGACAGTGTCATTTCTTTCACTGAGGAGAGAGTGGACGGGAATGTTACTTCATACATGCGGATCGCCTCAACTAAGGTGCCTAATTCTGGAAGGTCTCTTCTTCGATGGTACAAAAGAGAATTGATAAAGCTACCAAGCCTTTCACGATGAATTCTATCAGATGGAAGATCGGTTGCGATATCATGCGAGGTTTGGGCCGAGTTTGGAAGATGTGGAAGCGTGCATCAAAGTGTTGAATGAAGGGTTGTTGCAGTTCAGGACAGAGAAAGAAGCAGTGGCTAAAACAGATGGAAGGATGTTGAATTACATGTTCGACAAGTATATCCGATATCAGAACAAGAAAAAGACAAACATTACAGCTGGCATGACTTCTTCTATTCTTTCTTCTTCTATTTTCTATGTTCCTGATGAAATTGTAAAACTTCTAAGTTATTGGTTTTGCAACCATTACTTAAAGTCATGTGGAACCATTCTATTAGTTAAGTGATACATGTGTCACTTAAGGAGAAGATAGTTGAGGATGATTGCCAAATGTCATCTTTACTTGTTTATGTTTCAGTTCAGTTTGAGTTTTCCATTTGTACTTTCCCTCCTACATTCTATAAGTAGGAGAAGAACCTCCGGGTTAATCATCGATCAGAATTTGTAAGCAGCAATCTTGTGTTCTAGACTTTGTGTTGGACCCCTGAGAGCAACTTGGAGCAAAGGAATACAAAGGAGCAGGTTTTCGGAGAACTTTGTGTCACGGTGTACTTTGTTTCTTGCTTTTAATCTTAGATCTCTTAATAAACTTTGTGTTATTTTAGATCTGGATCTAGAGTTGCCTTTGTTTTATAATTCTGTGTGTTCATATCTATTAAGTTTCTTCTATGTGCATGCAATTAGCTCTGCTATCTACTAATTGAGATGCACATCTTCCCCATTTCTTCTCTCGTATTTCCTTTACTTCCTTCTTCTATAAAATATCTCCTTTCTTGAACATCTGCTTACTGCGTTAACTTCTTAGTTATGGTTCATGAACTAAGTGGTTAAAGTAAAACCCCCGATAGATAATAACACATTTTTATGACAAATCGACACGGGAGCCTCCTTTGGTTAAATGAAGGAGATTTATCTCATGATCGCCTAGGTTTGATGCTATGCAGAAAATCTAGCGAACATAGGGGCCACTAAAAGAAGTTATTCATCCGGCTTAAACATAAGATGTCATGGTTTCGTAAATAGGCCCGCCCTTCCCATGAACCAAGGTCCTCCTTGAAATATGTGTTCACGATCGATCATTTCAAGCAAAGAAAATCAAGAATATCCATTTGGAAAAAGCGAAACCGAATACTCACCTTTGGTGTTCCATACCTATTTAGCCCAATCCTTAAAATCTCCCAGAAGAAGGGTCGAAGCCAAGAAATTGAATAATCAAACCTCGATTTTCTAGCTCATTGATATTTCTTTGAACATCTATTTTCTGAAGTTGGATGATTGGTGTGCCATTCTGCCGTAAAAAGCATGCATCGATATGCATTTTTCCTAGGATC
The DNA here is from genome assembly GCA_018340775.1 of Taxus wallichiana var. yunnanensis. Classification (NCBI taxonomy): domain Eukaryota; kingdom Viridiplantae; phylum Streptophyta; class Pinopsida; order Cupressales; family Taxaceae; genus Taxus; species Taxus wallichiana. Next base: position 1,016,467,706 of record CM031237.1, read on the forward strand.
AAGTTTGGGCATCCTCAAAGGAATTTTTTGAAAATTCTTACCATTAACCATAGTTGCAGGGAGACGCGATCTCCGACAGCATGCTGCACGCGTTTCAGCACGGAGACGACTGAGAGACACCTCCGTACGCGGAGACTTTGCTCAATGAATCCTCCTGCTTCGTTGAAAAAATGCATCTCTTTTCAGAAACCCTAAAAACGTATTTCAAACCTAAAACACTGCATTTTAATGTTAAATAAACCGCATGAGGCTTGCTCAAATTATTCATTCTTTGCAGTATGCGTTTGCCATTGGATGAGGTCTGTGTTTTCTGGAGGAGGTCTGTGTTTGCCATTGAAGGGGATCGATTTGCTGCTGCTGCTGCGAGGTATTTAATAATTTATCTTTGCTCTGCAAATCATTTTTTCCCATATTTATGCCCTATGGCCGCACCATCTATAAACCTGCGTTTTGAGTGTTTTGCCTTGCCTTTCCGCCGTTGTTTTTGCTTTGCTTTCACACACTTTTTTTTGCTTTGTTTTTTTGTTCGTTTCTTGTTTGCAAAGGAATGTCTTTTAAGTTTTTATTTAGAATAGATTCTAACTTCTAATGCAACTTTAGGTTTTATTTTTTATTTCATTTTAAAAGTTTAGCTTTACGTTTTAGAGTGCCCAATTAAATGAAAATCGTGATTTAATTCGTGTTTATTTGGACGTCAATTGCTAATGTAATTCGTGTTTATTCGCATTGTTTCCTTTTTTAGCATTTTTTTCCTTTTTTGGATTTTTGGTGAAGAAAACACAAGGAAAAAAATTTGCCATTTTGGAAAGGGTCCAGAAGATGTATAAAGAAAAACTTGCATGTGCCATAACTTTCATTACGTGGTTCTCAGGTTCAAGTGTCGTTTTTTCTAAAGGTGCATATTTTCTCGAGCTCTATGCATTGATGGCAATATTTTTCTTATTTTGTATTTTTAAATTTTTAATTTTTTAATTTTTTAAAATTATTTTAATAAAAAAATTAATAAATTGATTTTACTTAATTTTAAAATAGTTTAAAGTTTTTTATAAATTTAAAATATCATTTCAATTTGATTTGCATTTTTAATTTTTTCTTTGATATGTATTTTAATTATAAATTAATAAATTGATATATTTAATTTTAAAATATATATTTAAAAAAATTAAAATATCATTTTAATGTTAATTTGATTTCTAATTGTTTAATTTTGTTTTCATTCAAGATGTCAGGGGGAGGGAAAGAAGGACTAAAACCACTTTGGAATTATTGCAACCGCGTTCGTAAAGGGAATGGTGGTACTGCAGATATCACTTGTAATATTTGTGGAAAGTGCTTTCAAGGCACTTACACAAGGGTGAAGGCCCATTTTTTCCATATACCAGGGAAAGGGGTTGATCCTTGTAATAATGAGGTAGAGCGGTATGAAGCTATGAGGGCACAAGAACGTGCTGAAGGAAAAGTGGCGTCCTTAAGCTCTCACGCTTCGACCACAGATCGCACACAGAGTGGTCCTATCAGAAGTTTCGGGCCAGAAACAGAATCAAAGATAGGTTTGTCTTCTGGACATGTCGCAGAGGGTGAGGGGTCTTCTCGTAAGAGACCACACATGGGCGTTCAAACCCCATTGGAAACATGTTCGATGTGCATGGTCGAGATGCAGTTGATGCAGCGATTGCACGCTTTTTCTATGCGAATGGAATACCATTCAATGTTGCTCGCTCACCCTATTATGAGGAGATGGTTCGTGCAATCAACAAAGGGCAAGCAGGTATAAACCACCGGATATGAGAAGCTTCGCACGACTCTTATTGACAAAGAGAAAACAAGGATAGAGCAACAAACCACACCAGTCAAAAGAGTGTGGTCTACAGAAGGATGCAACATAGTGATGGACGGTTGGATTGATACTAGAAACCGTCCACTTTTGAACATTATGGTAACTTGCTCTAAAGGCCCTTATTTTTTTAAGGCAATCGATTGTTCAGGTCAAGAGAAAAATGCAGACTTCCTTGAGAAGCAACTATGTGATGCAATCATTGAGGAGGTGGGGGCATCACATGTTGTCCAAGTTATTACAGATGCTGCCCCAGTCTGCAAAGCAATGGTTTGTTGGTACAAAAAAATACAAACATGTATTTTGGACACCATGTTGTGTGCATGCATTGAACAATGCGCTCAAAGACATTGGCAGGTTTCAGTGGATATCTGAGCTTATTGAAAAGGGTAGAAAAATACAAATGTTCATTTGCAATCATCACCAAACGCAAGCTATTTATCGGAGATATGCGAAGGTTGAGCTTCTCAAACCTGCAGACACACGATTTGCATCTTTCTTCATACTTCTTGATCGCCTTTATGTTGTCAAAGGGGCCTTATGTTCTCGATTGTTAGTGATGCATGGGCAGCTTGGAGACAATCTACATCAGAGACTACGGTTGAGGTGAGGAAGATGGTCCTTGATGACCTTTTTTGGGTTGATGTGAAATTTGTTGTTGACTTCATTCAACCCATTTGTGAGGTAATCCGCTTTGCTGATTCAGACAAGCCATGTTTGGGTGAAGTTTATGAAGAAATTGACTCTATGTGTGAAAGAATAAGAAAAATCACAGATTCAAAGGATCCTTCTTTATATCCTTTGATTAAGGAAAAGGTACATGGAAGATGGAATAAGCTTAACACACCTCTACATTGTGCTGCTTATGCCTTAAATCCAAAGTGGTATGATATAGAAGTCACCAATAAAAGGGCTCCATATGAGGACAGGGAAGTGATGAAAGAATTTTGGGTTGCAGTGAAAAAGATTTATGGTCGAGGAGAGGAAGCTTCTACTATCAGGACTCAGTGGAATATGTTTTCACGTGGTCGCGGTCAGTTTTCTACAGTGGAAGCTCTTTATGATATGCGTGCGAAGGACCCAATAGAGTGGTGGTGGAACCATGGCAGTGAAGCACCTGAATTGCAATCATTTGCAATAAGATTACTCTCACAAGTAGCTAGTTCTTCATCTTGTGAGAGGAATTGGAGTACTTATGGTTTCATTCATTCATTGAAGAGGAACCGACTAGGGTCAAAGAAGGCAGAGAACCTAGTCTACATTCATAGCACACTTCGTCTTCTTACTCGTGTAGACCCAGGGTATAAAGAAGGTCCTTCAGCAAAATGGGACCAAATTCCACTTGATGCAGCAGTAGATGTAGAGGATGATGTGCTTGAGGCGAATGGCCTCAATGATTTGCCCCCTATTATATTGCCTGCAGAGGAGCCGCAACTTGAGAGTGATGAGTATCTAGAGAGCATCTTAGCAGAGGATCTAGAGGACATAATTAATGTGACAATTGACCCCTTTGTATCAGATGAGATATGATTTAGGTTCACATTAGTGATTTTTGTTTTTAGTCTTTGTTTGTCAGCATTTTGGTGTTACAATGTACTCTTTCCTCACTATGTGAGATATCTAATATCAATATAATATCTCATCTTTTGTCAATATTTGTTTTCCTTACTTCAAAAAGTATAGTTATTTTTAAATTTTAATTTATGTATTTTAATTGTGTGTGTGTGTGTATATATATATATATAGTGCCGTCTCCCGTGCCTGTCTCCTAAATTTCTGAAAAATGGCGCACTAGTACGGTGCACCGCACTACCGCACCCGTCTCCGGCAACTATGCCATTAACATTATTCTTTGTTGACCCAAAAGAATCTCTTTGACTCAGTGTGAAATCGTCAAGAACACCCATCGACTCTTTTCCAATGATCTTCTTGTTGAGGTTATCCATTGTCACCCAATAGAAACTAAGGCATAAAATGTTGGGTTGAAGAGCACAAAAAAATGACCAACAGAGAGGAGACAAACAGATGTGACGAAAGGATAGGGGATCACACTGTGAAAGAATCGCACGCGGCGGGAGAAAGAAGACACTATGGAGGGAACATGCAAGGCAACAGACTTGCCGGGTGACCACGACAAGGGTAGTAGGATCGACAACTTGAGTAAAGACGCGAGAAAGTGGACGAAACCCCCAAGGGCAAAAATGCGACAAAGCAGAAATAAACCACGTCAATCTCGACCCCTAAGGGTCGAGATGTGGGAAAACCCCAGACAAAAGCTTCAATAACCTAGACGAATACCAAAGAATTGAAACGAAGAATCGTGATTCCCTTCTACGTCAAAGTTCCATAGAGCTAGCAGCATTGAAGTCTCCAAATTATTAGGTAAGGTAGTGTACAAGACATTTTCTCAAAATAAGGATGACCTGTCACATCATCGCCCTTACCCCTACATTCATCTTGCTATTTATGAGATCGCATATGAAATAATATTAGAAAGAATAAGGTCTCTCCAATTTGTTGCTCCTTTGTGTCTCATGGGTATGTGGGGTAACTCCTCATTGCTCCCTTTTAACTCGTGCAACTTATCACAATGGTAAATCTGATTTACCCTTGCCAATTTTAAGGATGTAAAGGTTAAAATCTGCCTAGTATCATTTCCTTCTTTCCATTCAGAATTCAACTCTTTACACAAGCAATGTATGCCCATACCCCTATTTACCTTTTTAGAATTGTTTCCCAATGAGAACATGTACAGCCCAACCTTAGGAATTGAAAAGAAAATTATATCATGGCTGTAATAATACCTTCTCAGCTCTAGAATGACAAGGGCTGGAGACCACCATGCATCAACTGAAATCACCTTGTCCGTGGCCCAAGATGGAAGAGGCATTTTTCTTATGACCCGACCTGTCTTTGCCACTTCAAAAGGCATGTAGTAGAAACCAAAGTTGTTGAGGATTGCAATCCAACAATGTGTAACAGCCCTTTTATCAAAATATTTGAGCAACAATCTCCCTATTCCCCATGCATCAATCTTGTGGATGTCTTCTTCATTATGCAAGCCACTTTGATCCCATACTTTCTTCTCAAAAACATATGTATCAGCTAGTTCATAGACAATATGGAAAAAGAAAGTTGTTACCTTTTTCAGTAAGCCATAGGTCTTGCCAAGAAGACAACTTCTCATCATTTCATTCCTATTCCATGTGCATGAGACATCCTTTACCTTGATCCTCCTAGAATTATTTGAACTTCCCATGGTAAGGTTTAATTCCACTTTTGTTCCCAAACATACAAAGATGAGATTACCAATAATACTGATTTTAAAATCAGACCTCCTTTTTCAAAATTCACAACAGCACCTATCTCCCACATGCGGAAACAATATTGAGGTTGAACCCAACCATCCATCTCCTTATGCTGATCATGAGGACATAAACATGGCAGCGACATGGGAAAGAGTAATGAAATCAAAACATGGTTATCATTCCCAACCGGTTGTGCATGATTACAACATACCTGATTTGACATACTGGTAGGTAAGGAATTTGGGATACCTTTGTACCATGGGCTGCCCGTGACCTTCTAAGACTCAAGAAATTCTGAGTTAGAATCAGCACTCAGAAAATATGCCAAAGGTACCTTACTTCCATGGATTTGCTTCTTCATAATGTCATCCTCATAGGCCCTTTGCAATTCTCGCTGGATTGTCTTCCTTGTGGGTCCCCAAATGGTGGTTTTGGACTGAATTATTGGTGCCTTGTGTGGCTCATTGATGGCTGGTCTGTTTGAATCCTTTCTCAAGGCATCCTTTGCTTGTAGGCCTGTCCTAGGGACTGTAACTTTGATATCAATAGGCTGCTTGTTGGTTTCTTGCAATTTCGGAGGATCAATTGCCCTTGCTACCCCTTTCAAGGGTCCTACCATGTTGCTGATCTGAAAATCAGTCTTGGCCTCAATTAATGAAGCTCCTTCTATGGCTTTACTTCTCTCTATGACTGCCGTTAGAAACATTCCCGTAGGAGGTTTGGTTTCATCCACCAATTTCCTTTCACAAGGCTGAAGTTTGGCTTCTTCTTCTCCTTCTAAGTGCAGACCTGATTTTCTTTTTTTTTTAATTCTTGGCTCATGCTCCCAAGTTCCCTTAATATTTTTCCACATGCAACCATTAGAAATCAAGGGAATATTATTAACAGCAAAAAGTTCTTTACCTTCCATTTTCCTTGGTCTTTGCTTAGCATTTTCTCCATCCTCTTGTGCTCTCATAGGGCGGAAAGGAAAATCAGTCAAGGGTTCACCTTTGGCAATGGCAGTGGGTGCTTCTAGGGCTCCCAAAGGCTGATCCATCACCCCAAACAGCTGTTGCGATGGTTCTTCCTCCTTAGCATGGTGGATATCTTCCTCTTTTGTCACCTTGGAAGGGTGGCTATAAAAGGAAGTTGCATCTTCGATCTTCATCATGACTTCTCCACCTTGTAGCTGATCCACCACATGCTCTTCGACTTGCTTCTTCACAATGGAGGGTTTTCTTCCCTCTATGGCTGAGACCTTTTTGCCAAGGTCCTTTGATGAGGTTCGGGCATTATGCCTTGTGCCAATTCCCACTCTATGATTTTCTATTTCCACAAAATCCTCAAAGGAAAGGGCATCACGCATCTTTTCCGGAAGAGCTTGATATGTTGTTGTCAAGTTGTCAATCCTTGAAACCCTTTCTTCCTTGAGCAAACCACCACCTTGCATATTTTGGATGGCTAGGGCAAGCCTATCCAATGCATCCACTATTCCTTCTTGGGTCTTCATGATCATCTCCAATTTTTCCATGCTTCACAGGCTAGGAGGATGATGCTCTAATACCACTGTAATGTCCCTTTTTGGGGGACTTAGGAAATGGCTAAAAGCTCACAAATCAGATTATAGAGTTGTTATAAACCTATAAACCTGCAAATTAAACCCTTTTCTAGGGCAGCGACCTATTTTGGGGTTTCAACCCCACCTTCGTGCCTTCAAAACCCTTCCAATCAACTTCACTTAAGTCTCTAAAATTATGATATATCATCAACAATCATATAATGCAAGAAATCTAATTTTTAATACCTAAATATGGAGATATGAATTTCACGAAACCCTTGTCTGCAAGTGTTACTTTAAAATTCACAATTCAACTTAGAAGCACCAAAATTCATGAAACTCAAGATATTGGCCTTATAAATTATGAAGAATAAGCTAGTAATTTCATATTTGCCAAATTAGTATCACACATACCAAATTTCCACTCCAAGGTGGGTCGCTCCACTCTAAACAAATATAATATGGCACCAAAGAGACCAAACATGCAAGAAAAGATACTTTATTGCCTTTCAAACCAGCTTGCACACAAAATCTCATGAAGGGTTTTCGTCCTTCACAAGTTTCCCAACCAAGGGTTTTCGTCCTTGGATGAGGTCCTCAACCCAAGGGGTTTCATCCTTGAGAGAGAGAGAGTAAAAGGGCTACACTAGCCAACTTTCACCAAGATATGAATAATCACCAAAAACATGAATCATTAATGCCCAAGCGACCTCCTTAAATAGCCACAAGGAGTGCTTATGAACATAAGAAATGATGGCCGACCCCTTAAAGTAAGTGCTTTTAAATATTTAAATGGTATTTGGAGCCTACATGCTCATAATACCTTTATTACCTAACTACTTAAGTTCCTCTATTGGAGCGCTAGGCTTCCAATAGGATATATGAAAATAAATGAAAACAACTATCTAATCAACAATAAAGACATAATTCAGATCTTCCCCTTGCTTTTCTCCTTAGACCCACGGGGAGAGAATGGGTTAAGGTCTTCAAAATTCAGCCTCCAAAAAGGGACATGACAGATAGTTGGTAAGAGTGATTTGTGGTGGAGAAAGAGTAGGGATTTAGAGATATTTTAGGTGATATGGTGATTAAGAGAATCTCTCTATTTGAAGGAGGGACATCTCTATATATTTGTAATCACGTATAATGTCCCTTTTTAGGGCTGAACTACACAAACAAGGAATTCACACAAACCCCAAATGAAGTAAACTCAGTTTTTATACCAGCCAACTGAAATTAGGAACAATAGTGAACAACAGTCTGATTTTTAGGACAGCAGCTTGCAAAGAGTGAAAATTCAACCAAATATCATCATAGAAACCATCCACAACATAGATAAACACTTTAAGAATATTTTAGGGCACTTTTCACCATGAAACTCAACCAAATACTCAACTGGAAAATTATTTATAAACAGCAGAAGTGCGACCAATAGAAATGATAAAAATGAGGTCTCCAAACCCCAACAATGGCAAAATATGGAAGATACCAGCCTTATAAATTATGATAAATCTGAATATCAAATAATAATGAAGTTTCATGCCCTAGAAGGCACCCAAATGCACTCTAACCCTAGTCACTCCCTAGGAGAGGGGCTCCAAACAATGTAAAAACCCTTGAAATAACTCCTTGATGCCCTAGTTGCAAACCCATAAGATGGACTTAGAGAAACCCTTGAAATAATAATTGTCTTCACCACCACCAACTTGGAGAGTTTTCGTTCTCCAATATGCCACAAGGAAGGGTTTCATCCTCCTTGGATGCCACACTAATGGATTGTCGCCCCTTAGTGGAATGGAATTAGAGCAATCAGCCCTAGAACCAAGTATAAAAGTGTATATGCCAAAATTGATGATGCAAATGAGCCTATGTGACTCCTCTTATACCCCTTTGGTGGCGCCAAAGGTCTAAGGGGTGAATTACCCCTAGACCGACCTCTTAAGAGCTTGCTTTATCTTCTATTTTCATGTTGGGAGCTCTCCAACCCAGCCAACCTGCCTTAGGGAGGAAAATACAAAAGAAAAACATTAATAGCAATGAAAGAAAACAGAAATGAAACCCAAGGACTTCCCTTGTTCAATTTCTTCTTGGCCATGGGAAGAAAAATGGCAAGAAGTCTTCAATTGGAACTAATTTGAAAAAGGGAGTTTGACTAAGCCAAGGAGAGTACAAATAAAATACTAAGTGGCCTAAACTATGAAAATAAGCATTTCATATTATGCCAAGGAAATGATTAAAAATAAGCTAAACAACTTAGCTTCCTAGAACTATTAAAATGCCTCCAAAATGCTTGCTGATAAAATAAGAAAAGTGAGCAAAAATCAAAATTGGCAATCCGACTAGATTTTTAAAGCTAAAATGAATGATACGTATGTCCTAAAATTTTATTCACAAAACCAAACAATGAAATTGCAAGCCATTCCAAATGACTTTTACAAGCTAAAATTTGGTTCAAGTATTATTCTCGAAAACAACTTTGGAATCCTATCCAATTTAATTCCCGATTAAGAATAAAACAATTCCGAACTTTTAATGTACATATTCTATCCCATATAGAACGTTGAACAAATCTCATTTTATGAGAATCATACAAGTATTTTATTTACGTTGATTTCTCAAATCGTTTAATAACTTTAAAATAATGTGTCAAAAACTTGTTTTTGAATATGTTTTCCATTTAGATGAGGCTTGCTTTGATTTTGTATCGCATTTCTAAATACAATGTTTTCACATGTTATGGGGTATGAAATGTAGTCTTTCATAATCCCATTTGTATTAACTATTATGATTAGATCAAGATTACACTATGTAATGTCCCCTTTTCAAAATTAATTCTGGAGAAGACCCTTAATATATTTGTATTTTCCGTGGGCTAATGGGGTGGAAAATAAGGGGAAAATAAATTAATAATTTAACTTAAGTGCTAAAATAATTATTATCATATGCACTTATGTTTTATTATTAATTAAAAGTGACTTTATTAAGGAAAAACAAAAAGAGAAATAATAAAGTCACCGCTTAATTGGAATAAAGTAAGAAATTGCTTTATTTCTAATTGTTTTAACATGCCAAAGTGGGACGTCCCATTTGGGACCTTTGCATCAAATTGTGTGCCACCAAAAAGCATAAAAGGAGGTCGCCTAGGGTGAGAAAGGGACTTTTTTCCATTTTATTATCTTCTATTTTGGAGAGTTGGAGCATTGTGCTTTTACCTTCAGTTGTTGAGGATGAAATCCCTCATTGGCAAGCTATTGAGGACAAAAACCCACTAATCTTTTGAGGTAGTTCCAATCAAGAGCTACAACTGGGCTTACAATCAACAAATTTGCAAGATCATATCAGAATTATCAGCCAGGGCACATTTTGGATCAGATTTCAGATTTATTACAGCTAGGGCATCATCTGCAGGTCTGATTTTCAAGGTTTTTTTGTGTTGGGTCAGCCAACAATCAATTGAGATTCACTTGTGACAGTTTTGGGTTGTATTTGGCAACCATTTTCATGGCTTTCACATCCATTTCCAGCTTGATCTACACATTTGGAGATTTTGGGATCATTTTTGGGGGTCTTCCGTGGGTGGAAAAATCTAAGGTTTGCTTTAATTGATAGTTGTTATTTTTGTGATCATTTTGAGCTATCCTTTGCATTGTCACTCCAAGTATTCCAGAGTTATGAAAATTTGAAATTTCGGCTATTTCAAGTCCGAAATAAATTAAATTAAATTCATATCCTTGTTAGAAAAATTATTTTCTTCCATGTTGACGTTCTTTAGAGGTTTCCTAGATGTTTTAAGCCTTCTAGGTATTGTGGGTTGTGGGTATTCTTATAAATAAAGTGAAATTTTGAATTGTTGTATTTTTTATAAGGGTTTTAAATAAAAATCAATTTGTTGTCATTTTTTTATAAGGATTCTCTAGAAATCTAGATTTTTTTATTTAATGCCCTAAGGGGACATTACACACTAGCATCATTGAAATTCAAGAGCTTATACCAAATCTAGGTGTTTATACAATTAATCACGTTTAAAGCCCACAAAGTGACATGATCAATATAACTATAATGTCCCCTTTTTCAAATTAGTTCCAAATGAAGACTTCTTGCCATTTTTCTTCCCGTGGCCAAGAAGAATTTGAGCAAGGGAAGTATGTGGGTTTCATTTATGTTTTCTTTCATTTCTATTAATGCTTTTTTTTGTATTTTCCCTCTTAAGGACAGGTTGGCTGGGTTGGAAAGCTCATAAAGACAAATTAAAAATAGAAGCATGCACTTAAAGTGGTCGGTCATGGGGAAAAGTCACCCTTATGACTCTTGGCGCCAAAAAGGGAGGATATAAAGGTGGATCGAATGGCCTAAGGAAGGCATGCATGTTTATTTCAAAAATTGATATCTTGTTTTTGCAAGCACGTGTGCCCCTATGGTGTGGCTCTACTTTGAGGATGAAACCCTCATTGGATCCTATTGGGGACGAAAACCCTCAATAGTCACAACACTTGGGGATGAAAACCCTCATTTGTTGCATTGGTGGCTTCATACGGGAGTCACAAGTGGACTTAATTGGCAGATTTTGTAATAAAGAAAGTATTCATCCATGCATAGGGCACTTCTACTTCAACTAGGGCATTTTCTAGGGTGTTGGCACCCTTCCTTCTTTGGAGTGACCCACCTGGGAAGTTCGGGATCAGTTTTGAGAGGGTTTCCATGGTTGGAAAAATCTGATTTCACTTTCATTGGATAGCTGGTCTCTTCAAGATCATTTTGAGCATTGGTTTGTGTTGAAACTCCAAGTATTGATGGAGTTATGAATTTTAGAAGTTTCAGCTGTATTTGCACTTAAAATAAATTTATAAAATACATATTTGCTCCAGATTTCATTTTGTTGGTTTTATTGAGTATTTGGAATATTTCTATGTTAATTTCAGTCCATATTGCATGTGAATGATTGTTCCTAAGTCCTGGTACAGTTTGCTGCCCTAGAGGGATATTAATTGATATTCTAAGCTGATTTTGATACCTAAAAGTGTAATTTCCAGTTTTGTACTAGGGTTTCTAATATTGTTGGATCTGTTATAAAATCATATTATTTTCAGTTCGGTGTGGTGTATTTTCATATTTGATTCTTAGGGTTTGTGGCCAAACCCTTATTTTTGGTTTAAGCCTTAGAAAGGGACATTACAATAATCGAAAGAGAATAATGCGGTTTGCTAGTCTTGCTAGCGGAGTAAGTGGATATATGATGTCTAAGCAAGGACAAGTTGGTATCCCATACCACCAAAACATACAAAACGGAACTTTATGCCTCAAATAAATCCAAAAGCATATGTCAAAATGAGACCAAACTAACACAAGAATGCATAGAATAGTGCTAGGAGCAAATGGACCTTTACAAACAATATTCTAAACCACTATTTTGACCACATCATTTGTCGGTGATGTGTGATTGTAGTCTTGGAAAGAACTTATAGCAAAAGGTGTCCACAAATTATAGCTAGGAGTAAATAGACCTTACAAATATCCTTACAAACAATATTCTAAACAATGGAATCAAAAATCATGATTAATGCCGATTATCACTATAAATTGTTTAAGGCAAGAAAACGATTAATCTTTTCAAAAATCGCGATTTGTGAGGTGCCCAAAAATTGGCTATTTTTGGCGATAAAAACCTTGCAAAAATCATGGAAAACCGCCAATAAAATCGTGGAAAATTGCGGAGTAAATTCGGCTTAGTTTTAAATGCAAAAAAACCCAAATCAACTCGTATTTTCTCCTATGCGCGACTCGGTTTTGCTCCTGCGACTCGTATTTTCTCCATTCGAGGGCATTCGTGTCTGGTTTCGGGGGCATTCGTGGTGGTTTCACCAAGCATTCGTGGCATTTTTCAACTTGTGGCTCGTAGGCAACACTACAAGAACTAGCTTATGCTCCTAGCCGGCCAGTGACCCTAGCACACTGTGGGCATTCGAATAACTATAAATTCATTTACGGTATAGTTTTTTTCCTAATACTATACTATATATTAACAGTAATAATTTAATAAGCATACATTTACAGATTTACATATTAGGTAATACATATATTTAAATTAACGATGTATTGCATATATTTAAATTCATACATTACAGATTTACATATTAACTATACTATACTTTGTGAATATATTAATAGTATACTATACATTTACAAGTATTATATTTATTATTAACAATGATATATATGTTATATATTATTGTTATAATTTATATATTATTGTTATATGATGTAATAATATATTACTATTATTATATATTATTGTTATAATTTAATTTAAGTTTATTTTATGAATTTAAATGTTTTTAAAAGTAGCGATAAAGTTGCAATAAATTGCCGATTTCCAAGTCAAAATTTGGCCTCCCGATTAATTGTCAATAACGATTTTTGAACTATGTTCTAAACCACTATCTTTGACCACATCATTTGTTGGTGATGTGTGATTGCATGTCTTAGAAAGAACTTATAGCAAAAAGGTGTTCAGCCATTGCCAATTGATTTTCAAAACTTGTTTGAAATCACTAATGGGCTGATGAGAAAAAAATCAATTCTTAGGACATTTTAGGCATCATGGAATATGTTAAGAGTTGTATGATACTAAGTTCTATGTTTTTCAAGTAATTTAAATTTTTAAACGATACAGAGGAAGCGAAGTTGTGTCGTCAATCGGCTCATTTTCCTAGGAGAAAAATCTACCACAACTTGACTAAACATGTCCAACGGAGAGGCTACTGAGACTTATCAAAATAGCTACCTCTTTGACCAATGTTTAAAATCATTTGAGCACCTACAAGCATATGTCCCCAAATGGACATATTTTGCCCTAAATGGATTTTAGGCAAACCCCAACCACTAAATGCAACTTGTAGACAAAATACCAATAAAGTATCATGCAGATCTGAATTAAACATGGGAAGTGCAACTAGGGTATGAAAGGAAACTCACAACAACCAATGCTTAAACTTTGATATTTCCTCCAATCTAATCCTTCAATTTTATAAAGCCAAAATATGAAGGACAATACAGATTTTGATGCACAAGAAGGATAAAATTAATTTATTTTGAAATTTGGTCTGCAGAAAATTATGGCAACTTCAAAAATTCATAACTCACTCAAAAATGCTCCAATTCACACAAATAAACTATGCACGGACTCAGAAAAATAGGGAGAATGCAATGATGTTACCCATTCATACAATGACCACCACAAGTGCCCTAAATAGCCAAAACACCAATTCGCCTAGGGTTTTGGGCTAGAAATTGCAGCAAAAACATATAGAAAAGAGTGGGAAATATAACAACAAACTTCTCTTCCAAACCCTTGACAAAAATCTGCAACCTTTATTCCTTCAACTGCTGAAAAGATACTGAAAATTACGGCTAACTCAATGATGCTCAATGGAATCCCTTGTGTAGAGAATCCTCACAAACTAGAGGAAGGGTTTTCGTCCTTCTCTAGACTCTAGGAGGGTTTTCGTCCTTAGAGAGAAAATGCAAGCCAAAATCTTTACACACAAATCTGAAATTTGATAATAAACAAGTGATGCCTCTTCTAAGCAAGTTGACTTGCTTATATAGAGAAGATGGCCCAACTAACCTCCTTCAACACCCAATCAGATTTGTCCCTTCATTTAATATTTTTCCACCCACTTTCCTTCCTAGTGCAAGTCACATTTTTCTAGAGTGGATAACTTTGGCTCATATGCTTTTGCTTTTTTTACTTATTTATTTTTAAGTTACTAATAAATTATTATAAGTGCATATAATGTTTCTTTTTATTTTATTTTTATTTTGCACTTTATAATAAAATATTATAACTTAAGTCACCCTTATTTTCTTCCCTTAGCCGTCGGGTAGACAAAATAGGCTAAGGGTCTTTGATTGGGAAGGGGATATTACAGTCCTCCCTTCCCAAAATTGCTTTCCCTCAAGAAATTCTAATTTTGTTTTGTCCAAGTGCCATGCACAATAGACAAAACATGTTGAAGTGATCCACAATCTGACCCCGTATTTTCAAGTGGGCTAAAACTTGTCACCATATAATCACAAGGTGCTCATATACATATACTTGGAACAATGATTCAACAAACTCCATATTGAAGACTTCTCCTTCAATCTTATCATGCATCTTATGATGGAAATAAATTGGAATAGGCAGCAATAAATAAGACACATTATTATGCTCTTCATACCTTTGAGTATCATCAAGGTCTTCACCATCCTTTGTCTTCATGATAATTTGACTTTGTTGTATCAATTCCTCATCATTTTTGTCAACAATGGGCTGAATATCATTATGAGTCAACTGCTGCAATAAATAAGATGACATACCTTTTTCCACACAATCCTCAACCCGTGCAATCTGCCCTCCTTGGAAAGAACTTTCCATGTTCCTGGCTGCCACAACTTGAGGAATACCATTCCTCATACCTTGCTGCCCACTAATTGAAGAAGTCTTTGCCTTGAACTCTTGTAGGTGTTGTTTCCCTTGAGCGGCTATCAATCTAGCAGCTCTAGCTCTTCTTTGCCACTCCTCACACCTTCTTTGAGTTTCCATTACATCCTCCTTGCTTGCATATATGAATTTCTTCTCATGTCTAATATTAATTTCTCTAGCAAGCAATGTTCTTTTCACTAACACAATTATTTTGCTCAATGGAAATCATACCTCTTGAAGCTTCTTCTTTCCCTTGCATGGTGGAATACACAATGGGTTGATTTCTCTCCAATTTTTGCATGTCATTTTTACTATCTTTTAACTCACAAAATCAGCTGAAGGTCAACATAGCTCTTACCTTGGGATTGAGTGTTGCATACTCTTTACCCCATGTTTCCATGTCATCTTCCTCGATTGGTTATTTGGTAGCTTTGAAAATATGCGAAGGCTTGGATGATGTGCTCATACTATTCATCCCCTTTATAGATCTACTCACTTCAGCAAAGGCTCCTATAATGGAGTCTCTTAGATCTCTCTAAGCATCCAACCAATAGGTTTGCAATTCCTATTGCCTCTAATGAACACTTTATTCAAATACCTCATCCTATATGTAGGAGGAACTCTCAATCACGCCCTTCCATGGTCACTTTCAAATCTGAATTTCAATTCCTCTCACAGTGGGAGGATTTCATGCTCGATACCACTGTAATGTCCCCAAATGGACATATTTTTCCCTAAATGGATTTTAGGCAAACCCCAACCACTAAATGCAACTTGTAGACAAAATACCAATAAAGTATCATGCAGATCTGAATTAAACATGGGAAGTGCGACTAGGGTATGAAAGGAAACTCACAACAACCAAAGCACTTAAACTTTGATATTTCCACTCCAATCTGATCCTTCAATTTTATAAAGCCAAAATATGAAGAAAAATACAGATTTTGATGCACAAGAAGGCTGAAATTAATTTATTTTGAAACCCCAAGTCTGCAGAAAATTATGGCAACTTCAAAAATTCATAACTCACTCAAAAATGCTCGATTCACACAAATAAACTATGCACGGACTCACAAAAAAATAGGGAGAATGCAATGATGTTACCCATTCATACAAATGACCACCACAAGTGCCCTAAACAGCCAAAACACCAATTCTCCCTAGGTTTTGGGCTGGAAATTGCAGCAAAAACATATAGAAAAGAGTGGGAAATATAACAACAAACTTCTCTTCCAAACCCTTGACAAAAATCTGCACCTTTATTCCTTCAACTGCTGAAAAGATACTGAAAATTACGGCTAACTCAATGATGCTCAATGGAATCCCTTGTGTAGAGAATCCTCACAAACTAGAGGAAGGGTTTTCGTCCTTCTCTAGACTCTAGGAGGGTTTTCGTCCTCGAGAGAAAATGCAAGCCAAAAGCTTTACACACAAATCTGAAATTTGATAATAAACAAGTGATGCCTCTTCTAAGCAAGTCGACTTGCTTATATAGAGAAGATGGCCCAACTAACCTCCTTCAACACCCAATCAGATTTGTCCCTTCATTTAATATTTTTCCACCCACTTTCCTTCCTAGTGCAAGTCGCATTTTTCTAGAGTGGATAACTTTGGCTCATATGTTTTTGCTTCTTTTTTTTTTATTTATTTTTAAGTTACTAATAAATTATTATAAGTGCATATAATGTTTCTTTTTATTTTATTTTTATTTTGCACTTTATAATAAAATATTATAACTTAAGTCACCCTTATTTTCTTCCCTTAACCATCGAGTAGACAAAATAGGCTAAGGGTCTTTGATTGGGAAGGGGATATTTCACATTACAGTTCCATAGAAACAAACTTTAGTAAGCTCAGGTGTCATTGTCATTTATAATATCTTGTTTACGTGTAACAACTAGATCTTTTTCCTATGCTTGATTACCAAAGATTGAGTACTATTGGGGCAATGCATTCTTTCACCTTTAACTTTGTAGCTACATTACTAGGAATTCATTTGTCTTGTTTTCTGGCTTGAATCAAAACTCATAACAAATCTATGCTTCCCAAATGATACACAAGCATATCTAATATAAATGCATCATAACAATTAAGAGATGGGAACTCCTGGAGAAAACAGCAGCAGGTAATAGCACCACCAAGTTTCATTAATTCTGTCAATGTCTGGCTAATCTTGATCGAATGGTACTAGTCACTCAGGACAACTCAACCTCTATAAAAGCCAATGCAGATCTAGAGGCACGGAGAAATTTTATATTTTAAGAAAATTCTTTTAAATCCAGTAGTGTGAGGTCTTTTTCATGACTTTTGTGTTGGCCCAATTGATAGTTAAATCTCTTCATGCCTCCAAACAATTGAAACTAGGGTACAATTAATAAAATTCAATATGTCTTAGAAAGAAAGAGCCAACATTACAATTCAGGAAAAAGGTCCAAGTTCTTGAGTAACAAAGCGTTTATGCAACAAAACAGCAAACTAAATACGTAAGCACAGAAAATACATACTTGCAAGCAGCATAAAGTTTCCCCAAAGAATAGCATCTTTCCATTTGCCAGCAAGCAGATCCTGTCAAAGAGCCCAAATACTTCGGTGCTGCTATGATACATGGTAAATATAACAGTACACCCTGTGCTGGCGAGTTTTTAAGCATCACCATCATCGATAGGGCAGACACACTGCAAGCCAAATAGATCAATATAATATGGGAGGAGAAAAAGAAATATGACTTGTACAACTGAAAAATCCATACATGTTCTGTGATCACAGTTTAAAAAATAGTTATTTCAATTAGAATGACTTAGTTGCAATCCTTCCAAACAAGAAAACAGCATATTCAATGTCCATCATATGGATGAAGTTATGAACAACACATTTACTTGATTCATGGATTTCATGCATAAGACAATACATGGCACTAGAATTTCTCATCACTGAAAAATGCATATGACTAACCAATCTAGGTGATAAAGTGGTTCATCTATAAACATAAACTGTGGGCTTGCAATCAGCTCCCTGGCAATTCTGACACGTCTCCTTTCGCCATGTGATAAACCCTTGCTGTGGAAATTACTTCCTATGCGTGAATCTGCATATTCCTGCAACGACATAGCTAAGATAGCATCCTCGACCAAAGCAGCCTTTTGTGTGCGAGAGATGAAACCTGGAAGTTGTAAAAGGGATGCATGGTACAGCATTTCTCGCACTGTAAGAGTGTCTATCAGTTCATCTTTTCTTCCAATATATGCCTATGGAGAAAATATAAATCATAAACATGAAAAATGTTAGTATAAGTTAACTGCAGCTTTTTTCCAAGCGAAACACAGTATAAAACCTGTTGATTAGAGATATTAAAATTTGTTTACGTTCAAAGCATGTAAAACATCCTTAATTTCATAATCTATGATGAAACCCTTTTTCAAACAATCAATATGCTGCAGACTGTGAACAAATGAGACAAACATCATACATTGACAAGGTATAAAACCTGTGAATTATAGATATTAAAATTTGTTAACATTCAAAGCATGTAAAATATCCTTAATTTCACAATCTTTGACAGAACCATTTTCCAAGCAATCAATATGTTGTAGACCATGAAAAGATGAGACAACATCATACAATGACAACTCCAAAATCAGAGTACATAAATGAAAGGTAAGAGATAAACAAAAATACAGTGGGAGTTAAGAACCAAAGACCCC
Source organism: Taxus wallichiana var. yunnanensis (assembly GCA_018340775.1). Classification (NCBI taxonomy): domain Eukaryota; kingdom Viridiplantae; phylum Streptophyta; class Pinopsida; order Cupressales; family Taxaceae; genus Taxus; species Taxus wallichiana. The sequence continues at coordinate 1,016,486,553 of CM031237.1, forward strand.
CTTCTCTGGAAAAGTGACCAAAACGGGTAACCTACCAGACTTCTACGCCAAAGGTAATGTGACACATTAGATGTGACTTACATCAATGGAAAATTCTTTCAATTGTGTGGATTTTTCAAAGAGGACAATTATACCCTGATACTATGTTGCACCCTGGGCTTTACCATAAAGAAGTTAAGGACTGCTTCATGTCTCTTGGGAAACACAAGTGGCTTGTGATCTTAATAAGGCATGAATTTTCTCTTGATCAAATAATGGGTATTGTGATCGTAATAAGGCATGAAATTGCTCTTGATCAAATATGGGGTAAGAATAGTGGTGTCCCCAAGATTTCACCATGAAATCTGGGACTACCCATTTTAAAAATTTGTTCTTTTCAAAGTAACGGGTCTATTTTGTGTTTGTTTTGCCTGCAGTTGTCCCCATTGCTTTAAGGTATCCCCAGAGAGTCATAAAAGCCAAATTCAACAAATACCCACATGCTAAAACTCACTCTATCCCTTTGCCAGGTTTTGTCTGAAAACATTTTATTTATTCAATAAATAAAGTTCTTTTAAAATAGTTTGTTCTGAGGTTAAACCCCATCGTGGATTTCCATGCCAAGTATTTCTTTCATCTCTGAATGGAGCATTCGCGCAAGGATGAGTTTTTACAAATTAGTTAATTGGCAAGTTATTTTCGAGCAATTATCCTGTGACTTCGGAAAGTTTTGTTTTTATTTCTTTCTTTTTGTCTGTGTTTTGGTTTTTCTCCGTTTTTCATCTGGCAATCCCCGTAGCCTATTTATTCTTCAGACCTTTTCCCGAGCCTAGGGTTTTGAAAAGCTATCCAGTGTTTTTAATTGCTAACTAATTTGTCTATAGGTGACCAGAACTCAAGATTCCTTCAGGAGATTGCAAGAGGTTGCTTGGTTCAAAAAGGTGCAATAATGGATTTTATGAAAATAAGGAAAATATTGCCACCAATGCGTAGAGCTCGAGAAAATATGCACTTTTGGAAAAAAACGGCACCTAAAACGGAGCCACGGAGTGAAAGTTATGGCACTTGCAAGTTTTTGCTACTACATCTTCCTGGACCCTTTCCAAAAATGGCAAATTTTATTCTATGCTTGTGTTTTCTTCACCGAAAATCCAAAAATGGAAAGAAATGTAGTCTTCATGCCAGTCGCAATTTTCAAAGTTGCCCTTCCATTTGAATATCCACACATGAGAACATAGAAGCAAGTCCTTGTGCAAGTCGTTGAAATTGGAGTTGCCCAACAAGATGGAATTTTACGTTTTCACTTAAGTGAAAAATGTAAAATAAAGAGCTTCCGCAAGTTGAAGTTTAACATTGCCCTTCCTTCATGTTTTTTACATTTTCACTTAAGTGAAAAACGTAAAATAAAGAGCTTGGCAGGTTGAAGTTTAACGTTGCCCTTCCTTCATGTTTTTACGTTTTCACATAAGTGAAAAATGTAAAAAGGAGCTTCGGCAGGTTGAAAAACATAAAATTGGAGTTGCCCGGCAAGATGGAGTTTAACGTTTTCATTTAAGTGAAAAACGTAAAATGAGCTTCCTGGAAGGTTGAAGTTTAACGTTGCCCTTCTTTCATGTATTTCACGCAAGCATTAGCCAAAAGTGCGACCCATTCTGGCATAACTAAATGCCTAAAAGCTGATTTCTTTTAATTGCCGGGAAGCATCCAGTTTTGGCGCCTAGGGTTGGAAAGGCTTCCTTTTATGGTGCATGTTGATGTGAGTGCACAAGTGAATAAAATAATATCTTTAGTTTGCTTGGCATGCAAGAAAAGTCTAAAAATAGAGGGCAACAGGCTTTATAATCAGATCTTGGTGAAGAAATTAGATATTCATGCTATGGACTACATACTTGTAAGAATTATTTGTAGGAATACTTCATGGTGCTCATATTGGTGAAAAGAAGGCAAAGTCAATGTCAGATACATTGAATATATCTTCAGAATCAGAAGGAGAAATTGCAGGTTCTGCACAAATAGATCCAACTCTCATATTTGCAAGGTATGGATGAGAAAAAAAAAAGATCTCACACTAAAGGTTGATTCGAAGAAATCTCAGTCAAGCGCTTCCATAAATCCAATTTGGTGAGAATCAAAGGAAAGGATTCAACAAAGCATGTGCGCAGAAAAACATCTCAAATTCAAGGCAAAGATATCATTAGGATCATGTAATGTCCCCATTTTGAAGACCCTTAGCCTATTTTTCCCCATGGGCTTTGGGATGTTGCAAGGGGAAAATTATATTAAATAATTAAATATTATTGCCGGGAGAGTGATTTTTATCATTTGAAATTAGAAAGCAATAATTATTTAATTATGAAGATTATTTAATTTAATTCCCAAAATATAAAATTAAATGGGGAATTAATTAAATAATATTTAGGTGGCTTTTAAAAATTAAAATCACCCTTTTAAAAAGGGGACGCCACACCTAGGAAAGATAAACTACTTTTATTAAATAAATTCCCTCTCCTAGGGATTTCGAATTTTGTGCCTCCTTGCTTATAAAAGGAGTGCTAGGATCATTGTTACATTTCATGTTATGATGAGATTTATTTGATACTCCATGCTTGGAGTTGGGATGCATGCCCATTGATATTTTCCTTCTCTCTCTCATGCTTGGGAGATCTTTGTAGCTGATCTTTGAATATCAAATTGAAGAGGTTATTTGTTTTGGTTGAATTTGCAAGTAGAAATCTGCATGTTTTTACTGTAGCGATTCACTGTAGCAGTTGGGTTTTGGGTGTGATCTCTTGCTCCTTGCATATCGATTTGGCTGATCTAATATTCCTTGTGATAGTGGTTTATGCTTGTTTGAATGGTTCACCCTGGTTCTATATGATATTATTCAGCTCCTATATTGCAGCGACTTGTTTATGATGTGTTTGGGGATTCATTTGAATGCAAATTCCAGCTAGTTAGGTGTGTGATCTTATTTCCCAAACTGCTGCGACTTCCTGGGGAAGTGATTTGAATATTTTAATGCATGATTGAAGTGCTAACTGCCCAGCGACTCTTTCATAATCGTTGTGGGCTGTTTTGCATATATTTCTGGGTGATAAGCGACCAGCCTTTTGTCTATTTTCATGTTATATATTGCAGAGATTTCCTTTCATGGTATTGAGGTCTGATTTAGATGTATTTACTGCTGTGAATCGATTGAATTAGTGCAAGGGTTTTGTAATGCAATTGTTTAGTGGATAAGGTTGGTAGTGAATTTCACGCTTAAAGACCTGATCATTCCTTGCCCAGCGACCTCATCTAGAGGGCCATATTGATTAATAATTGATCTGATCTCCCCCTCTAAAACAGCGACCAACCTGGGCATGTTTGGTAACTATTTTGGTGCATTTTTAGAAGCCAATCGATTGGTATTCTCTGCCTTATTTGCAGCGATTGGTTTGAGGCATGTTGGGTAGTAAAATACTGTGGATAATGATCTAATTATTGCCTTAATGATCTGCTGTTGCAATTCCAGTTTTGACGTCTGATTTTGGGAGTGAACATTGACTGATTATTACATGTTTGGAATAATATATCTGCCCAGTAAATTGATAGCTGTATTTCAAATAGCTTCAGTAACTTATCTTGGATGTTTGGAATGCATATTGGGGCCCTATGATAGCCAGTGATTTGCATAGTTGTTTAATGGTATGTTGGAGCTCCATAACAGCAAACCATGGTAGGAAGTAATCTGAGTATTGGGGCATGCTTTCACCTTCATTGTAGCAGTAGTTTGAAGCTCGATTGCATATCTCTTATGACTAAGGCATCCTCATATAAGCAGCTGGAAGTTATATATTTTTGTGGTGCTCTAAAGACTGATTTCTGAGTATGTTTGGAGTATTTAATAATCTTCAGGGGCAGCAGTCAGTATAGTAGCAGTGTTGATAACAGGGGTTAGCATTAGAAGTTTAGATCTGATTTGTATGAGAATTAATTGCTAACTAATTAGTAAAGGCCATTAAACCCTTGTCTTGGGTTTATTGAGTCATCTATTTGATTGGTTCAAGTAGTTTTTGACTGAGTCTTGCTAATTGCATTTCATTGGAGTAGTGAAGGGTTGTTGATTTGCATATTTCCCATTGATCCCAAAGTTGGGACATTACAGATCATTCATGAGGCAGAGGTGCAATACAAGTTGAATCAGCATGCAGAGTATGGAAGAAGAACAAGACGGGAGTGTTGCAACAACTTTCTTCTAATTTCTTCTCCTCTTTCTTCTTCTTTCTCTTATTTTCTCCGACAAAGTAATTGAGTAATCAATTAAATTGTAAAACTTAAGTGATTGGTTTAAAAGCCATTACTTCAAGTTACTGGAAGAAGTCAATTACTTGGAAATAGGTGGCAGACATGCAAAATAGAAGGTTTTATTTTCAGTTGTAAGGCATGTATGTCATGCAAAAAGAATTCTAGGGGAAATACTACCAACTGTTTCCTTTACGGCTTCCACATGCGGCAATTCATTGAAAGTTTCCTATTTGTAATTTGCCCTCTATACACTATAAATAGAGGAAGAACCTACAGGTTAAATGATCACAACTTTGCTAGAGCATTCTAGAGTTTTCAGACTTTGTGTTGTAACCCTTGATGTTGTTTCTGTGAAAGTTGAGGAATTGAATAGAGGTGGATTTCCGGAGAACTTTGTGTCAACGGTGCTTTGCTTCTTACTTCTGTGTGGATCTTAGATAAACTTTGCATTATCTGAGATTTAGATTAGAAGTTTTCCTTTCTTTTACTTTTGAATATTGTGAGATCTATTTGTTTATTTTATCGTGTATGAGGCCAACTCTGAAAACTATTGGTTGAATTACATATCTTCCTTTCTTCTTTCCCAAATTCCATTATTTCCCCCTTCTGAAAATACTTCATAAACAGATAATTGCTTACTTGTTGCAAAATTGCTTAGCTATGGTTCATGAGCTTTGTAATTAAAGTAAAACCCTATGAAATAGTTATTAGGATTCATACTTACTATATTGATAAACATCTTACATAGGAGCCTCACCGGTAAATGAGGGAGATTTATCTCATGATTGCCTAGGTTTTTATTGTGCTGCGAAAAATCTAGCCAACAAATAGCTTATATTTCCATATAGTGATAATATGTGTACGATTGAAAAAGATACTATATGAAAGTTATACGACTGAAAAAAAGATACTATATGAGAGTTATTTAATGTCTTTTATCAAAATATGTGCTATGTCCTAAACCACTTGCAATTGCTTGCTAAATATACATGGTTGGATTGGGGAAGAAAGTCCAATACCACTATTTTAGTCTCTAGGTGCTAATGATTTTATTTGGCATTCAAGTAGATTATGGTTTTTGACCATGTACACACCCTAAGGTCTCTCTTTACTTTAAATGTATTGGCAGCCCAATGTAAGCTCTTGTGAGGTTTATAACATTGCCATTATTAGTACTTTGATGATAATATTTTGACTGATCTTAGACTATTGAAGTTTTGAACCTATTGCACTCAAGGCAGTGGTATAAATAAACTGATTGTTTTTCAATGCCCCAAAGGAAGCCCACATAACCAACAACTTATTTCAATAAATTTCTAGAATGTTGATATTGATAATCAAGATTCTATGCTTGTGGATTTAGAGATGGACACCTACAAATTTTCATTTCAACCTCGACCCATCCGGTCAACAAATGGCAATACCATAGCTTATGTATGACATGAACAGGAAATGATGCAAGTGTCCAAGAATGACATTATGTGAGATGCGATTGTTTGTGCCTACTCTCATGAGCGATTCCAACCTTGTAGATGATATCCATTACAAAAATGCAGCCTCTTATCATGCTAGTTGAATATCAGCAATTTCTATATTGAAATTTGAAACTAAAATTAAACATGTTTTTCAAGCATATGACAAGGACTAAATTTAAAAACTGGTTGAAGGATTCTTAATTCCTCTCAATCATTTTAAGTAAATTAATAAAAAGAGATAATTTTCAAACATGAGGTCAGTTATGCTTCTAATAGGTTTAAAATGTAACTCTTGTTTTTCCAACAATTCCTAACACTAACCAATAAAGTATATTGTCTATTTTTGTCTTACCATGACCAAAGTTGACACACACGCCTGAACAATGATTTGACTCCAAATTGTAATGTCCCTTTCTAGGGCTAAAACTGAAAATAAGGGTTTGGCCACAACCCAAATGAATCAAATCGAAAATACACCATCAACCAACAAGCATCAATCTGAAAATGATTGGAAACACACTTTAACCCTATTTGAGCAATCAATAATCAGTCCTTTAGGGCAGCGAACTGTATAGGCACTTCAAATCATCATACAACCATGCAATAACAACTGAAAATGCTTCTAAATAATTATTTCAAGCACGGCAACATTTATCCATCCAAATTACATCAAAATAATAGAGAAAATAAGAGATTACACCCAACTGCAATTAATTTTATGACAGCAGCAAGGAAGCCACAAACAAGGGCTAAAAATAGCTCATAAACCTCTCAAAAATCACCAAATTGTAGATTCCAACCTTATAAAATATGAAGAACAATAATATCAACTCAAATTGTCCAAAAGTGCCCTAGATGATATCAAACCCTTCACCCAAGCAAGTCGCCTAGGGTTAGAAGGGAAGAAATAAATATGAAATCCTCCTTAAAGCTCACTTGTGACCTCCATATGAAGCCACCAATGCACAAATGAGGGTTTCCGTCCCCAAGTGTGATCCTATTGAAGGGTTTCATCCTCAATAGGTGACCAAGGAAGGGTTTTCGTCCTTCAATGGCAAGAAGAGAAGCTACACTAGCTCCAACTCCAAGTAAATGTCAAAATAGATGAAAGATGATAATACTCCTCCATTTGATCCTCCTTAAGTACCCCTTCTTTGCGCCAAGGATGAATTAGAGGCCCAATCCTTATGGCCGACCTCCTAATGCACTTTTTAATCTTCCCTTGAGAAAATTGACCTCATAATGAAGAAATATAAATTCTCCTTGCTTTGTTTGACAAGTCATCTTCCCCTAGTCGAACCATTCCAATGCCATGATTAGTAAATAAAATAATTAATTATGAAGGTACATCACTTACAACCATGGTAAGTTCCCTCCCTTGCTCCTTCCTTGATGCCCACGGGAAGAGGAATGGGCATAAGGTCTTCCATAGTGACTAGCTTGGAAAGGGGACATACATTCACCAATCACTGCATTGAAATCCAATCTCTTTTAAGGGGGAAATAGGTGAGTCATATTGTAAGGCAGCAATATAATGTCTCTTTTTCTAAATTAAAAGTAATTAATAATATTTAAGTAGGGCCCATCCAATTCTTATGTTGGAACAACTTCATATTTGTTGGCTAGATTTTCTCACATAACTGAAAACCTAGCGATCATGGATAAATCTCCTCTGAGGAATTTATTTCTTAGTATCATGGTGAGGCTCCGTGTAAGATTTTGTCAATTATATTTCCAAAAAAGTATCTAAATTCTGTTGGTTTTACATTTTGTGTAGCTCATGGACCATAACTAGGCAAGTTTTCAACAATTCACTTGAACCGATTTTAAACTTGAGCGCCAAAATTGTGCACATCGCCTTCACCTCTTTAAGTGGCAGCAATATGTGCAAGAAAGGGAAATAATCTTGAAATGCAGAAAATACGAGAAGAAAGGAAAGTAAGATGCATACCACTTACAACCATAGAAGAAGTGAGATTGATTACATGCAAATAACATAGCGAAACAAATAGATCTTGAAATACCTTTCCCCAAGCCATGAAATTTCATTATAAATGTGCAAAGGTTTTACTTTAAACTTAGAGATCTAGATCTAAGACAAACACAAAGTTTATAGTAAAGAGATGATAAAAAAATGCACATAAAATAATTAAACAAATGCACCGTTGACACAAAGTCTCAATAGGAAATCGCGATCTTCTCTATTCCTTCACTTGAGATAAAAATCTATCAAGGGTTTCATGTGGCTCAAAGTTTGGAACACAAGAATGTTGATTACAAATTCCGATCCTTTAACCCTAGGTTCTTCCTCTACTTATAGTGTGTAGAGGGGAAATTACAAATGGGAAAGCTCGTTGAACAACTAGAACATGAGAAGTAGTAAAGGGAACATTTGGCAATCATCTTCCTAGAATTCCTCTCTTAAGTAACATGCATCAAGAGTTTAAGCCAAAATTGTGCAAATATGTCACCTATCTCAGAAATTTAAAAATCTTTTCCAAATAACTTAAAGTAATGGTTTTTAAACCAATAACTTTAATCTTACATTTTCATCTGGAGGAACATAGGAAATAAGAAGAAAGAGAAAAGAGGTGTCATTACAAACATTGCCTACACTTTCTTTTTGTTCGATATGAATATACTTGACCATCAAACATTGTAATTCAACATCTTCCCATTTGTTTTAACACATAGCCACTCTCTTTTGCATTCTCAAAGCTTGAAATTGGAATTTTACCCTCGAACAAAGCAAGCATTAGTGGGTGTTAGCAAATATTTTTTAATGCTAATTCACCCAAGGTGCCCATACCCCTCAACATTTTACCCCGCAAGGCAGCCCGAAATCCCATGATCCACTTAATCAAGCTTTGATAATGGGATTATTTACCCTGAAATTGAATTTATTTCTTAAGAGAGGTATGGCAAGCAATAAATTCCCGCACGCCTCTGAATGGCTTCATCAATTTATCAGTTTTCATATAAAATCCCAATGAATAAATGCAGCCCACATATGCCTCATACCCAAAGAATAAAACTTCAACCGCCTTACTAAATAATTTTTCCAAAATTCATGCCCCTGGAATGCTCTCTTAAACTTCTCCCATCTCATGTTTTTTCGGGCCAAAAAATGGGGAATCGCATCCTTTTTCATATTGTCAAAAGATAGCAAAGCCCAAAACTTATTCCCTTGATCTCATAGGAATAATAACATATTCTTGGAGTTAAAACTCCTTAAAAATAAGGAAATTGAAAATTTCTAACGGTATTTCCCCCTTTTCATCAATCCACATGTAAAAACACAACGACAATTTGCTATTTTTCAATGCTAGCACAAACTTAAAGTAATGGTTTTTCCAATAACTGTAACGAGTGTATCTTAGATAAAGTATCCAAATGACTTTTTCAACTATACTTCAACTATGTTCCCTTGTTTTAACATTCTTTTGGTTCTAAATTAACAACCCTCTGCATAGGCTTTACCTTCTGAAGGGCCCATAGCCTCAACAACCTTTAGTCTATGAGATGAAAGGTATGGCGGCTTCATCCTCGTGCATATTCTAAATTCCTTGAAGTGGTATTCTTTTGAATCTGCTCTGAAGCTTGGTGAATGATTTGCTCTTTCCATTGAGCAATAGCTAACCTGGTCAGTCCCATGCATCTTCCACCTCTTTAATCAAATGATTACTCACTGCATGTTCACCACAAAAATCTTCTATGTGCTAAAAACCTTTACCGGAAGAGGAAGGTTTCTCCAATTCATTTGGTATTCAACAAATTCTTGAATGAATGATCAATCACATAGCTCTGAGGAAACAAATGATTACTGAAGCTTGGCTTTCAACCTTAGCAATTTCGAAACTGAAATTTTGAAGCATTTATAATGTCCCCTTCTTAAGACAAGTTAGGAATTAATACAAATCTGATCACACCCAACTGAAAATAATTAATTTTCAAACCATGCAACCTACAAAGCAAACTTTAAAAATCCATATCTTTGGCTAGAGAAGTCCAAATGAGCTGAAATTTTGGATAATAAACCACAAAAATATGAAGAACAATATGCAAAAATCATTTTGCACAGCCAACACGAAACCCTAATTTTGCCCTAAAAAGTAGGTCGCCCATTACATTTAAGGCACCAAAACTACTCCAAAAATTATAAAATTACTTGCTCCTTATTTCTCCTAATTTCTACAATCCAATCCACTATTATTAGACGGATCCCAAAACAATAGATCTGAAATAAATATCAATTTTTCATACTTAGAAAAGCAAATTGTGCAAACAGCTGAAATATTCAAAAATTTATAACTCCTTTAATATCCCATATTTTCCCCTCAAATAAAATGAGAGATAATTCTATAAATTAAGATCTTGCCAAAGAACTAAAGATCTGAATTTTATGATAGCCGAAAAACTCTCCAAAACAGCCCCCAAAATCCTAAACCCAACATCTTCCCAGGGTTGGAATAAATTTATTGCATTAAAATCAGATCATAAAACACTCAACAATCATCAATAACATCCAAATATCCTCCTCAAATAAATGCGCCACTCATCCAAACAAGTTGCCAATGCTAGCAAGCATAAATCAAACAAAGAACATACTTCAACACAAGAGAACTCAACAAATGGAACAAGAGAGAATACTTCAATTGATCAAACCAAACTCACTAACTTCCCCTCGAACGAGAGAGAGAGAGAGAGAGAGAAGAGAAAAAGCTTTAATGGGCATGTATCCCAACTTCAAGCATGGAGTATCAAAATAATTTAATCATAACATAAGTCTCCAAATGAACCCAAGCTCTCCTTTTATAAATAAGGAGGCACAAAATTCAAAATCCCTAAGAAAGGAAATTATTAAATAAAAGCAGTTTATTGTCCCTAGGTGTGGCATCCCTTTTAAAAAGGGTGAATTTTAAAATTTAAAAGCTACCTAAATATTATTTAATTAATTCCACTTTTTAATTTGCGTTTTGGGAATTTAATTTAATTAAATACATTACTTGCTCCATAAACATTAAATAATTAAATAAATATTGTTTTATAATGTCAAATGATTAAAATCACTCTCTAGAAAATATTATCTAATTATTTAATACAATTTTCCCCTTACAACATTCCAAAGACCCACGGGGTATGATAGGCTAAGGGTTTTCAAAAATGGGGACATTCTGACCTTCTCTTTGTCAAGCTTAAGGAATAAAGCGTCATTAGTGTCTGTGTATCCTACTTTAATCCTTCTGTGGTAGTTTGACCTATTGGCACTTTGGTCACTGCTATATCAAGCTGCCGTGAGCTCTCCCTTGTGCTTTCCTTCTGTTGGAACCGATAACTCAGTGAACTTTTGTCCTAATTCTTCAATAATCAACCTAGAAGTTATTTTGGCAACTTTAGGTCTTCTATCTCTTCCGCCCAAACTCAAGAGCAAGTTGAAAGTCGTGTTCCTCCAGGTTGATCTCTCTCTCGGCCACGGGATTGTCTGCAAAGCCAACCATGATGAAAAGTTGCTTCTCGGGAATGAGAAGTCATTGAGTGCACCACCATCTCATGCTTGATTCTGCTCTATCTAAATTTGCCATCGTGTTGTGACTGCCACCCTCTGAATTGTCCAAAGACAATGCTTTTTCAAACTCCGCCATTTGTGCTTTCAACTTCTCCGAGGAGAGGTGAAGATCTGAGTGGTTGAGGAGAAAATACAAATGACGTTGGATTCAACGAAGGAACGACAAGATCTCTCTCGGGGTTCGGGGGCTGCCAAAGTTGAAAGTTGATGATCTTTGAGAGAAGTTTGGAACTAGCACAATGTTTGTAGATTTGGCCTTCTCCTGTGCGTGAGACTTCTTGTGTACTTTGAGTTTCTCTAGCCTTCTGCTACTTTCACCTTCGTGCTTTCTTTTGCTGGAGTCTCCTGCGGTAAAATTACTTGTGATCTGATTCATCAAAGCTTCATCCAGGCAATACCCCTTTGTCAACAACCAATTTGAGGTGTTAACCAGAACCGCAAAAGATCTTTCCTCAATCATCTCAATCGCACCACCTATCTGAAGGCAGCTCTATCCCTCCCATCTGATGATATGAGTCAAGTATCACATGCCCATCATCTGCGAGATCTGCAGGTATCTGTGCTAAACCATAATCAGACACTTGTTGCGTCGATAACCTGCTGAAGTCTTTCTTCCTGACTTCATACTCGTTTCTGCACTTCATCCAAAAGTCTTCCAACGAAGGTACATGTGAGTATTCTTGGGAGATTGTCTTCTTCGCTACCCCATATGGATCAAAGTTTAGCCCGCTGGCTGGGAAGAACTCATGCTCATATTCAGAAAACATTTCAGCTTCGATTCCTCTAGCTTTGTGGATGCTCTAGCAGCTGTAATAACCCACTGTGACCGGAAAGAAACCCATAGACTTGTGCCACTTTGATTGTAAGTCATGCATCTCCACGAGCTGTTACTTGCACAACTCCATGATGACCCACTTGTCGCTTGGATACCTCGGAAACTTAACTGGTTCTCCTGAAAAGTTGGTTACCCTGAGATACGTGAAGTCTGCAAACTGGATGAAAATACAACCATGCTGGGATACAACTTCCCAAGCTTCTTTGCTTACCCTGTTGGTCTTCAGATCACTATTTAATTTGTAGATGAATCCATAGAAGAACCCATCATTGACCACCTTGTAATCTTTGTGGCATTCAAGAACTGTCAACTGTGGGAAGCACTCAAAAATAGGATCTTTCGCCAGTATGCCCCGTCTATCCAAGCTTGGAAAATATACCCTGTGAGGTTGTTGCATATACCAGGTATGAAGTCATTTTGAAGTTGTACGTCCGCCTCACACTCCGGAGTTGCTCACCGATGTTGTCACTGATGATCTCCGCCCAATTGATTATCGAATCAACTCTGTTGATCTCAATGGTCCTCACGAAAGCATACATCCATGAGCGGAAGTTGTGAGTATTGGCTTCTCCACTTAACCTGCAAAGCAATTTAGTAATATCATCCACCTCCTGCACCAAATTGGATCGCGGAAGAGTCCTCGAGAACTTTGATGGAGACCTGGGCTTCTTCATATATCTACTATTCATTATGCCCACGCAATTTGCTTTGTGTTTCTCTTGTCATTGCCTTGATCCAACAAAGCAATCACCAACATGTTAATCTTTAGACAATAATAAATAAAGCGTGCATCCAACTGATTATTGTCTTTCCCGCAACATCCGAATTGTTTTGGAAAGAGGATGATATGATCTTGCACACTCCATAACAAATTCGAACCAAGTGGCCATGGACTGGAAATGCTTTCGATGCTTGAATAATTCCACTGCTTTTTATTGCCCGCATGAGAGATGTCTTTTCGGCCCTAGATCTGAATTAATTCGGAGATGGGTTCAAGGCCTATGTTTGTGTTCGTTGATATCAACAAATCGGAAGCTATGCATGATTCTCGTTGATCCTTCTCTTTCATCACGCTTCATTATGGTGGAGCAATCTTTGTCTAAACAATCTTTTGTCGAGTTCTTTTTCTTTTAATCTACCTGAAATTCTTTATAACTGGATCAATTTGTGCAGATCTAGCAATTTCTTCGATTGGAAAATATATTCAATGTACCGACATTGATTTGAACTCCCTTTTCTGTATATGAACACCGTAATGAATACCGCAATTATTTGAGACAAAGATGAAGTCAGAGCATGAATACTTGATTTCTATCACCAAAAATCTGCATATAAAGTCTGCTGCCCTAAAATTTGAGGTTTTGTTTGCATGCAAAGCAAGCATAAATATTTTTAAATTCACCTGGACACTTATACCAACATGCAGATAATTATCATAGCAAAAATCAAGCTATTCCAACCCTAGGCGCCAAACCTTGAAGCTTCTGGCAATGAAAAACACCTTTTGATGCACAAAACCTCCTTTCCTTGGCGCCAAAACTGTCTGGGCTGCAATCCTTAGCAAAAAGAATTAATTGCTTCTTCATTATGGCAGCCCATGCTTATATAACCCTCAACATACTATTTTTAATAATTGCCCTTCCTATTCTGGCAATTTAATTAATAAATAATCATGTCTATTCACCCAAATTGGGCGCCCAATTATGCATGTTGCTGGTTGCTTTTAAATAAATTTATTTTATTTATTTTTAGCATGCATCCTTCAGTTCTCTTTGGCTTGTCTTCTTGCATTGACTTTTCTTCCATACATGGCGCCAAAATTAGGTGAAAAAGCCATAAATAAATATCATTAAATACATTGTTTAATGCCAAGGTGGGTCGCACTTTTTGGCAAGGGTGATTTCTAAAAATAAGAAGTCAACTTTGATGGGAATTTCTACCCTGCACTGCAGCTCCAAAAATCCCTCTTCAACTTAAGTTATTTGACTTTCATAATGGGAATTTTTACCCTGCAAGGCAGGTAAGAAATTCCCGCCTGCCTGCCACTGCCGAAATTCCCCAGCAAATTAAAACATCTCCCAAAAAGTGCGACTTGTATTGAAAATAGCTTCCTTTGATAAAGTGTGACTTGCATGGGTGAATAAACCTCTTTGGTGGGAAAAGTTAGCTTGTTAGGCAAGCAAAAATTCCCATCGGTGCTTTAAGTGATTTTTCTTTATTTTATAATGGGAATTTTCACCCCGAGGTAGGTAAAAATTCTGCGCCCGCCACCTCTAATTTTCCCATCGCAGACTTTATTCATTTTGCATGTGCTTTATCCTTCTTGAGTCTATTTCTCGGACTTTCCTTGACAAACGCGCCAACTCTACTTTCTTCTATTTATAGATCGTTCGGAATCTCTGCTAACTCCTAAAATTTGCTGTCGTGCGCAGACCTTGCACCCGATGTCTCTCCATCTTCCACGCAAACCTTCACGCACTCATCTTATACTTGTACTATTTTTGTCCTCGCACATACTCTGCGCGTTTCTTCTTGGTCTCTTGGTATCTTTCTAAGGTTCACGCGGGCACTCCTATCGCAGCCTTCTTGACGGCCTCCACGCGTGGCTCAGACTTAGCCACTTTCTCATCCCAACATATCTACACTATGTGGTCGGTCATAGATAGGATCCCTACATTTAACAACCCGAGTTGGGAACCTCTCTTTTACCCATCATACAATAAATACTTTTAGTCCCATCAATACACCCAATACCTTATTGTCAAATAGATTTGCTCCCATCCATTGGAAGGTTAAAGGCCAAATAGTTGGATTCCCAAGACTTTTCCATGTGTCCACTAAATGGTGTTCATTAGGTTTTTTTCCAAGTGTCTCCATATGGACTATTATTGGTTTTCGGAGTTAGGTTCATCGTGAAGAGCTTGGGATCACTATGGGTTCATCCTTTTGCTTTTGGTTCTCCCTATTGTCGAGCATTATCCCTAGCATAAGGTGTGTCATTACTTGCTCCATGGCGAGGCATTTTCAAGAAATATTATTACTAGTGCATTGTTGAATTTAGGCATACTTTGTGATAAATCCACTACCTTGACAAACGTGGTAATTTGCAACTCTTGCCTCGCGATTGCTTTGCCTAACTAAAGTTGACTACTCACCATAGTTGTGTGACCATGCAACTATCATCGTTCTTCAGCTATGGCCCTCTCAACTTCCACCATTGTTTCAACCAATGTTTTGTTCTCTATTCATGGGTTAAGGTAATTAGTTTTCTTGTGCTTTGGTGATTGAGATGACCTCGTCCTCATCTACATCAATCATGTTGACATTCACTTGCTTGCACGCATTGTCATCGTTATGATCTATGGGCCCAATATTTGCAAAGGCATCCGATGTTGTTTTGATTAATAGGAAATATCTTGTGAAATGTCCCCACTAATTACACCATTGTACAATGGGCTGTCACTAGGAGTTGTCTTGAATCCGGCTCTCGCAGCCACTATTATTTTGACATCGGTAATTCTATGGGAGTGTGGAGGATGGTATCGATTGCTCTTGTTGTGCCAAAAGTACTTGGGTCTCTGTTTTCGTAAACTATGCGAGCAATCCCTACATAATGTCCCTTTTTCTAAATTAAAAATATTTTAAGTTGGGCCTAAACAAATTCTTATTTTAGGACAACTTCATATTATTATTATAAAATAAAAATATGGTTAAATGCTCTTATGAGGTTGGTCTTCTTAAGGGAAGATTAAAAAAGTACATTGGGCTTCTAATAACAACACAAACATTTATGGCAGCATCCTTCAAGAAACATGGGTTATAGTTCTCATTACCCATCTTCATCCCCACCATGCCATTTTGGTTCATAGCATCTTGATCAGCAAGGTAATATTTGTTTTGCTTACCCTTAGTGAATTCTTCTTCCAATAACGAGCACCTTGCTGTCCGAAAATTTCGACTAACTCCTTATCCTTGTCTCCAAGTACAACACTTGGCTCCCAAGAGTGTCTTATGAAGTGTGAGCATTGACCCTCCACACTTTTGTTAGAGTGCACCACATGCCCTAAATGACTCTTTTCTAGTGCATACTTAACAATTAGGGGCTGAATATTCTTATGGCATGCATGTTATACTTTGAAAACATGTTGGCTTGATTTTTTACACACCTGAAAATCTAAGCAGCCATAAGATAAATCTCCCTCATTTACCGGTGAGGCTCCCGTGTAAGATTTTGTCAGTTATATGTCCTAATATCTATTTGTTGGTATTACTTTAACTATGTAGCTCATGAACCATAGCTAGACAGTTTTGCAGCAAGTAAGCAGCTGTAAAAGAAAGGAAAAATCTACAGAAGAGGAAAATAATAGGAAACGGGGAAAGGAGAGAGGATGTGCAACCCAATCAATAGTTTACAGAGTTGATCGCATGCACATAGATTAAAACAAATAGATCATTAAACACAGAATTCAAAGCAAAGGAAACTTTCAGATCTAGATCTAGAATAACACAAAGTTTATGAATAGATCTAGAAATAAATACGAGACGAATGCACCGTTGACACAAAGTTCTCCGGAAATCTCCTCTCTATTCCTCTGCTTGCAAAAAGCTATCAAGGGTTTCAGCTCAAAGTCTGGAACACAAGAATGTTGATTACAAATTCGATCCTTTAACCCGTAGGTTCTTCCTCTACTTATAGTGTGTAGAGGGGAAATTACAAATGGGAAACTGCAACTGAACTAGAACATGAAGAAGTAGTAAAGGGAACATTTGGCAGTCATCTTCCTAGAATTCCTCTCTTAGTGACATGCATCAGGAGTTTAAGCCAAAATTGTGCACATCTGTCACCTATCTTAAAGAATTTTCCAAATAACTTAAAGTAATGGTTTTTAAACCAATAACTTTAATTTTACATTTTCATCTGGGAACATAAGAAATAAGAGAAGGAAGAAGAGAAGAAAGAAGATCTGCCAGCTGTAACACTTATACTTTCTTTTTGTTCTGATATTGAATATACTTGTCAAACATGTAATTCAACATCTTCCCATCTATTTTAACAATAGCATCTCTCTCGGTTGAATCAGAACAACCCTCTAGATAAAGCAACAGCGTTAGCCTTCACTTTCTCTAAACCAGGCCCATATCCCTCAACATCTGCCTGAAGCTTTATGAGTCTACCAATTGAATCCATCGTGAAAGGTATGGTGGCTTCATCAACTTCTTTCCGCACAACCAGCATAAATTCCTCATGGGAAGCAGGTAATTCATCTGGGATGCTCACCGGCACTTCTCCCATCTTACTCTCCAGCAACTACATCCTCTTCAACATGAGTTTGAGGATCTCTACGCGGAAGGAAACTGAAATTTCTAACTGCTTCCCCTTTTCTACCAATCCGCCAGGCACAATCTACTCTGCAATCAACACATCCTTTGGCAACGAGTGTATCTTAGCCAAAGTATCCAGATGACTTTCAAGCAACTATGTTCTCATCTTCTATCTGTGTCATCAGTTCCTTTAGCTGAGATATTGCCTGTGCATGTTCTCCAATTCAGCCAGTATTGGTTCGAATTGCTCTAAAGCTTGGTGAATGATTTGTTCCTTCCAGTGGGCAATAGCTTTGACTTGGTCCCCTGCATCTTCTACCCTCCGCATCGATGATCATTCACCTGCTCATGTGTTAGAATGGGCTAAGAGGAAGGGTTGCAACCTTAGAATGATCTCGCACACTGGAACACCGCTTTTAAAGCTTGGATCTCTTAGCCTTCTCTTTGTCAAGCTTAAGGAATAAAGCGTTCATTAGTGTCTACATGTATCCTGCTTTAATCCTTCTGTGGTAGTTTGACCTATTGGCACTTTGGTCACTGCTATATCAGCACCGTGAGCTCTCCCTTGTGCTTTCCTTCTGCTGGAACAAATAACTCAGTGAACTTTTGTCCCGATTCCTCAATAATCAACCTAGAAGTCATTTTGGCAACTTTAGGTCTTCTATCTCTTCCACCCAAACTCAGGAGCAGTTGAAAGTCGTGTTCTTCCAGGTTGATCTCCTCTCTAGCTTCTAGGATTGTCTGCAAAGCCAACCATGATGAAAAGTTGCTTCTTGGGGAATGAGAAGTCGCCGAGTGCACCACCATCTCATGCTCTGACTCCGCTCTATCGGAATTTTGAATCGTGTTATGACCGCCACCCTCTACGGATTGTCCAAAGATAATGCTTTTTCAAACTCTAGCCATCTCGTGCTTTCAACTTCTCGCGCATGGATAGGTGAAGACCTGAGTGGTCGAGGAGAAAATACAAATGACGTTGGATTCAAAGGAGGAACAACAAGATCTCTCTTGGGGTTCGGGGTTGTTGAAGTGTTATGAGTTGATGTTGGAGAAGTTGGAACTAGCACGATAGCTATAGATTTGGCCTTCTCCTGTATGTGAGACTTCTTGTGAACTTTAAGCTTTTTCAGCCTTCTGCTGCTTTCACCTTCGTGCTTCCTCTTGTTGGAGTCTCCTGCGGTAAAGTTGTTTGTGATCTGATTCATCAATGCTTCATCAGGCAATAACCCCTTTCACAAGAAACCAATTGAAGTGTTAACCAGAACTGCGGAAGATCTTTCTTCAATCATCTGGAAGCCACCAATGTTTTCCTGAAGAGTAGCTCTATCTCCTCCCATCTGATGATACGAGTCAAGTATCACATGCCCATCATCTGTGAGATCTACAGGTATCGTGCCAAACCATAATCAGACACTTGTTGCGTTGATAACCTGCTGAAGTCTTTCTTTCTGACTTCATACTCGTTCCTGCACTTCATCAGAAATCCTCCAACGAAGGCACATGTGAGTATTCCTAGGAGATTGTCTTCCTCGCTACTCCATATGGGTCAAAGTTTAGTCGTGCTAGGAAGAACTCAGGCTCATACTCAGAAAACATTTCAGCTTCGACTCCTCTAGCTTTGTGGATGCTCTGGCAACTGTAGTAACCCACTGTGACTGGAAAGAAACCTGTAGACTTGTGCCGCTTTGATTGTAAGTCATGCATCTCCACGAGTTATCTGCACAACTCCATGATGACCCACTTGTCGTTTAGATACCTCGGCAACTTTATTGGTTCTCCCGAAAAGCCAGTTACCCTGAGATAGGTGAAGTTTGCAAACTGGATGAAAATGCAACCATGTTGAGATCTGACTTCTTCTTTGCTCACCCGTTGGTCTTTAGATCACTATTTAGTTTGCAGATGAATTCATAGAAGAACCCATCGTTGACCGCTTTGTAATCTTTGTGGCATTCAGGAACTATCAACTGTGGATAGCACTCAAAGATAGGATCTTTCGCCAGTACACCCTATCTATCCAACTTGGAAAATATACCTGCAAGTCTGCTACATATACTGTATGAAGTCATTTTGAAGCTGTAAGTCCGCCTCACACTCGCAGTTGCTCACCGATGTTGTCACTGATGATCTCTGCCCAATTGATTATTGAATCAGCTCTATTGATCTCAATAGTCCTCACGAAAGCATACATCCATGAGCGGAAGTTGTGAGTATTGGCTTCTCCACTTAACCTGCAAAGCAATTTAGTGATATCATCCACCTCCTACACCAAGTTGGATCGCGGAAGAGTTCTCGGGAACTTTGATGGAGACCTGGGCTTCTTCATATATTTGTTGTTCATTATGCCCACGCAATCTGCTTTGTGTTTCTCCCATTTGTTGCTGCATCCAGCATGCTAATTGCAATCACCACCATTCGTGTCGGAATCTTCAGACAATAATTGATAAACTGTGCATCTAGCCTAATAATTGTCTTTCCCACAGCATCCCGAATTGTTCTGGAAAGAGGATGATATGATCTTGCACACTCCATGACAAATTCGGGCAACTAAGTTGTGACTAGGAATGTTGATGCTTGAATAATTCCACTGCTTTTCATTGCCCGCATGAGAAATGACTTTCCGCCTGGATCTCACGATTAATTAGATGGGTTCAAGGCCTATGTGTGTCGTTGATATCAACAAATCTGGAAGCTATGCATGATTCTGCTGATCCTTCTCTTTCATCACGCTTCATCATGGCTGGAGCAATCTTTGTCGAACAATCTTTGTCTAAGTTCTTTTTCTTTTAATCCTACCGGAATTCTTTATAACTAGATCAATTCATGCAGATCTAGCAATTTCTTCAGATTCGGAAGATATATTCAATGTACCTGACATTGATTTGAACTCCCTTTCACCTGTATGAACACTTGTAATGAATACCTGCAATTATTTAAGACAAAGATGAAGTCCAGAGCATGAATACTTGATTTTTGTCACCAAAAATCTGCATATGAAGCCCGCTGCCCTAAAATTTGAGGCTTTGCTTGCATGCAAAGCAAGCATAAATATTTTTAAATTCACCTAGGCACTTATAGCAACATGCAGATAATTATCATAGCATAAATCAAGCCATTCCAACCCTAGGCGCCAAACCTTGAAGCTTCCCGGCAATGAAAAACACCTCTAGATGCACAAATCCTCCTTTCTTTGGCGCCAAAACTGTCCGGGCTGCAATCCTTAGCAAAAAGAATTAATTGTTTCTTCATTATGGCAGCCCATGCTTATATAACCCTCAAGCATTCTATTTCTAATAATTGTCCATCTATTCCTGGCAATTAATTAATAAACAAACATGTTTATTCACCCAAATTGGGCGCCCAATTTTGCATGTTGCTGGCTGCCATTAAATAAATTTATTTTATTTATTTTTAGCATGCATCCTTCAGTTGTCTTTGGCTTGACTTCTTGCTTTGACTTTCTATTCATCCATGGCGCCAAAATTAGGCAGAAAAGCTATTAATAAATACCATTAAAAGCATTGTTTAATGCCCAAATGGGTCGCACTTTTTGGCAGGGCTGATTTCTAAATATAAGAAGTCAACTTTGATGGGATTATTTACCCTGCACTGCAGCTCCAAAAATCCCTTCTTTCACTTAAGTTGTTTGACTTCCATAATGGGATTTTTACCCTGCAAGGCAGGTAAGAAATTCCCGCCTGCCTGCCACTGCCAAAATTCCCATTATTAAATTAAAATATCTCCCAAAAAGTGCGACTTGCATTAAAATTAGCCCCCTTTGATAAAGTGTGACTTGCATGGGTGAATAAACCTCTTTGGTGGGAAAAGTTAGCCTCACTGTGCAAAAGCTAGAAAATTCCCATCGGTGCTTTAAGTGATTTTTCTTTATTTTATAATGGGAATTTTCACCCTACAAGGTAGGTAAGAAATTCCTGCCTGCCTGCCGCCTCTAATTTTCCCATCGCAGCTTAAGTGACTTGACTTCATGGGAAAAGTACCCTGCAAGGCGTGATGAGAAATTCTGCCTATCGCCCGCCACTACTAAAAATCCCATTGCAGCTTACACTCATTAATTCTAGAAAATGCGACTTGCCTGGGAGAGGCTTTTTGTGCATGACTTCATCTTTTTTGGTCAGAAGCTTGCATTTTGAGGCTGATTCCTTTTGGTGTTGTGTCGGTAGATGATCTCTAGATGCTTCAGGCAATTAAACAGACTATACTAGCGAAGGAATTGACCTAGGGGAATTTCATAGAGAAACAATGGAGAAAACGGAGAAAAACACAAAAGAAATAAATAAAAGCGAAAAATGTTGCCAGAAGTTGCAGATAATGCCTGAATTCATTCCTAGTGAAAACCCTATTGAGATGAGTGAATCGACATGCAAAACTTCAACAGATTCAACCGAGCAAAATTTACTTCAACGGGCATTATTTATTCAATAAATAATTAAATAAAAATTTCGTAGACAAAACTTGGCGGAGGGATAAAATGAGTTTGGGCATCTGGGTATTTGTCGAAATTGGCTCATATGATTCACTAGGAATATCCTAACATAATACAAACATCTTCTAGCAATAAAAACACAAAAAGACCCGTTATTTTAAAAGAACGAAAAAAATTCAAATGGGTAGTCCCAGATTTCAAGGTGAAATCTGGGGACACCAAAACAAAAATGTAGAGCTTACCAACCAATGTGCTGCCCATGAAATCTGCCCTCTATTTGTTGCATTTCTTGTTATCATCGTTGGCTCCATTTGTTCCAATGCCCCTGCTAAAAGCACATCAATAGTATGATGACCTCTCTCAATACTTTTAATAGTTGTCCATGCAAATTTGATCATGGGATGCCTTGAATACAAAGGCTTTCTCATTTTCCCAATCCAATATGTGTCCTCTAGCTGAAGCAATCTCAGTTGTTGTATCTTTATGGTGTAAGGAATGATGATGCCCCTTTGTAGTAACTCATCCTTCACCATGTTGTTAGAATGCACAACAAGCTTTATATGCATCCTCCTAAATTTCCTTACATTCCAAGTGCAAGAGATGGGGAACTTAACAAAGACATTTACCTTGATCCTCAAAAGATCATCCGAAATCCCCATGCCAAAACAATCTCGGATTTGATTGGAAGAAGCTACATGCCCACAACTGCAAGTTGTGTTCTTGATCTTGACACCCTTCATAGAATGCTTTCCATGATGACAAAATTGTTGAAAGGACCTAGTGTGAAGTAGAACTATACCATTATCATCTCTTTCATATCTTGAGTTGCACTCATAGGAATGATTGGAATACTTACATTTTTCTTCCTTGATGGAGTTAACCTTTTCCGATGCTTGGTGGATAAAAGGATCAATCATTCCAACTTGCAAGACCAAGTTTGTTTGTTGTAGCATCTCCTTTTGAGGTTCTCATGCATGATGTAGAGTTATATCTTATTCTTGGCCTAATCGACTCTTCATCATGAATCTCTTCATTTTGTATGGTGGATTTCTCTATGGGCTGCTCCTTCTCACCTTCTTGCAGCTCTGATTGTTCTTCTTGCTCCACCATTACCATTTGGATATTTTGTTCCTCTTAGTCCTCAAGACTCCTTGTGTAGCTCGTGTTTTAGGTCTTGGTCCAATTCCAACTCTATCTTTCTTCAATCCCATGAAGTTAGAGAGTGGTAGTTCTTTCCGGATCTCAAGCCGGAAGCAGGTTCTATATACGGCGTTTGTTCAAGTGGCAATGCAATGTCATCCACTATGGAGGGTTGAGTTTCCCTCACCGGAATGGTTTCTTCTTTTGGAAGGAAAGTAGGCCGGAATGACCTAGATGAAGAATCACTCACGGTCCTAAGCAAGCTGGCTTTTATTGTTTTCCCTTAAAGAGCTTCCTTCACCATTTGGATGTTGCATGGTATGGATCAGCCGTGCCATCATATTAGCCAATCTCTCTTGCCCTTGGGAAAACCTCTCAAACCTAGCATCCTCAAAAATTATGTCCGCCATTTTATCTTCTTGCATGAATACCCTTCAAGTTGGGAAGATCTTTGCTCTTGATACCATTGTAATTTCCCTTTCCGGATCTAACTAAAACAAAGGAAAATTGCACAAACCCCAATAGATAGTAAACTAAAATTTATGACAACAAGGTACAGGAGTCTGATTTTTATAACAAGGAAAATGCAATATCTCTTCAAAAATGCATCATTCACACCATCCAAAACATGTAGGGCAACTTAGAAATATTTTAGAACAAGTATAAACCAAGAAATAAGCCTTCAAACCCCAAGCTGAAATTTATTTAATTAAATATAATAACAACAATGTAAACCCTTACAAATATGGCTGGAAATGAAAGATTTTGTAATGTACCCTTTTCAAAGACATCACTCATAAAGCCTCATACTTGTGCGAAAAGTATTTTTAAATACTTTTGTATGCTTGGAGGTCGGTCATGGAATTATTTGGGCATTGTTGTTCTAATTTCTCATTGGGGAGAGGTTGGTCTTGCATGTGGAGCATTTTATTCTTCCATTATGGGTCAGTCCTCTTGGAAGCTTCTAATTTAGCATTGGGAGGCTATAAAGAGGAGTTCACTACACTTGGAGGAGCATATTGGATGTTTGTTATTCTTCTTGGATTGTGCATGGTGTGCATCTTCCTTCTCCACCTTGGACGAAACCCCAAAGGTGTGGCAATCTCTCTTGGGGACGAAAACCCTCAAGGGATCCATTGGAGGCTTCATCTAGGAGTCTCATGTGAGTTGATTTGGCACTACTAGTGCATTCACTGTTCTTCCTAGCCCTAGGCAAGTTGCTTAAGGGACTGATTTGGTATCATAGAGAGCTGATAATTGTGATTTGAGTTCATATTCAAATTTATCATTATATTTGGAGATAGAGACTATGATTTGGTGATTTTTGGAGTAGGGTTTCATATTTATCTACTCACTTGCAGATTTCGGTTGCATATTTGGGCATGATTTCGTGGTTAGAAAATTATGAGATTACTTTTGTTGGATAGCTTGTCTTCTCATGATCATTTTGAGCTATCATATGTGTTCTAATTCCTATTTTCCATGGAGTTATGAATTTTAGAAGTTTCAGTTGTGTTATTCCGAATTAATTCATTTCCAGCTATTCTAGTGGTTGTAAATTCAGTTTTATTGCATAAATAATATCTACAAGTGTTGTCGTGCATGTGGTATTTATTTTATGAAGATTGGAGATGTTTTGACTAGGGTTTGAGACTCCCAAAGTTTCATATCAGTTTGCTGCCCTAGAGAAGGGCATTTCTTTGTGTGAAGTTCAATTGTGGTTGATCTATTTCCATGTTCGAGTGTGATGTGTGTTGGCTTTTTGTTTGATTTGGATCAAGTTTGAGGAAAAACCCCATCCGTCCCTATTCAGCCCCAAAAGCGACATTTCAGATTCCAAGCCCAAAAATGAAGTCCAAATGTAGATTCCAGCTGCTAAAAATATGAGAAACACAATGATGGTTGAGTTTGATGTTTTCATGCCCTAGAAGACCCCCAATGCCACCTTAGGGCAAGTCGCCACCCTAGGAGAGGGTTGGAAATGCCTTCAAATCTGAAAATAACTCCTTATGAGACCACCTTGTTGCAAACTTGAAGGGTTTCATCCTCAAACCAGCTCACTATTGAGAGGTTTCATTCTCAATAGGTTCTCCAAGAGGGTTTTCGTCCTCAATGGAAGAGAGAGAGCAAACAAGCTCCCAACTCCAAGAGAAATAATTCCAAAAGTATGCATAACCTTCTCAAGCCAAGCAACCCCTTCTTATAGCTTGATGTGGCACCAAAAACCAATTAAAGTCTTCTTAAGAAGACTAACCTCCTGGGGGAATTAATAGTTCCTTTTTCCTTCTATTCTTCCATTGGCTTTTCATCTTCCCATTGACTGACTATATATAGAAAACTACTAAAGAAGAATGCAATGCTCACAAAAACAACTGAAAAACATGACAATTACTCCCCTTGCTCATTTCCTTCTTGCCCACGGGAAGTGGAATGGGCTCAAAGTCTTCCAAAAGGACTAGCGCTGAGAAAGGGACATTACAAGCAATCTCTACCCACTCTATACTCGAGTGGTGTGCGTTCCATCGTTCGTGTTGAACACATTCTTGGTTTAGGCTATAGCTCCAACTACTACTTATGCTTCAACCTTTGTTTCCGCTTCTACTATGTGCTTCTCTTGATGGATGTTTAGAATTGGCTTCCGTCGTAATGTTTTTTATCTTTCTTTTTATTTTGAATCAAGTAGATTATCTTATTTCTTCATTTACTCTTTGACCATGTTGTCTTCTTCTAACACTTTGTTCTAGGTCAATGTAATGTCCCTTTCTAGGGCTGAAAGTGAAAATAAGGGTTTGGCCTCAAACCCAAATGAGAGAAATCAGATTTTGGAATAGCAGCTCTGAAACCCTAGCAGCGAACTGAAAACCACACTTTTAGGGCATCACACACCCTTCAAACCAGCTGAAAATGACATAGAATGCTTCCAAATATTTTATCCAACCATGAAGATATTTATCCAACCAATATACTTCAAAATAAATAAGAAACAAGAGATAAATCACAGTTGTAATTAATTAAATAATCAGCAGAAGTACAACTCACATTAAGGGCTGGAAATGATGATTCCAAAACCCCAAAAATACCAAAATGAGAAATCAGCCTTATAAATTATGAGGAAAGTGAAGAACAGCTCCAATGACCCAAATGTGCCCTAGAAGGCACTAAACCCTTCCTCCACCCAAGTCGCTACCCTAGGAGAGGGTGCAAAATGAATGTAGAAACCTTAATAGCTCTTCCTCCTTCAAACCCTAGCTGCAAACCAGCAACATCACCTTCTTTGAAGCCCTTAGGAACCACCAATTGGAGAGTTTTCGTTCTCCAACTTGAACAAGGGTTTCGTCCTCCTTGTGTGCCACACCAAAGGATTTTCGCCCTCTAGTGGAATGGAATTGAGCAATCAACCCAAAAACCAAGTATAAAATTATAATAAGATGCATGCCCAAAATGAGTCCAAGCGACCCCTTATATAGCTTCTTGGTGGCACCAAAGGTCAATTAGGGAGTCTTTCCCAAGACCAACCTCTTAAGGATGATTGCTTTAATCTTTTAACTTGTCTTTTCACCTCTCCAACCCAACCGACCTGCCTCATAAGAGAAACCACGAAAGAAAAAGGTAAATGCTCACAAAAAAGACTAAAAACATCAACAAACACTTCCCTTGTTCACCTTCTTTTGGCCCACGGGAAGTGGAATGGGCTAGAAGTCTTCAAAATGAATTAGTTCAAAAAAGGGGACATTACAGTCAATGGCATCAATTATTTCTCATACAGTGTTGGTCTTCTTGATGACACTTCTCTTTGTATCAATGTAAAATCTTTTGTTGTCATGCTTCAAGGTTACGTTCGGCACAAAGATCTATAAGATAATGTAGTGCCTCGTCATCAATGGTTATTATCGATTCTACCTAACTGCAACGTGAACCGCCTTCACAAAGGCAAAAATGCCAAAATGTTGTACAAACTACACTACCAAAGGATCATCAATTACAGCATAGTAAATGCATACCATAACATAGCATAGAAAAACATGAGAATAATCACAACTTTATTTCACAATTGTGCTCAATACAAGGACTTGGTACACAACACCCAACCCCTAATGTACATGATGCTAATTATATGACAAGAAGACCCAATGGTTGTCATTAACCACAACCATCAACAACTGATCATACTAAGGAGTCAATTACAACAATACCTAAAGCCGATAAAGATGACAATACAATCATTAACAACATAACATCGGCTACCAAAACACA
This sequence comes from Taxus wallichiana var. yunnanensis, assembly GCA_018340775.1. NCBI lineage: Eukaryota > Viridiplantae > Streptophyta > Pinopsida > Cupressales > Taxaceae > Taxus > Taxus wallichiana. Next base: position 1,016,513,852 of record CM031237.1, read on the forward strand.
TAATTAATAATATGTTAATGCCTATGATAATACTAACATGACCATCTACAGCCATTTTCCTTATCAACAATCAAATTTTTAAAAAAGACATACAATAATAAGAATTACATAAACACATATTTCAAGCAAATGAAAAATTTTAAAGTTTAAAAACTGATTTAAGGAATCTTTATTCAAGTCAATCGTTTTAGGTAAATTAACAAAAATAAGATGGTGTTAAAACATGAGGTTGGTTTGCTTCTACTAGGTCTAAACTGTAATTCATTGTTTCCCTATGAGTCCCAACATCATAGCAGATAAAGTCTCCCATCCGTTTGTCTCTCCCTAACCACAGTACATAAGCCTCGACAATGACTTGATTCAAGGTTCACTGCGACTGAGTTAAAACCCAATTACTTTTACGGGGAAATATGTGTCGAATTGTAAGGCTCAAAAGAGCTTAGAGAACATAATTTAACAAAGGCTCCAATTTATTTCTCTTTTATAAGGTTAGAAATTTATTTATTAATTAAGGGCCAAGGTCAATAATAGTAGTATGGTTGTAACTCAGAGGACAACCAGATCACAGACCATAAGCAGAGAGACCGTCGGGCCAAAAATCATAGAAAAAAATACCAAAAAGAAGCAAATCTAACCAAAATGCTCTCCAAAAATAGTGTGCCACAGTAAACAGCATCACGAGTGCTGTAGCTAAAAACAAATACCAAAAACCATGCTAATATGACTCAAAAACAAGCTTACTGATACAACAATATAGTTGAAGCTTTAAAACAGGGTTGTCTGGGTGCATGCACCTGACTAAATTTGGGCAGCACTGAAGACTGTACCAGAAATGCATCCGCAGCCAAATCCACACCCAAGGAAAACAAATGCACCCTAGCACACCCGGTGCATTTCCCTTAATTTTATATGCACCAGGTGCTGAATACCCACAACTTGTGTATCCCTGCACCTGCACACCCAGACAATCTTGCTTTGAACTGTAACCAAACTATCATGACCACAGCCCATGACTTTGATGATGATGGTGTAGCGCTGTTCTTGCTTTTCTACAACTCAACTAATTTTTTCCACCTTTTCATCATCTTCAACACTTTTCCAGGAATAGCAATGACTGCCCCTTTATTAACTAGGGTCGGCTGGTTAAGACTGAAAATTTTCTCAACAGTGTAGCTTGAGAAATATTAAACCAACTAGGCTGTCATTTATATTAACCCTTGATCTGGTAATCCCTGGTTATTCAATTGCATTCTCCAGATCAATGGGATCTTGCTCAGATGTTCATTCATCCCTCTAATGCTGCCTCTCCAGAATTTGTCCCTTTGTTTAAATTCTACATCAACAAAACAATCAGTCAGAATCTACTAGCTTTTGCATTGGCTTTCTACTAATTTGTTTTTCAAGGATTTGGTTGACCTAAACGTCGTGCCACTGGCCTCAATCCTAGCATATTAATGTTTCCTTCCACCCTGGATTCTCCTGCCTCTCCACCTTCTACTACATCTAACACATCTACTCTTCCTTCCCAATTTCATTATCCTCCTGGCTACACTAAGGTATGCTTTGTGACTCGCAGTTTGCTTCCTAAATTCAATTTGATTGCAAATAAACATCTTCCTGAGGTTCGTCAAACTGCTGCTTATTTTTCATGGCACCGGTATATTTGGACCAAGTGAAGAGCCCAAATTGTTCAAAAGAATACCAAGCAGTGATAAGACACCTCCCACGCAATAAGATAGCAACCCAAATTCATGATTACTTGCATTACAATAAATTCAATACCATGGGCTAAGGTAAAATCATTAAGTACTAACTTGCACTTGCTCACAACAATACTATACCCTGCTATCAATAAAAACTTCATCCCCTTTACAAACTAACTCTATGACCCTTCTTCAATTCCTCAAATAAATTCCTAAATTGGACATGAAATCACTACCATATTTCTATAACTATAGGAGCAATTAAATCTGAGTGAAGTTATCCTTAAGCTTAATGGACTCTGCAATAAGATTACAACCTTTGCATCTTCCCTTATTCATTGCTTCAATGAAAAAATTTGATTGCTCCTCTCCTTTCAAATGTTAAAATCGTTTTCTGCAACTAATTATAGTCCTCTGATAAGGGCATCTACTCCTGCAACCTTATTTGTGGCAGAGAGATTGGCTAAAGCATAAAAAAATTACTTCCCTTTCTTCATTTCTATCCATCTCACCACTCCCTCTTGGGCTGGGGTTTCTGTTTGTTACTCCATCGAACTTTAGTTTCGTATGGCTATTTCTAGGAGGACTGTGATTACCTATGGTCCTTCCAGACATTTTAATACCTACACGTTTAGTAGGGTCTCTTCTTTAATCTTTGTCCCTTGGGGCTATGGCAACCATGGTCTCATTCATTACAGCTTATATTCTTAGCCCAACTCTCTCACAGTCTGTCTCTGCCCATGGAATATTAATTTGTTCCTTTCCAACTGTATTGACCATACTGTCACAGTTATCGGATTCTCTATTTCACTCTTTCTTCTTCTTTTTTTCCCTAATACGAATTATTTGAGCTCCAAAGTAGCTTAAGTGGCTTGTGGAAGAAAGCAAATTGAGTTGACAGGACCAATGGACTTGCTCCATATTAGTCAATAAAATTGGCAGATTAGCAACAGGTGTTTGGAGTTTTCCTCATGGATGTTGCAAAACTACACCTTTACATGCCCTAAAAATTTCCTCTAATTTTTCGTGTGTTTAAATTTTGTTCTACTGGGCCAGCCAAATATAGACATTAGCTTTCGGCCATCCTTACTTGCTCCAGATCTTCCTCATCATGGGAAGGTATTATTGATGCATGAGGCTCTGTTTATCTCATCACTCTGGTTTTGTAAGGTGCAGCTGTCTGTTCTTGCTGCCTTACACCATAACACACTGCAGCCTTTCTTAAGTGCAATCTAGGAATTATCCAGGAGCTGGGCCCCAAAGTTAAGTTTATTCTTGTCTACTCTACCCACAATCTCTCTCAGATTTTCCCATTTTCTTTCTTTGAAGAAACCTTTGTTAACATCTTGCTAGTAATCTTTTACCTTGGAACACAAAGTCCTCTGAAAATAGTCCTTAAACTTATGGAAACCTTAAGGGAACTTAGTGTTATGATATAAGGGAGATAGACTTGTGTTAGGATATGAGGCGGGTGAACTTTTATACACCTGGGACAAGGTGCTGTGATGTACATGAGATTATGGTGCACAAAAAGTTATAACCCTTGAAGTTGGTTATTCATATCAGTCTAATGTGTAGCTTGTAAATTGAGTTATATGCATAGGTCAAATGTGTAACTCATGGGTGAGGGGTTTACCCTTCCCCACAATTAGTAGATGAGATATTATGCGGCTCATATTGTGGCAAAGGCATCATGGATTATGAATCATTTGTTTTAAGTAGTTTAGATAAAATAAATTAGCAGGTTTGGCTATAGCTGCAGAAGATCTCTTGGAGTGATTGCTTCCTTAATTAATATTATATGGTGTAACCCTGCTTCACAGGCATTTCTAGTGTGAAAATCATAATATTGAAAATTATGGCACATTGGCCCAACACACATCTCATGTGCATGTCATTTCTGTTATTGTTCAGCATTATTTCTGTATATTGGATATTTAATTTAAAGCCCTCTTTTGAAATGTAGCTGTATGTTCTTGCTGCTCTCCACTTTCACACGTGACTGTCTTTCTTGACTGGAATTTTGAAATTTTCCAAGCTCTGGGGCACAAAATCAGGTCTATTCTCATCTACTCTACATACAATCTCTCTTGTATTTTTCCATTTTCTTTCTTTGAAGAAACTTTAATCAATATCATGCTAGTAATTTTCTGTTTTGGAACACAATGTCATCTGAAAATGGTTCTTGAGCTCATGGAGACCTTAAGGGAACTTAGCAGTTTGGGAAATAACCAAGAATCATCTCCAAATTCCAAACAGACACCTTCACAAACTTCTCAATATAAGGCTCTCTAAAGAAACCCTTGCAATCGCTGCTCACATATACAGTTCCATGTTGTGGACCCTTTGCCAAATTGCTGATAGCGAAAAACTGATTGAATCTAGCTGTCCATATATTTGGCCTCAAGATTTTACTCTATAGAGTATTACTTTCTTTAGAGATCCTCCAGACTAACGTAGCAATCAAAACTTAATTGTCAGTTTTCCACCAGTTAAATGGGCTCCGCCAAGGGTTGTTGGTTTGCAAGCATTTTTCCAGGCCATAAAAGGATTCTTTTGTGTCAATCAGTAACCTGACATAAGAAATTCCTTTGGAGAGTTTCAAAGGCCTTCATTACATTAGGTGCTTGAAGGATAGAATGCACAGAGATCAGAACTGATTTAACGACAACCTTCAGGAGTTAAAGTTTGCTTGCAGAATTGATCTATTTCCTTTTCCAATTAGTCATTCGAGCTCGTACTATGTCCAAAAGAAAAACCTTTCTTTCTTTTGCCAGCTCCACAAGGAGTGGAATACCCAAATATTTCCCGTTAGATTAGCCATTTCATATCCTTAACAATATGCGTAGCCTCAGGCCACATTAAGATAGCATATTTTTTTATTTTCAAGGATATATCTTTAGTCCACAGGCCAGTGATTTCTTGGAGGCTTTGTCCTCATTGAGAAGAGAATTTTTATTTAGCAACCTCCAAGGGGTACTCTAGTCCATGTATCACATTAATTGCTCTTATCTTTCACACAAAGATTGCTCCAAGGCCTCAGCCACTACAATAAGAGGTATACAGCAAGTGAATCACCTTGCCTTAGACCACTTTCTTGGATGAAGATGCCAGCAAAGGAAGCATCCACTAAGACCAAAAACTTGACTAAGCAAAAGCATCAGCTAAACAATCACACTAGTCATCTAAGGATCGAAAGCTACTTATTCCTCAAGAAAGCCTATTTGACTCTGACATAGGCTTTTGCCATGTCAATTTTGATTACATTCCTCCTTACTGCTGTGGACAGAGAGTAACAGCTAATGGCCTCATTTTGAATTACTTTTGCAACTAATGAGCATTGACTTGTACATACACTTTCGCTATCTCAAGTTTGATTATTGTTTCTTCTTTCTTCCTGCTGTGGACAGAGTGAAAGAGTTCATTATCTCATTTATGACTTTCTTTTGCAACTAATGAACATTAATTTTCATTTTTCACAGATAGAGAGATTATAAGGTGATAAGATGTACAAAATAACTGATTAAAAGTTATGAGCCTGCCTAGAATGATGGACAATAGAGTGCATACGATGGCAGTGAGGAAAAAACACACCCTGCATTAAACAGAACATTAAATAATATGCCTACACTAGAGAACAATAGCTTTAGGCTTTAGCCAATGATATTATGGCATGATAATAAGGGCCAAGTAGATGAATTTGCAGAAATGAAACAAACCTATAAAAGAAGTGTAAATGTAAATAAGTTTTCATCTGAATGTCCTAATCAAAATGGATGCCAGGCATTAAATGCCTTCTAGATCATATTCTTTGTAATCTATTGATAAGTCAACTAAGTTTATTGTGTTATCACCTTGTGCTGAACATATTTGATCCCTTATGTTCTGACTGTAGTGGATAAGTATTTAAAAAGTCTAATTGTCTGTAAGAATTGCACCTATCTCTATAAGGTGCCCAACTCTATAGGCCGAGGGGTGAACATAGCGTAGTATGTATTGTATATAGTTCCCCTATCTATAACTAGAAGATAAGATAGTTCGGGGTGGGGGAAGAGCACTCGACCTTACCTTGCCGGTCAAGGGGGAGGAGGGCATTTCCCCTATCTAGGGTATATAGAGTCTAGAGGGTGCCAACGCTTATTGATCAATATGGCGACCCCCTATCTAGATATATCCCCATATCTATAATCGATATAGGGAGGGGGTGCCTCGATTATTATTTCTATTTCGCGAGGGCCCTATATATAGAAATAGAACCGTCAATGCCCGGGCATTGCCATATATAGATAGAAGGAGGGCTTCGCCGGGCCATGGATAATGTGACAGCCTACTCTAACTAGATATAGCTGGACAGTGTTATATTAATATATGGGCCTGTCTCCCCTGAGGGGGTGATAGAATTAATCAATCCAGATATTTGGGGGAGACTAGGCTTAGGCTATAGCCGCATAGATCATAATTAGAATACGAGACAAGCTTGTATGGACAAATAAGATAAGATAAGATAAGATAATTTTATTAATGTCCAACGAATGACCACAAAAGTAGGTCAATGGGACTGAACCGTACAATGCAAGAAGTGCCAGCAGGGAGACCGAAAGGGTCACCCGAACAACAAAAGAAGAGAAGAGAGAGAGAGAGGAAAGAAGAAGGAGAAGCAGAGGCCGCCGTGACCAGAAGAGTGCAGATGGGTGGAGCCAAAGAGGAGGAGGGCGGGAGATACCCACCACTCACCCCGTCACCTAGCATCCGAGGCCGACTGAAAGTAGCTGGCAATATGTCGTGTCCTGTATCTGAAGCCGTGAGAAGACTGGAATGCCGGTAAACGGAAGGACGAGCAAGACGAGCTCTCTGTGTTCGCCTGGTCAGACGCAACCTCTGAGAACGGGCCCTAATCCAAGTGCAGTCGCAAAGTCTCTGGACTGGGAGGCAGCCCCTGGGTCTGGACAGAAATAAGAATAATAAGAACTAGTGCACAAATTACCCTTGGCTGTTTACAATTCACAGCAATGGTCTTACATAAATGTAACAGACGGGATGGGACCAAATTCAAAGAAGTTTGAGTGTAATGCACAAATCCAGTGCTTATCTCACAATTTCTATGACTCAACGGAAATCAGAAAAGCCAGAATCCACAACATCCAACAACCAAATAAACGTCCATGCTCACCTTCTTGTTTTGTTTATGTGGTAAGAAATCCATAAGGGATTTGCCTTGGATATTTTAAAGGAAGTGTAATAGATAATTTCGTCACCTTTCTAACTGTATATTAAATCTTAAATCCATTTATAATTAAGTTATGACCAAAATGCTGCAGCTGTATGTTCAGAACTCTGTAATGAAATATGTTGGACAGAGTTGCAGACAGTTGTCACACAAATATGCTAAGAATCCTCTATCTTGGCATAGTTTGTGTGCTAGATGTAAGGTTCCGAAATGCAAAAGAATACAATTTTGGAAGTCTGGTAGAAATTTATCCTAAATTGTTGTTGGATGTTTAGTGACCAATCTCCACATCATTGATGGAGCTGTAATTTCACTGATCTGAATAAGTGAATCATATAATTGTCCATACCGCGTGTCTAAATATGAATTTATCAACATTTCAAATTGGAATTGGGAAAACTACATAATAGAAAACTATTTGGATCATATAAAAAACTTCAAAGGTAACAGTACGGGTGTCCTGCAAATATAAATGGGTTTGTTGAATTGGTAAGTATAGCTTCTAACTCAGATACTAATCAGCATCTATAAAGCTCATTACTTCAATAACCCATGGAGGTTTGAATTTTGAATCATTTGAGTTATGACTACAGACCAATTGAAACTCTTCCCAAATGTGATATATAATACTTACATAAGTTCCATACTTGAACTCTGATTTTCGACCATTCACAAGGACCTCCCCATAGACTTTAGCTGTGTCGGGTAATAATCCTGCAAAAAAAAAAAAAGAGATTGTTGTCAGGAAAACCTTAACAAGCATACACAGTATAGGATAGTTGCCAAATCTTTCGGCTTGATTTACTAGAATTATTTGTGCTAGTTTTTGAGAAAAAATCAGAGAAGATTCAAGATACTGTTAATACTTGTGATGTTCGGCCAATATAATCAGTTCATGCTCCTCCAGCTTCTTCTCAATCTGTTTATTATGTTGCTTGATAACAAAACTGCCCCCAAGTGTTGATTATTTTATAAATTCATGTTGTGTCTGTTGTTAGAGCTAGTTTTGGTTATGGTCAGCTGCTGATGGTAGACGTTTTGAAACTGAGATTGAACTCTGTTTTGACATGATTGACAAAGAGTTGCATATGTTGATTTAACCCAGTCTAGCAGCGTATCATTTTAAAACTTTTCATCCCAATATAGAACAAAGTATAATCAATTCAGGTAAATTTTATCTAGAAATTTTCCTAATGTTTGCGAGGAATTTAGCAATTGAGGGATCTAAGTTTTGAAAAAATGGTAGAGGAAAATAGCCATAATTGACCATAAAGTAGATTCCTTGCTCTGAGTTCACTAAAAACCCACATCCAATTGTGATTCTACTTTGCTAAAGGTTTCAAAGACCAACTGAGCTTCAGAAAAGACCTGCAAGTGCTCTGAGCAGAGTAGACTTCCCAGATTTAGCAGGGCCCATAATCACAGTGAGAGTGCCGGGCAATGCATAGCCTGTGCATCCCTTTATAACCTTATCAGAGTACTTTCTCTTCCCATTAATTGTAACTGTCAAATCCCTCCACACAAGGGCTGATTCATGCTTTGCATGATAATCAGAAGCACTTTTCTTCCTTTGCTGATCTTCCCCACTCCTACCCTTCTCCACATCACTCTGTGAAGAAATAGAGCTGGCACTTAAATGTCTTTTCCTTTGGGTTTTGACTCTGGGAAGGAAGAAGACCCTTGTCCATCAGGAGAAGAATGAATTTCGTCCATTGCAAACAACACAGAGCTGTTCCAGACGGACCGTCAAAAGAAGCTTCGAAGTAATTTTGTTTACTTCAAAAAGCAGAATTATTCAAATTGTTCAGCAAGCCCGCCGACAGATTGCAGAATAGAAAATAAAGTCTTATCAGCAATCAGCATCCCCATCAAATCAATAAAAAAGTCATCAAGTCCTTTGAATGACAAAAATCCAAACAGAGGCCCAAATGTTCCTTCGAATTTTTGTATATATCGGATCCTATGCGATGTATACAATCAAAGACACCGATATGTCTGAGTGTCGTACATTCAAGAAGGGAAAAAGCAAACTCTAATGCGCCCATTGTGCCATGATTTCAAACTGTAAATCATAATTTAAATGAATTATAGAGCAGCAGTACATAGAATTTCTGTAAAGAGAGAAAAATGTGGGGCATTTCAAACCTATCATATAGAAATTGGTCCCACTTGAAGGAAATGTGAAATGGCGGGTCACTCATTGCAGAATATTTTTCTTTCGGCGCCTATTTTTACTGTTGCGCTCCAACGCCATGCTGATGCAGGGTTGGCGTTTCTTCATAAAAGTTTGAATTGTGACAAAACTTGTATTTTACAGCGTACGTTTTTTTGCAGCCCGTGAAACATTCGCATTTTGTCTCGTTCTTTTCCAATGTTTTTCTTTAAATACCAAATAACTCGTATACGTATCCGTATCAAATGAAATACTTAAAAGGTCAAGTTGATTTCCATTTCGAATAATTCGGTGGGTTAAAAACTTTCTGTGAACAAGTGCCACGTAGTGGCCTGGGTGAAATTAAATATGTTTACCGAATAAAAGATTTTAGTGACGTTTTTATGGGACCAATAAAAGTGGATAAAAAAATTATTATTATTTTCACACGGGTTTTCTAAATGAGATTGTTTTTTTCTTTTTTAAAGGTATGATTAGCGTTGTAAAGTGTGCTTTTCAATTTACTAAAAATTGAGATTGTTTTTTCCCTGTACTTTTAAACAAGTGTTTATTTGACAACTAAAACAATTTGTATTTTGTGATTGTCTTTTCAAAACAAATTGGTGGTTATTGTCCCTCTCCAACTATTTTACAAACTAGCAATTGCATGTGTACACTGCAATGTGAATGCCAAACGGTATATGTTATTTGTTTTAGACGGATAGTTATTACTTTTGTAGTTGATGTTGATAGTGGGTGTGATTGATTTTGTAAGTGTAGATATATAGATGAACCACTTCATTTAAAGGTTCCATATCTAGATTTCAAACTTGTTACAAATTTGTACATATACATTTGCAAATCTCATATTTATTTTATTTGAACTAAACATGTTATTACATGAAGACTTTTGCACATGTGCTGATTTTATATCATGGAGTACCAATTTGTTGGATAAAGATCATGCGGGTTACCAAGGAACAATACATAGTTTGATGACATACAAATGCGAGAAATAAGTCAAAATATAAAACTAAATTCAATTGTAATGCATGTGGAGTTCAAATATAAACAAGAACTTTAAATGTACGAATCTGTAACATAATTAAATGTACACATACAACATTTCAATGTAATGTTTCAACTAAATTCCTACACTACAACTATCAATCACACACGTTATCAACTGGACAATAAATGTTTTTCCAACAAAACACCAACCGAACAACCGATGCACAACTAACACAATAAAGCCGAATTAAATACATACAACATCAACTAAAAAAATAACTATCGAAAACGGTATCAAATGTATTCATGTACGAATTTATAATAACTTTCAAATGTATAAACAACCTTAAAATTAAGTGGCCCATCTATATTTCTACACTTATGAAAAAAATCACACCCCTAATCAACATCAAACTACAAAAGTAATAACTATACCTCTAAATCAAATAACATATACCGCTCGGCGTTCACATCTCATGAAACACATGTGATTGCTAACCCTCGCCCTTAATATTAAGTGGGGATCATTTAGAATGTAATTCACGTCCAATTCCTATTTATGTGTTTGTTTTGTTCTTAGGTGTCCGTATGATCATCCCGTGTTGATTCAAGACCAAGTGTGCCTTGTAGAACTCAATTGGGAAGCCATCAGAGCTTGGAGGCTTGTCCTCACTCATGGTGAGTATGTCATACCTTATTTCGTCCTTCATATGATTCTTTACAAATTCCAAGGCACCTGTCATGCCTACCTTCTCTGGGACCACTCATTGGTAGATCTTTCTATTTCTTTCCACGTCCTCATTAGACCCCCAAGCAGAAAATTAATTCCTTTATAATTCAAGGAAGGCTTCATTGGATTCATCCCTAATGAAATCATCTTCCCTTCTGCCTCAATTGGTTAAACTTTCTCTCAAATATTTTTTGGCTTCAAGCATCCTAACAAAAATGTTTTTTTTTTTGCCTTCTTTTAAGTTTTAAACCAACTCATCCTAGCTCTAAGGGCACCCTTGGTTTTGTAGTTCAGTTGATTTTCACATTCTATTTAAAGAGTTCCACATTGTTAGTATTTCCCTGGAACCGGTTCTCAACCCTGATGAGTGCTTCTTGAGCATCCCTCATTGCTCTCTTTCTCCTTTTTGCTTTATCTCTGGATTCACTATCATAGAAACTCCTGATATTTTGTACAGAACTCATAAATTTTTCCCATCTCTTGATATGACAAATTTGAGAAGGTATAGAAGGTATATTGACTAATTTCCAAATATATTTGAGTGGTTGTAAACAATTCTCATCTTTCAGATGGGATACATTCTTTTTTAGACCATCAAGTTTAGAGCTAATTGTTGATGTCTTGTTGTTTGCTTCCATTTGTATTGGGTGATGATTAGATAAGATGAAAGAATGGGCTTCTACTGAATTCTGCCATTGTTTTTCTATAATTTTAATGAGATCTCTTGATACCATGAATTAATCTAGTGTAGAGTAAATTATCTCTTCCTTGCTAATCATTGCACCATGCAAACCAAATCCCTTTGCCAGTGTTTTTGTTTCTCCAAAAAGATTCTGAACTGCTAGTTCTCTCTTTATTTTAGACTTGTAAAAAACATTACCACCTTTCCAGTTATAGGGATTACCTCTTTTTAAATCTTGTTTGTCCTCAATCATATTGTAGTCTCCTATAATCCTCGAGATTTTAGAAAAATCTATTGACATCCGGTTCTGAAATTGAGATATCTTGATAATCATTTGAATCATACAAAGACATTACTCCAAAAGTCTCGTCTCCTTGAGAACAACCCACATTGCTCTATTGCAAGGAGCACTTCTTGCTTCCACACTTTTCTATTTTCATTTTTTACATGAACAATTGTTCCCCCTTTCCCCTTTGGTGACTAGTAGCATTACACAGATTGCATCATTCTTTATGAAATTCATCACCCATACTCAATACTCTCATGAGAACAAAACCCAATAGCCCAATGAAAATTTTCATTTTGGGAACCAGTCCAATGGTGAGATTGACCTTCGTAACTATGATGTTGAACACATTCTTATCAGTAGGGCCACCAATAGTCCTGTCAAAGTCATTTTCTCTCACCAAGAGGGCACCTTATTTCTATCGAAGATCTCTTACATGCTCAATTATATAATTATATTCTAGAGTCCGTAAATGTCTCATCTATTCCTCTTCCTTCATTGATCTCCCCTGCCTCGGCATCATAATTTTTGTCATTCCCAAAAGATTTATATTTCCCTTAGTGATACATCTCATCATACCCAATTTGAAACCAGAAGTCTTGTGGGGATAATGAGAATAGTGACATCGCCAAGCTAACAAGGCAGGAAAATTAAAACCCTAATAAATGTATGAAATCTCTGCAAGGCGGAGAGCAACCTACTGATGATATTTGTAAAAACATGATCACGAAGCTTCAAGATGTTGGTGTGCTTTGGATGAGCCCCAATGTATCCACCTCCACTTCCACATGCAGTTTTACAAAAATAAAAAAAGAGTAGCACATGCGACTGGAGTTGATTGACCCATCTAAAAATTGTTAAAAAGTAAAAATGTCCCTAAAAAATCGTTAAACAAAGAAAACGTCTAGACGGTCGTCAAACTGTCAAATTTAAGACAGTCATAGAAACGTCATGCAAGTGCCTTCCCAAAAGGGGAACGCCTTCGGCGTAATTAGTAGTTATTATCCTCCCAATTATTTTATCATTTTTATAATTTGTTTGTATATATATGGCAATTTGTAATGTCCCCATTTCAAATAAAAATAATAGCTAATATTAATTACCTTGAGAGTGATTTTCATCATTTGGAATTAGAGGGTAATTATATTAGTTATTATAATAAAGAGGGAAATAATTAAATTATTAGATTATTTGCCTTAAAGTAATTATTATTACTAAAGCTAAACTTTGGCAATTAATTTAATAATAAAGTGAACAACAAATAAGGTCGGCAAGAGGGAAAAGAGAAAAGAGATCAAAAAGGTGTTTAAGTGATTTTTAAATAAAGTTTTCCCCAAAGGTGGATCGCCCCACTTAGGGGAGATATAAAAGCAACATAAGGGTTTCCAATTAAGGCATGCTTGGAAATTATATTTTGTATCTTCATGCTTGAAGATTTATTGGGATGCATGCCCAATAGTGTTGTTGTTGATTTTGGGTACTTCCATCCGGGAAATACATTGCTACATTTTGAATTTTGTTGTGTTGTTGTTTGAAGGGTTTTTCTGCATGTGAGGTCTTTGTTGAAGGTCAAACTGAAGGAGAATCAGATCTAAGGTGTTGTGATCAGTTTTGAGGCTTGTTTGAGGGCTTTCCAAGAGGGGTGAATGATGGTTGTTGATTTCAAGTACAACTAGGGTTTCATCTACACATTTCTAGATTTTCGAGCTTGTTTGGGTGCCTTCCACCCATCAAATTTTTTTATTTTGGTATCATTGGAAAACTTGTAATTTTATCTTCAATTTGAGCTATCATTTGTTAAAAATTGTTGGGTATTTTCCAAGTTATGAATTTATGAAGTTTTAATTGTTTTTCTACAATTAAAAATCAGATTTTTAGTATTTTGCAAAAATATAAGTATTTTCATATTTGATAATTCAAGGGCTAGCTACAGATTTAATTTCATAATTTTTGAAGGTGTTTTGAAACTATTTTTATATCCATATACAAATCTCTCCTAGGGTTACGCAAGGAATGTTGGGTTGTCTACACTCTTGTCATAAAAACAATAATTTCCAGCTTGTTGTCATTCATTTTCCACATTCAGATTTCAAGGGTTTTGATAATGTTGTCGTGTAAATGTGCAATAGGGAAATTGACAATTTCGAGCACAACAACTATACCCCCTTTGTTAAATTTGTCATGTTTTATCATTCCTAGGCACCCCAGGATAAATTCGACAATCTGGTCACCCCCTATTTTATGTCAAATTAGTCCTTTAGGTGATTTAGGAAAGTCTATCCATTCCCCCTAGGTGATTTTAGGGAGTTCTAAAAAGATGCTATCTTTTGGCAGATTGGGAAGGGCTATCACTAGCCTTCCCAGGATTGATCAACCACCCTGGAGTGGAACGGAAGGGAAAAATTCAAAATGGAGGTGAATTGAAGACCTTAGAACATCATGGAAATAATTTTGGAAGGTTTGGTGAAGTTTTGAAAGACTTGGAGCAGTCTGAGTAAAAACAAGGTTCACAAGCCTAGGTAGTACACAGCCTAAAATAGTTGTTGGGATTTAGAAGAAGATTCTGGGAGCTCCATATGGAGTTAGAAGTAAAAAAAACATCACCATAAATAGGATTCCAATACCTACATGATGGTGAAATAATATTTTTCACAACACCTTGGCGTATAAGATTTGAGGCAGGTTTTATCAAGAACAAGTGGAGTCTTAAATCAAAACTCTAATTTTTAGGGATCATATGGATGAATCAAGACATGATACCCCCACCATTGGATTTAAAATTCCATTTCCATTCAAGATCATATAATTTTTTTCCAAAAATTCCATCGGGAGCTCAAGTTATCACTATCACAAGTTCAGGACTTAGCCAAATTTTTGGGAGGACACGTGTCAGCTCCAGGAGCCTGGCGGGATTTTGTGTCCCTGACGTCCCTCAAGGTCAGGGACATCAAGGTTGGAAAAGTGTGCCTAGCCCCCTTGAATCCCTCTCAGCCCCCATATGACCTCTTGGACCCTCATATGACCTCCAAACTCAACAATTCAACCCCTGGTGCATTTTGGAGCATCCATTCCTTGCCATTAGATCGGGCGCCACGTGTCAGCTCCAGACCACCATGGAAACTAATGTCCCTTATTTCCCTGAGGTGGGGGACATCAGACATGGAAAAATGTGCCCAGCCCCTATGGGGAGTCATTTGGACACCCACGTGACCGACTTTCAACCCCAGGTGCATTTTTGGAGCATCCATTCCTGCCATCGGATCAAGCGCCACGTGTCAACTCCAGGACCACCATGGAAACTAATGTCCCTTATGTACCTGAGGTGAGGGACATCAAACATGGAAAAATGCACCCATCCCCTATGGGGAGCCTTTTGGACATCCATGTGACCGACTTTTAACTCCCAATGCTTTAAAGCAGCTTTTCTCACCTTCATTCCCTATTGTCGGATCGTCGCCACGTGTCGCCATCTTGCTCATTGTGGAAATTGATGTCCCTCACATCCCTGAGGTCAGGGACATCAAAATAAAAAAATGTGCCCAACTCCAACTCAAAAATTTAAAAATAAATCTAACTCTTAGTGCTTACAGTTGTTTCTCCATTACCGGAAGAAAACTACATTCACCACTCCACCATTGCCAAAGCTCAAACCAGATTCACCACAGAAATAAAATCCTATACTCCATGGTGATACACAAGTCTCATAATAATAATTCATCGAGATAAGAAGAAGAAATGGAGAATAGAGAAGAACAATGGAAATCCCCATTGCCATAAAACAAAGATTCAAACATATCTTGCAAACCGGTGCTCGGATTGACGAACCGTTTATTGCTGAGTTTTTCTCTCTTTAAGGCCATTAAAAAATCATATTCAAACCTACAATTTCTAGCAAGGAACATTCACAGTGAAGAAATCTCATTTTTGGCTCAACGAAAGAAAAATTGAATTTCCGTCAAACCAGTTGATGGATTGAAGTAAGATCGCACGTGAAGCACCAGAAGAAAAAACCCACATCAAAAATATAATTTTATTCACAAATGGAGGAGAAAACCAGATTTGCAATTTTGAGGTCCATTAATGGTTGTCATACGTAGAAGCAACCGCTGTGTCTAAAAATTAAAACTTTAAAATCTCCTGGACTATTAAGCGGGTGGGCCTCGAAATTTCAGAGGGGTGATATTGGGCAAAAACCCATATCAAAAACTTCGTTCCATGTCAATCCAAATCCCATAAGCCAAATTTCTAAAAATAGCAAGTCTACTACATAGGAACTATTATTTCAGAAAGTCATCGACAGAGAACCTGCGAAAGGAGGCAAAGACAATGGAGGTGCACTACAACTAAGAATTCACCAGAACAGACATTTTGGAACTTACTAAAAATAGTAAGTGGGCCCTCGAGCACCTGCTAAAAATAGAAAGTTGATCCAGAAGGAATGAGGAATGTAGGGAGAAAGAGGAAAACTAAGCCGCAACATCCAGTTGAAGATTGGGGACTTGATTTTTCACACTTACTAAAAATAGTAAGTTGTTTTTTCTAAGGGAGACATGAAGCCAAAATGGACGGTCAAAAGCCTTCTCAGAGATCACGAAGTGGAGAACAGTCGAAGAATGGAGCCAAGTCCACTGCAATGCCTCATCCTTCAACATAATTCTTCTTCTTCCTCTTCTTTCTCTCTCTCTTCACTTCTCATACGACACTCTCTCTCTCAATGTTATATTTTTGCGTTGAGGGTTGCACTTTTTAATATGACTTAAATGACTTTAGAAATATAATGTAAATTAAGTCGCCTTGCTATTATAAAAGGGACTTAAATATTTAAAGTGGAATATGAACAGTCTTAAGTCATATTAAGGTATTTGTAAATATTTAAAGTGGAATATGAACAGTCTTAAGTCATATTAAGGTATTTGAAAGGTCATGAGGAAGATGAGGAGTCAATTCTATTCTATAAATTGTAAAGCCATTCCCATTTCAAAGGGTTGGCAATTGATCTTGTAAACTCAAGAGTGCATTGTACCTAGAGAAAGCAAAGGAGATAGCCATTTTTCTTCTACTTTCCCCCTTCTCAATTTCCTCCATTTCTCCACTATGTACAACTTTTTTTTGAGAAATTAATACAAGAAGAAGGAGTTTCTAGCTTTCTTTGACTAAGAGATTTCTTGATACTTTTTGTTCATCAAATTTCATTTGGTCTTAATGATGCTTACAAATTTGTTTCTTCTCATAAATGCATGTGATGATA